>JAVIAB010000145.1:4030033-4167533 GCA_032433765.1 Megaustenia siamemsis | reverse complement strand
TATTACATGCAAGTCTGTCTTGTTGAAATTAGAGATAGTAGTACAAATAAGTCTATCTTGTATAAAATTAGAAATAGTAGTACAAATAAGTATGTCTTGTTGAAATTAGAAATTTAACACCACTAAGTCTGTTTTGGTGAAATTAGAGGTAGAAGTGTCAGTAAGTCTGTCTGTCTTGCCGACAATAGAGATAACAGTGTCAGTAAGTCTGTCTGTCTAACCGACATTAGAGATAACAGTGTCAGTAAGTCTGTTTGTCTTGCCCACATTAGAGATAACAGTGTCAGTAAGTCTGTCTGTCTTGCCGACATTAGAGATAACAGTGTCAGTAAGTCTGTTTGTCTTGCCGACATTAGAGATAACAGTGTCAGTAAGTATGTTTGTCTTGCCGACATTAGAGATAACAGTGTCAGTAAGTCTGTCTGTCTTGCCGACATTAGAGATAACAGTGTCAGTAAGTATGTTTGTCTTGCCGACATTAGAGATAACAGTGTCAGTAAGTCTGTCTGTCTTGCCAACATTAGAGATAACAGTGTCAATAAGTCTGTTTGTCTTGCCGACATTAGAGATAACAGTGTCAGTAAGTATGTCTGTCTTGCCGACATTAGGGATAACAGTGTCAGTAAGTCTGTCTGTCTTGCAGACATTAGAGATAACAGTGTCAGTAAGTCTGTTTGTCTTGCCGACATTAGAGATAACAGTGTCAGTAAGTCTGTCTGTCTTGCCGACATTAGAGATAACAGTGTCAGTAAGTCTGTTTGTCTTGCCGACATTAGAGATAACAGTGTCAGTAAGTCTGTTTGTCTTGCCGACATTAGAGATAACAGTGTCAGTAAGTCTGTTTGTCTTGCCGACATTAGAGATAACAGTGTCAGTAAGTATGTCTGTCTTGCCGACATTAGAGATAACAGTGTCAGTAAGTCTGTTTGTCTTGTCGACATTAGAGATAACAGTGTCAGTAAGTCTGTTTGTCTTGCCGACATTAGAGATAACAGTGTCAGTAAGTCTGTTTGTCTTGCCGACATTAGAGATAACAGTGTCAGTAAGTCTGTTTGTCTTGCCGACATTAGAGATAACAGTGTCAGTAAGTCTGTTTGTCTTGCCGACATTAGAGATAATAGTGTCAGTAAGTATGTCTGTCTTGCCGACATTAGAGATAACAGTGTCAGTAAGTCTGTTTGTCTTGTCGACATTAGAGATAACAGTGTCAGTAAGTCTGTCTGTCTTGCCGTCATTAGAGATAACAGTGTCAGTAAGTCTGTCTTCTTGGATTTATAAATGATAGAAGTATTCAGTGAATATATTTGTTAGTCGATTCTTCCTTCATTCCTCAGTCTATGCTTATACACAAACACACATACAAATACTCTCACATAACCAGGGAATAATAGAACAAAGAAGTATGTGTTAGCACTCGGAAAAATTGACAGACAAACAACAATAGAAAAAAACGAAGAACAATATATGGTCCGAAGTGGGATCGAACCCGTACTCAGTGGCACCGCGCCTTGCCACGAGAAGCCGAACGCTTGGCACACTGCCACGCAGCCAACTAAAAAAAATGGCTATTGCAGCAGTGTCTTGCACGAAAGGCGTTCTCAATGACTATAGCATAGGGTAACGATCACAGACCGGAAATAAATTGTATATTTGTACCTAATCAACACGTTGATAATTTAATACATTCACACGCACACTATTTCGTTGAAAATACACGTGGATAACCAATATATCCCATCATCATCAGCATGTGCCCTGCCGGTTGACGTAGCTATAATCTCTCTCCACACTACACGGCACTTCATGCATGTTGTCAAAATTTCAATCGGTGATCATTTATTACACCATTTGTATAAGCTGTTCAATATTTTTTCTCTGTCTTGTTGAAATTAGAGATAGTAGTACAAATAAGTCTGTCTTGTTGAAATTAGAGATAGTAGTACAAATAAGTCTGTCTTGTTGAAATTAGAGATAGTAGTACAAATAAGTCTGTCTTGTTGAAATTAGAAATTTAACACCACTAAGTCTGTTTTGGTGAAATTAGAGGTAGAAGTGTCAGTAAGTCTGTCTGTCTTGCCGACATTAGAGATAACAGTGTCAGTAAGTCTGTCTGTCTTGCCGACATTAGAGATAACAGTGTCAGTAAGTCTGTTTGTCTTGCCGACATTAGAGATAACAGTGTCAGTAAGTATGTCTGTCTTGCCGACATTAGAGATAACAGTGTCAGTAAGTCTGTTTGTCTTGCCGACATTAGAGATAACAGTGTCAGTAAGTCTGTTTGTCTTGCCGACATTAGAGATAACAGTGTCAGTAAGTCTGTCTGTCTTGCCGACATTAGAGATAACAGTGTCAGTAAGTATGTTTGTCTTGCCGACATTAGAGATAACAGTGTCATTAAGTCTGTCTGTCTTGCCGACATTAGAGATAACAGTGTCAGTAAGTCTGTTTGTCTTGCCGACATTAGAGATAACAGTGTCAGTAAGTATGTCTGTCTTGCCGACATTAGAGATAACAGTGTCAGTAAGTCTGTCTGTCTTGCCGACATTAGAGATAACAGTGTCAGTAAGTCTGTTTGTCTTGCCGAGATTAGAGATAACAGTGTCAGTAAGTCTGTCTGTCTTGCCGTCATTAGAGATAACAGTGTCAGTAAGTCTGTCTTCTTGGATTTATAAATGATAGAAGTATTCAGTGAATATATTTGTTAGTCGATTCTTCCTTCATTCCTCAGTCTATGCTTATACACAAACACACATACAAATACTCTCACATAATCAGGGAATAATAGAACAAAGAAGTATGTGTTAGCACTCGGAAAAATTGACAGACAAACAACAATAGAAAAAAACGAAGAACAATATATGGTCCGAAGTGGGATCGAACCCGTACTCAGTGGCACCGCGCCTTGCCACGAGAAGCCGAACGCTTGGCACACTGCCACGCAGCCAACTAAAAAAATTGGCTATTGCAGTAGTGTCTTGCACGAAAGGCGTTCTCAATGACTATAGCATAGGGTAACGATCACAGACCGGAAATAAATTGTATATTTGTACCTAATCAACACGTTGATAATTTAATACATTCACACGCACACTATTTCGTTGAAAATACACGTGGATAACCAATATATCCCATCATCATCAGCAGGTGCCCTGCCGGTTGACGTAGCTATAATCTCTCTCCACACTACACGGCACTTCATGTATGTTGTCAAAATTTCAATCGGTGATCATTTATTACACCATTTGTATAAGCTGTTCAATATTTTTTCTCTTGGTTATCCTTTACTCTTATTTCCATTAATTCTGCCTCTTGTTATAATATTCTCAATACCTTCTGTCCGCATCACATGTCCAATAAATGTAGATTATCTTTTCCTTATGATTTTGATGATATTTCTAGTTTCTCCAGCTCGTTTTAAACATTCTACATTTGTCATTTTTGCTATCCATGGAATTCGTCACATTCTTCTGATAAACCACATCTCAGCTGCCTCTAATGTTCTCTGTGTTCTCTTACTTATCGTCCATGACTCACTTCTGATAAACCACATCTCAGCTGCCTCTAATGTTCTCTGTGTTCTCTTACTTATCGTCCATGACTCACTTCTGATAAACCACATCTCAGCTGCCTCTAATGTTCTCTGTGTTCTCTTACTTATCGTCCATGACTCACTTCTGATAAACCACATCTCAGCTGCCTCTAATGTTCTCTGTGTTCTCTTACTTATCGTCCATGACTCACTTCTGATAAACCACATCTCAGCTGCCTCTAATGTTCTCTGTGTTCTCTTACTTATCGTCCATGACTCACTTCTGATAAACCACATCTCAGCTGCCTCTAATGTTCTCTGTGTTCTCTTACTTATCGTCCATGACTCACTTCTGATAAACCACATCTCAGCTGTCTCTAATGTTCTCTGTGTTGTCTTTCTTATCGTCCCTCGCTTCCATATAGTAGAACAGGTTCGATGTGGCACTTTAGGACACGTTTTCTAACATTAATTGTCAATGATTTGTTACATAGGATGTTTTTCATTCGATGGAATGCTGTCTTTGCTTGTCCTATTCTGTCTTTGCTTGTCCTATTCTCTCTTTGCTTGTCCTATTCTGTCTTTGCTTGTCCTATTCTGCATCTAATTTCGGCAGTACATCTACAATCTGATATTATCGACCCCATACATTTGAATCTATGCATTTGTTTCATGATTTTTCCATTTAGTTTTGCTATAATTCTTTGTTTTAGTTTTCTTTGATATGATTATTGTCTCTGTCACATACGAACTTGAATTTGCTTCCTCTCCCACACAGACTATATATTATGCTCTGGCGTCATGATATCTCGAGACCGCATGTTGGTCCCTCAGGACTGTTCCGACTATTACGACCAGGTTCTTGATGTTCCGTAAGTTAAAATGAACTTAAGTAATCTTGATGTTCCGTAAGTTAAAATGAACTTAAGTAATCTTGATGTTCCGTAAGTTAAAATGAACTTAAGTAATCTTGATGTTCCGTAAGTTAAAATGAACTTAAGTAATCTAGGCCCACAGGCTGTAGTGTTTTTGACAGATGGAATATCAGCACTCCAGGCACTACAATCTTGGCCCACATCCTGAAGTGTTTTTGATAGATTGAAAATCAGCACTCAAGGCACTACAATCTTAGCCCACAGACTGAAGTGTTTTTGATAGATTGAAAATCAGCACTCAAGGCACTACAATCTTGGCCCACAGCCTGAAGTGTTTTTAACAGATGACAGCACTCCAGGCACTACAATCTTGGCCCACAGACTGAAGTGTTTTTAACAGATGACAGCACTCCAGGCACTACAATCTTGGCCCACAGCCTGAAGTGTTTTTAACAGATGACAGCAGTCCAGGCACTACAATCTTGGCCCACAGACTGAAGTGTTTTTAACAGATGACAGCACTCCAGGCACTACAATCTTGGCCCACAGACTGAAGTGTTTTTAACAGATGACAGCAGTCCAGGCACTACAATCTTGGCCCACAGACTGAAGTGTTTTTAACAGATGACAGCACTCCAGGCACTACAATCTTGGCCCACGGCCTGAAGTGTTTTTAACAGATGACAGCAGTCCAGGCACTACAATCTTGGCCCACAGACTGAAGTGTTTTTAACAGATGACAGCACTCCAGGCACTACAATATTGGCCCACAGCCTGAAGTGTTTTTAACAGATGACAGCAGTCCAGGCACTACAATCTTGGCCCACAGACTGAAGTGTTTTTAACAGATGACAACACCCCAGACGCTACAATCTTGGCCCACAGACTGAAGTGTTTTAACAGATGACAACACCCCAGGCACTACAATCTTGGCCCACAGACTGAAGTGTTTTTAACAGATGACAGCAGTCCAGGCACTACAATCTTGGCCCACAGACTGAAGTGTTTTTAACAGATGACAACACCCCAGGCACTACAATCTTGGCCCACAGACTGAAGTGTTTTTAACAGATGACAACACCCCAGAAGCTACAATCTTGGCCCACAGACTGAAGTGTTTTAACAGATGACAACACCCCAGACACTACAATCTTGGCCCACAGACTGAAGTGTTTTAACAGATGACAACACCCCAGACACTACAATCTTGGCCCACAGACTGAAGTGTTTTTAACAGATGACAACACAGACACTACAATCTTGGCCCACAGACTGAAGTGTTTTTAACAGATGACAACACCCCAGGCACTACAATGTTGGCCCACAGACTGAAGTGTTTTTGATAGATGGAAGATCGGTACTTGAGGGGCTACAATCTAGAAAATTACCACATCTGCAGATCTTACTTATTAACTGAACTCTACAAGCACCACAAGATCGCCCTGCAATGGATCCCATCTTACTGAGGAACACCATGAAACTAGAGAGCAAATCAGTTGGTAAAGGAAGGTTCAACAAACACGCAACCGATACACCAGTTACATACCATCATAAGAAACAGATAATCAAATAAATCAGAGGACCACAAGCCCCAAATCAGGATGCCTTTCATAATATGAATAGATATGAACAAGTTATCATTATACGCCCCAGAACAGGACACAATCGACACCACAGTCACGTGTATACAACATTCAAGATCGGCACCTCAAATACATATACATGTGGACAGGCGCCCCAGACAACTGAACACATACTTCAAGACTCAGCAAGTCTATGTCAGCAAGTCTATGTCAACAAATCTATGTCAGCAAATCTATGTCAACAAATCTATGTCAACAGGTCTATGTCAGCAAGTCTATGTCAACAAATCTATGTCTGCAAATCTATGTCAACAAATCTATGTCAGCAAATCTATGTCAACAAATCTATGTCAACAGGTCTATGTCAACAGGTCTATGTCAACAAATCTATGTCAATAAATCTATGTCAACAAGTCTACGTTAACAAATCTATGTCAACAAATCTATGTCAACAAGTCAACGTTAACAAATCTATGTTAACAAATCTATGTTAACAAATCTATGTCAACAAGTCTACGTTAACAAATCTATGTTAACAAATCTATGTCAACAAGTCTACGTTAACAAATCTATGTCAACAGGTCTATGTCAGCAAGTCTATGTCAACAAATCTATGTCAACAAGTCTACGTTAACAAATCTATGTCAACAGGTCTATGTCAGCAAGTCTATGTCAACAAATCTATGTCAACAAGTCTACGTTAACAAATCTATGTTAACTAATCTATGTCAACAAGTCTACGTTAACAAATCTATGTCAACAGGTCTATGTCAGCAAGTCTATGTCAACAAATCTATGTCAAAAAGTCTACGTTAACAAATCTATGTCAACAGGTCTATGTCAACAAGTCTACGTTAGCAAATCTATGTCAACAGATCTATGTCAACAGGTCTATGTCAACAAGTCTATGTCAACAGGTCTATGTTAACAAGTCTACGTTAACAAATATATGTCAACCGGTCTATGTCAACAGATCTCTGTCAACAAATCTATTTTAACAGGTCTACGTTAACAAATCTATGTCAACAGATCTCTGTCAACAGGTCTACGTTAACAAATCTATGTCAACAGATCTCGGTCAACAAATCTATGTCAACAGGTCTACGTTAACAAATCTATGTCAACAGATCTACGTTACACAAATCTATGTCAACAGGTCTACGTTACTAAATCTATGTTAACAACTCTATGTTAACAAATCTATGTTAACAAATCTATGTTAACAAGTTTATGTCAACAAATCTATGTTAACAAGTCTATGTCAACAAGTCTATGTCAACAAGTCTATGTTAATAAGTCTATGTCAACAAATCTATGTTAACAAGTCTATGTCAACAAATCTATGTCAACAGACCCATGTCAATAAGTTTATGTCAACAGGTCTATGTCAACAAGTCTATGTTAACAGGTCTATGTCAACATGTCTATGTCAACAAATCTATGTTAGCAAATTGATGTCAACAATTCTATGCCAACAGGTCTATGTCAACAGGTCTATGTCAACATGTCTATGTCATCAGGTCTATGTCAACAATTCTATGTCAACAGGTCTGTGTCAACAATTCTATGTCAACAGGTCTATGTCAACAGGTCTATGTCAACAGGTCTATGTCAACAGGTCTATGTCAACAAGTCCATATCAACAAGTCTATGTTCAACAATTCTATGTCAACACGTCTATGTCAACAATTCTATGTCAACACGTCTATGTCAACACGTCTATCTCAATAAGTCTATTTCAACATGTCTATGTCCACAAGCCTATGTCAACAGGTCTATGTCAACAGGTGTATGTCAACAGGTCTATGTCAACAGGTCTATGCCAATAAGTCTATTTCAACATGTCTATGTTCAACAAGTCTATGTCAACAAGTCTATGTCAAGAAGTATATGTCAACAAGTCTATGTCAATAAGTTTAATTCAATAGAAGTGAGAAAGAGAGTTAGTTTATCAGTGCTCTATAGAGCCAATTCTTACCTAAGGAAGTGAATCATGGACAGTAGACCAACAAATAGAAAGAATATTACCACAGAGATGGGATTTCTCAGAAAAAAAATGTTGAGAGTCCCCTGGACAACTAAAAAAGATCAACAAGGAAATTCTCAAAGAGGCCAGCACAAAATGGAAGCTCATAAGAAACAACAGAGATAAATAACATTTTACTGGCACATCGTGAGAAGAGGAAAGTTGGAATACTTGGTTACAACAGACAAAATACAGGGAACAAGAGATCGTGGACGATAAAAAGAGACTGTTTTCCACGCCATGACACCAAGATATCCAGTATTTTCTCTCTTTGTCGTCCGCGATCTCTCTTTCCTTTTATTTCGCCAGCTGTAACCAAGTATTCCAACTTTCCTCTTCTCATGATGTGCCCGAAAAATGTTGATTGTTTCTTTCTGATGTTTTTTAAGAGCTCCCTTTTTGTGTTGGCCTCTTTGTGAACTTTCTCATTGGTCTTTTTAGCTGTCCAGGGAACTTTCAACATTCTTCTGAGAAACCCCATCTTTGTGGCCTCTAATCGTCTTTCCATTTGTTTGCCTACTGTCCATGATTCGCTTCCATAGGTCAGAATTGGTTCTATATAGCACCGATAAACTCTCTTTCTCATTTTTATTGACATAGATTTGTTGCATAAGATATTATTCATTTTCTGAAATGCCATTTTGGCCTGAGCCATTCTGCTTTTTTTATTTCTGTGGTGCATCTCCCATCTGATGTAATTATTGTGCCCAAGTATTTGAAACGTTGCAATTGTTTCAGATTTGTCTCGTTTATTTTTATGCTGCATGATGGTGGTGATTGTTTCTTCGATATAACTATTACTTCTGTTTTCTTACTATTCAGACTGAGACCTTTCTTGTACACACATCACCTTCAATAAATCACAAAGCCACACCATTCTGCGAAACCCAAAACCGTAAATCACATTTTACAAAACCCCCAACAAGGGAATGGGAGCTTTAGAGGTAAAACGTCGACATCTGGGCAGTAAATCCCAGGGTTCAACTCCTACAAGCGGTAGGAATTTTTTTTTTTAATCGAATCCGTCGTTTCGCTGTTGCTTTATCCTTCCCTGGTCTCTGCGTAGTGAGACCAGAAGTCTAGCCATCTCGGGGAAAACGACGAAAAACAGTTTTGTTGTGTGCACTTTGCGCACGTTAAAGAATTCTTAGAAATTAAAAGTTTAAAAGAGTAGGTTAATTATAGTCTCCGCCCGGGCAAATCACAATTTTGAAACGTTTAACATCTGCCCATTTACCCTGTCCTCTCCATACCCTCCCCTTTCTTCAAAGTTTTCGCCAGTACTACAGAATACGTATTTCTGAGCTTAAACTATCTTCAGTGCTTTCGCTTTTTGGCGGCGGGGGCTGCACGCTGAGGGAATGCTAATGTGGGGATGTGTGGACGGGGAGGGGGGAGTGCTACTGTGGGGATGTGTGGACGGGAAGGGGGTAGTGCCAATGTAGGGATGAGTGGACGGGGGGGGGAGTGCTAATGCGGGAATGTGTGGACAGGGAAGGGGGAGTGCTAATGTGGCGATGTGTGGACGGGGGGGGGGGGGTAGTGAAGTGCTAATGTGGCGATGTGTGGACGGGGGGGGGAGTGCTAATGTGGCGATGTGTGCACGTTGGGCTGTCCGATATGCAAGAAAGATGACCTCTCTACTAAACTAAACCAGACTAAACTGAGCTGAACTGAACTAAACTAAACTAAACCAGACTAAACTGAACTGAATTAAACTAAACTAAACCAGACTAAACTGAGCTGAACTAAACTAAACCAGACTAAACTGAGCTAAACTGAACTAAACTAAACCAAACTAAACTAAACTAAACTAAACCAGACTAAACTGAATTGAATTAAACTAAACCAGACTAAACTGAGCTGAACTGAACTAAACTAAACTAAACTAAACTAAACCAGACTAAACTTGCTGAACTGAACTAAACTAAACCAAACTAAACTGAGCTGAACTAAACTAAACCAGACTAAACTGAGCTGAACTGAACTAAACTAAACCAAACCAAACTAAACTGAACTAAACTAAACCAAACTAAACTGAACTAAACTAAACCAAACTAAACTGAACTGAATTAAACTAAACTAAACCAGACTAAACTGAACTAAACTAAACCAGACTAAACTGAACTAAACCAGACTAAACTGAACTAAACTAAACTAAACTAAACCAGACTAAATTGAACTGAATTAAACTAAACTAAACCAGACTAAACTGAACTAAACTAAACTAAACCACACTAAACTGAACTAAATTAAACTAAACTGAACTGAATTCAACTAAACTAAACCAAACTAAACTGAACTAAACTAAACCAGACTAAACTGAACTGAACTAAACTAAACTAAACCAGACTAAGCTGAGCTGAACTGAACTAAACTAAACCAGACTAAATATTTCTATAGACGTTTTGCATCATCTTGGCTAATACATTGTTTCTTTGATTTCACTTGTTTAACCTACCTGGTCTATTATCTATACTTTGTTTGTTATTTACCTACATTTTACCTATCCAGAGATCTCAAACACCTGGTGAATGTCGGTGGAGGTCGGCAGGACATTGTTTTAACACGTGACAACTTTCAAGGTAAATCTTTCTTCCATAAATATTTATTTTTGTATTCAATTAAGCTTCTCATAAACCAACAACATTATATCCTTACAGTGGTAAAATTACGGCATGCCTGTCCAAAGTTGCACGCTGACAATATTTATCCGGCACGCAAACCATGGAATATTAAATCGTAAACGATACTGGAAATGCAGTGTCAACATTGTAGCTTCTACCTACCGACCTTTTCCCTTATGCAAAATTGATTGACCTTACTGTAATTGATGGACAACTGTGTTCGGCAATGCTGTTTTTGAAGTTGAATTTGAAAAGATGTGAAACATTTGATGAATGTGTGGACTTTCAACATTATTATATATATTATTGTCAATTTTGTTGTGGCGATTCATGATTGTTCAAAGAAATTACGACGGTGGTTTTCTGTTGCCTTCCGTCGTCCCATTTTTTAAATAGCTGCCGAGATCGAAAGTTGGGGAGAGGCATGATCACCTACGCCAGTAGGCCCGGTACTTGATGATGATGATGATTGTCAATTTTATTATCAAAATTGTTATCAATATTATTTTCAATATTATAATAAATATTATTATCAACATCATTATCAACATTATTATCAATATCGTTATTAATATTATTATCAACATTATTATCAGTATTATTATCAGTATTATTATCAACATTATTATCAACATTATTATCAGTAATATTATCAATTATCAACATTATTATCAACATTATTATCAGTAATATTATCAGCATTATTAACAATATCGTTATTAATATTATAATCAACATTATTATCAATATTGTTATTAATATTATTATCAACATTATTATCAGTATTATTCTCAGTATTATTATCAACATCATTATCAATATTGTTATTAACATTATTATCAATATTGTTATCAACATTATTATCAACATTATTATCAATATTGTTATCAACATTATTATCAATATTATTATCATATGTATTGTCTATTTATCCAGCTCAATATAGGGGTGACGGAATGTCGGAGGTCATCTTACCGGAACCTGTTCAGATAACGGACTGTCCAGAGTACGCATGCGTGTACGATAGCGACAAGATGAAAGGGAAAGTCAACTTCAAGGACTGCTTCTCTCTCAGCTACGGCAATCATAACGAAAGTGGTAGTAAGTTAACGACATTACGCTAAGATGAGTAGCTACATGACGCTAAGATGAGTAGCTACATGACGCTAAGATGAGTAGCTACATGACGCTAAGATGGTCAGCTAAAATACGTTAAGATGAGTAACTGCATTACGCTAAGATGAGTAGCTACATTACGTTAAGATGAGTAGCTAAATGACGCTAAGATGGTCAGCTGAAATACGTTAAGATGGGTAACTGCATTACGCTAAGGTGAATAGGTTAAAATACACTAAGTAATGGTTACACTACTCTAAGATGGATATCTACATTAAATGATGGATAGCTACATCCCACTAAGATGTATAGCTACATCCCGCTAAGATGAACAGCTACATCCCGCTAAGATGAACAGCTACATCCCACTAAGATGTATATCTACATCCCGCTAAGATTAATATCTACATCCCGCTAAGATGAACAGCTACATCCCACTAAGATGAACAGCTACATCCCGCTAAGTTGAACAGCTACATCCCGCTAAGATGAACAGCTACATCCCGCTAAGATGAACAGCTACATCCCACTAAGATGAACAGCTACATCCCGCTAAGTTGAACAGCTACATCCCACTAAGATGTATAGCTACATCCCACTAAGTTGAACAGCTACATCCCACTAAGATGTATATCTACATCCCGCTAAGATGTATATCTACATCCCGCTAAGATGAATATCTACATACCACTAAGATGTATAGCTACATTCCACTAAGATGTATAGCTACATCCCACTAAGATGTATATCTACATCCCACTAAGATGTATATCTACATCCCGCTAAGATGAATATCTACATCCCACTAAGATGAATATCTACATCCCACTAAGATGTATATCTACATCCCACTAAGATGAATATCTACATCCCGCTAAGATGAATATCTACATCCCGCTAAGATGAATATCTACATCCCGCTAAGATGTATATCTACATCCCACTAAGATGAATATCTACATCCCGCTAAGATGAATATCTACATCCCGCTAAGATGAACAGCTACCACAACACCTTTTAGGTATCAGTGAAAAGAGAAAAGAAGAAGATTATTTCTTAAATATGTCTAACATTATATGCGATCTTTGACAGGAGCATACACTGGTAAAGTAGACTATATGAAAGTTTCCGACTTGACAACGGCTGCTTGCTGTGACGTCTTGATGGAGGCCGTCGAGAGTGATCCAAGTGGGTCCTACCCCAAGACTGTTGTCAGCCCAGATTCAAAGACGGTCTGCATGGGATCCAACGATTCCACTTGTGGAGTATGTGACTGTTTGTTTGTGGAGTATGTGACTGTTTGTATGTGGAGTATGTGACTGTTTGTATGTGGAGTATGTGGCTGTTTGTTTGTGGAGTATGTGACTGTTTGTTTGTGGAGTATGTGACTGTTTGTTTGTGGAGTGTGTGACTGTTTGTTTGTGGAGTATGTGGCTGTTTGTTTGTGGAGTATGTGACTGTTTGTTTGTGGAGTATGTGACTGTTTGTTTGTGGAGTATGTGGCTGTTTGTTTGTGGAGTATGTGACTGTTTGTTTGTGGAGTATGTGACTGTTTGTTTGTGGAGTATGTGACTGTTTGTTTGTGGAGTATGTGACTGTTTGTTTGTGGAGTATGTGGCTGTTTGTTTGTGGAGTATGTGACTGTTTGTTTGTGGAGTATGTGACTCTTTGTTTGTGGAGTATGTGACTGTTTGTTTGTGGAGTATGTGACTGTTTGTTTGTGGAGTATGTGACTGTTTGTTTGTGGAGTATGTGACTGTTTGTTTGTGGAGTATGTGACTGTTTGTTTGTGGAGTATGTGACTGTTTGTTTGTGGAGTATGTGACTGTTTGTTTGTGGAGTATGTGACTGTTTGTTTGTGGAGTATGTGACTGTTTGTTTGTGGAGTATGTGACTGTTTGTTTGTGGAGTATGTGACTGTTTGTTTGTGGAGTATGTGACTGTTTGTTTGTGGAGTATGTGACTGTTTGTTTGTGGAGTATGTGGCTGTTTGTTTGTGGAGTATGTAACTGTTTGTTTGTGGAGTATGTGACTGTTTGTTTGTGGAGTATGTGACTGTTTGTTTGTGGAGTATGCGACTGTTTGTTTGTGGAGTATGTGACTGTTTGTTTGTGGAGTATGTGACTGTTTGTTTGTGGAGTATGTGACTGTTTGTTTGTGGAGTATGTGACTGTTTGTTTGTGGAGTATGTGACTGTTTATTTGTTTAGTATGTGATTGTTTGTTTGTGGAGTATGCGACTGTTTGTTTGTGGAGTATGTGGCTGTTTGTTTGTGGAGTATGTGACTGTTTGTTTGTGGAGTATGTGGCTGTTTGTTTGTGGAGTATGTGGCTGTTTGTTTGTGGAGTATGTGGCTGTTTGTTTGTGGAGTATGTGACTGTTTGTTTGTGGAGTATGTGACTGTTTGTTTGTGGAGTATGTGACTGTTTGTTTGTGGAGTATGTGACTGTTTGTTTGTGGAGTGTGTGACTGTTTGTTTGTGGAGTATGTAACTGTTTGTTTGTGGAGTATGTGACTGTTTGATTGTGGAGTATGTGACTGTTTGTTTGTGGAGTATGCGACTGTTTGTTTGTGGAGTATGTGACTGTTTGTTTGTGGAGTATGTGACTGTTTGTTTGTGGAGTATGTGACTGTTTATTTGTGGAGTATGTGACTGTTTGTTTGTGGAGTATGTGACTGTTTGTTTGTGGAGTTGTGGATTGTGTGGTGGTCTTTTTAGTGTGCTAGTTGTAGCGGTGGTATGTATACGTGGTAGTGATGGTAGTGGTATTTGTGGTAGTTTTAAACGTTGTTGGTGATAATTATAGTCTAAGATGAACACCTTCTCGTGCAGCAAGTCTATGTCAATAGAAGGGAGAGTCAAGGTCAAGGTTAAGTACGAGACTTGAATCGACGTCTCCGTGAGTTTCCACCCATATGTGCTCGGCCGCCTATCCAGAAGTCTCCGAACACTTCTGGATACGGTCGCTTCAAGCATCGAAACTCACGATGTGAGGCGACATTCCTCACCTTCCCAGAGTACTACCCTGGTACCCATTTCTGCCAGCGGCTGGGTCGACCGCGGGGTTATTTTTTTTTCAAACCACGAATACAACTCACACTGCTCCCAGCGGGAATCGAACACGGGTTGACGGTAGCCCAGTCGGGTGGTTTTCCCAACTAGGCTACCAAGGCCCACTTATTTTCAAAGATAGTTCATCGGTGCTATATAGAGTCAATTCTCACCTATGGAAGTGAATCATGGACAGCAGACAAACAAATGAAAAGACGTTTAGAAACCACAGAGATGGGATTTCTCAGAAACATTGTTGAGAGTTCCCTGGACAGCTAAAAAGACCAACAAGAACATTCACAAAGAGGCCAACACAAAAAGGGAACTCCTAAAAAACATCAGAAAGAAACAATCAACATTTTTCGGGCACATCATGAGAAGAGGAAAGTTGGGATACTTGGTTACAACTGGCAAAATACAGGGAAAGAGAGATCGCGGACAAAAAAGAAAAACGATACTGGATAGCTTGGTGTCATGGCATGGACAACAGTCAACAACAGAACTGATACGATGTACTGTGGACATAAAATTGTGGAAGTACATGATCGCCTACGTCAGTCGGTATGGCACATGATGATGATATTGATGAGTTACAAGCTTGTTACGGTATTTGCACTTATATTGGTGAATGTTGTATTCACATCAGTAACAATGTTAATGTGGCCAAGGAGCTAGCAGTTCTTACCCTAAACAAGTCAGAGACTCATAATTGACAAAGAGCCTCGGTGGCTGAGTGGTTAATGTGCTCACTTCCTGATATTCTGATTCGGGTTCAGTTCCAAGAAGTGGCGGATTTTTTTTGGACAGACAAGGCTCTGGGTTGACCCAGCCACAAAAAATGGGTACACGAGAATTTTCTTCGAAGTAAACGCGGCCTGGCGTGATACCGACCACATCACCCATAAATATTCAGTGGTTACAAAAAAACATTGTCACTAGCATCATGTTCCCCATACGCCTAGCACAGCTTGGAAGGGATACTTGTGTTCTTAGTTGACAAGTTGCTCAGTATCAATGAATCAAAACTGACCAAGATCCTTTCATACCCTGCCAAGGTAGTTCTGGGCACAGGCTAACTAGTCTGGCCAAACTGGTAGGAACTCAAAAGTGAAGGCAGTCCGGTACTATAAACCTTAGTACTGATGTCGGATGCGTAGGGTCAAAATGTGCAAACATCGCGGCTACGTCCTGACACAGCGTATGGATCTAGGTGGCCTAGTAGAGGCAAGACGATGGTGTGAGAACAAGAAGGTAAAGGTTAGAAACTCCACAACAGGAGGTAGGGATGTTTTTTTTTTTTCAAAAATGAATCTCAGGTTTCTTCGTGGCTTTAGTTTTGCCAAATTCATACTTTTATTTCCTGAAATAATACTTTTCATAATTAATACTTGTAAATAATCCATACGTTTTCCTAATTCATACTTTCACATTATTCATCCTTCTTGATTCTATCTTCACTTCCTCTTGTACTGCTTTAGGCGTCGAGGGAGACACAAAGTTCTGGTTCTCTCCCTTTTGGTGACTTCACTCATTGTCGATTGATGTTGTTGTAGCGTTTCTTTGATGTTGTCTGTCCATTTTACTCTGTGTCTGCCTATTGCTCTTCTCTCTTCTCCTCCTTTAATATAAGCTTTGTATGGTAAGGAATCACACGACATTGTTTCTAGATGGACAAACCAGTTTATTTGTTGTTTCTGTATGTAGCTTAGGAGTGGTTCAATGTCTACTCTTTCTAGATGGACAAACCAGTTTATTTGTTGTTTCTGTATGTAGCTTAGGACTGGTTCAATGTCTACTCTTTCTAGATGGACAAACCAGTTTATTTGTTGTTTCTGTATGTAGCTTAGGAGTGGTTCAATGTCTACTCTTTCTAGATGGACAAACCAGTTTATTTGTTGTTTCTGTATGTAGCTTAGGAGTGGTTCAATGTCTACTCTTTCTAGATGGACAAACCAGTTTATTTGTTGTTTCTGTATGTTGCTTAGGAGTGGTTCAATGTCTACTATTTCTCTTATAATATCATTTATGATTCTGTCTTTTCTGGTCGCTCCAAGCACTTTTCTCTGACATCTCATCTCTGTGGTGACAAACTTTCTTTTATGTTTAGTCGTAAGTGACCATGTTTGGCTTTGGTAGCACAATATGGGAATGAATATACTCTGTATAAAATGTTTCTTGGTGGTGATAGGTATCGCTTTGTGTTGAAGTATAGGGGATAGCTGTCCCAATGTTTGGTTTGTGTTGAAGTATAGGGGATAGCTGTCCCAATGTTTGCTTTGTGTTGAAGTATAGGGGATAGCTGTCCCAATGTTTGCTTTGTGTTGAAGTATTGGGGATAGTTGTCCCAATGTTTGCTTTGTGTTGAAGTATAGGGGATAGCTGTCCCAATGTTTGCTTTGTGCTGAAGTATTGGGGATAGTTGTCCCAATGTTTGCTTTGTGCTGAAATATTGGGATAGCTGTCCCAATGTTTGGTTTGTGTTGAAGTATAGGGGATAGCTGTCCCAATGTTTGGTTTGTGTTGAAGTATTGGGGATAGCTGTCCCAATGTTTGGTTTGTGTTGAAGTATAGGGGATAGCTGTCCCACTGTTTGGTTTATGTTGAAGTATAGGGGATAGCTGTCCCAATGTTTGCTTTGTGTTGAAGTATAGGGGATAGCTGTCCCAATGTTTGGTTTGTGTTGAAGTATTGGGGATAGCTGTCCCAATGTTTGGTTTGTGTTGAAGTATTGGGGATAGCTGTACCAATGTTTGCTTTGTGTTGAAGTATTGGGGATAGTTGTCACAATGTTTGGTTTGTGTTGAAGTATAGGGGATAGCTTGTCTAGTTCAAACTTTTACATTTTGTCTTGTCTAATTCATGCGATTGTCTAGTTCAAACTTTTACATTTTGTCTTGTCCAAATCCTATTTTTTCTTAATTCATACGCTTACCAAACTCATACTTGTACCAACTGTTCTTGTTGTTATGTGACAGTTATACAAAGGACAAACCCCCACCTTCTGTTCCTCAGGGCGACTTCGGTGGACCTGTGTACTGCACTACCATGGAAACTAACGAGATTGTTCTAGTGGCAGTGTTGACGTCAGCTCCTTGTAACGCTGGGTCTCCCATCCTAGCTAACGATCTCACGAACGGAGACATGAAAGCTGCCCTGTCCAGATAGGCGGGCTACAAGGAGACTCTTCTTGATCAGATGAAACATAGAACTGGCTTAAAGCAGTTAAAATAGAATTGGCTTGAAGGACTTAAACATAGAATTGGTTTGAATGAGTTAAACATAGAATTGGTTTGAATGAGTTAAACATAGAATTGGTTTGAATGAGTTAAACATAGAATTGGTTTGAATGAGTTAAACATAGAATTGATTTGAAAGAGTTAAGCATAGAATTGATTTGAATGAGTTAAACATAGAATTGATTTAAAGGAGTTAAACATAGAAAGAATTGATTTGAAGCTACCTAGCCATGATTAGATGTTATACACTGACTAGAATGGATTGTAGATAGGATTGGCTACAGGAAGTTGTAAGTGGAATTATTTAGAATGAACAATAGATCTGATTATAGAATGAGATTAATTATAAATAGGATTGGATAGAATTACTCATAAACAGGATTGGAAAGAATTGTTATAAATAGGATTGGATAGAAATAATTAGGATTGGGTAGAATGAGTTATAAATGTAAACGGCTTATAAATAAGACTATAAATAAATTGTAATAGGATTGGATCTGTCGCTTCATAATCTTCATTTGCAATATTTAGTGTCTTTACGTCCATAAAAGAGCCATATTTTGTGTTTTAAAATGCAGGAAAGAACTTCCACAATAAAGAATTAAAAAGATTATATCAAAACAGGAGTATTGTTCTTTCTTGGGTGCTACATTAAAGGGGACACACCAACCACAGCCAACTATATATTTACATAGGCCTGCGCTCTAAGAAGGAATCATGAGAAACACTTCAACTAGAGTGACGTTTAGATGCTTTGCGAGGAGGGGCGGTTCTGTGTAAAGTGACGTTACCCGCTTAAGCTCATATATCTGATGACGTCACGCTAGTTGGAGGGGTTTATGAGTTTTTTTTTATTCTTGCCCCGTGGGCCTTAGTAAATCTATAGTTGGCAGTGCACCAACACGTCACGTCTATAAATAAGTTAAAAGAGTGTTTTGAAATTCTGCAGCTAAATGGCGGGAATACAGTCCAAACACGTCATATGGAATCACAACCATCTTCTTCTTCTTGTTTTATCTTTTTAGCTCCCAGTGGAGCAAAAACAACCATCTATCATTATCAAGTACAAAGCCTGTTGGCGTAGGTGATCGTGTCTCTCCACAACTTTCGATCTGGACAGTTATTTATCATTTTTGTTGTTGACCTTTTGCCAAGCCATTCTCTTAAGCTGTCTGGTATCTTTTCTATTTGCTTCCCTCTGTCTCTTGGTCCCTCAGTTTTCCCAGTTGTTACAATATATTCCAGCTGTTCCCTTCTTATTACATGGCAAAAAAATGATAGAAACTATGACAGAAACTATCTATAAAGCGATGAACTAAGACAGAAACTATAAAGTGATGAACTAAGACAGAAACTATAAAGTGATGAACTATGACAGAAACTATAAAGCGATGAATGATGACAGAAACTATACAGTGATGAACTAAGACAGAAACTATAAAGTGATGAACTATGACAGAAACTATAAAGTGATGAACTATGACAGAAACTATAAAGTGATGAACTATGACAGAAACTATAAAGTGATGAACTATGACAGAAACTATAAAGTGATGAACTATGACAGAAACTATAAAGCGCTGAACTAAGACAAAAACTATAAAGCGATGAACTAAGACAGAAACTATAAAGTGCTGAACTATGACAGAAACTATCTATAAAGCGATGAACTAAGACAGAAACTATAAAGTGATGAACTATGACAGAAACTATAAAGCGATGAACTATGACAGAAACTATAAAGCGATGAACTAAGACAGAAACTATAAAGTGATGAACTAAGACAGAAACTATAAAGTGATGAACTATGACAGAAACTATAAAGCGATGAATGATGACAGAAACTATACAGTGATGAACTAAGACAGAAACTATAAAGTGATGAACTATGACAGAAACTATAAAGTGATGAACTATGACAGAAACTATAAAGTGATGAACTATGACAGAAACTATAAAGTGATGAACTATGACAGAAACTATAAAGTGATGAACTATGACAGAAACTATAAAGCGCTGAACTAAGACAAAAACTATAAAGCGATGAACTAAGACAGAAACTATAAAGTGATGAACTAAGACAGAAACTATAAAGCGATGAACTAAGACAGAAACTATAAAGTGCTGAACTATGACAGAAACTATAAAGTGATGAACTATGACAGAAACTATAAAGCGCTGAACTAAGACAAAAACTATAAAGCGATGAACTATGACAGAAACTATAAAGTGATGAACTAAGACAGAAACTATAAAGCGATGAACTAAGACATAAACTATAAAGCGACAAACTAAGACAGAAACTATAAAGCGATGAACTATGACAGAAACTATAAAGCAATGAACTAAGACAGAAACTATAAAGAGATGAACTATGACAGAAACTAGAAAGCGATGAACTAAGACAGAAACTATAAAGCTATGAACTAAGACAGAAACTATAAAGCAATGAACTATGGGGGCAGACGTCACAACCATGAGACAACTGTCAGCTTCATCTTGAAAACGGGACTGCAGATCTGACGTCATGAACAAAAGAGGCAGGTCACTCCCACCAGGACGGGGTGGGGGGGGGGGGGAGTAGGTGGAACAGTTGTACCAACTAAACAACGCCCCATGTTTCCAACGACAGGCCATACAATTAAGAGCCGCATCCAAGAAACAGTTGTACCAACTAAACAACACTAGGGGGAAATCAGGATACACAGGCATATACGAGCACCGACCATTCAACCAGCTTATCGTGTGCCATGGTGTTGTCCCTACCCCTCCATATACAAGTACCGACCATGCGACCAGCTCATCGTGCCATGATGTTGTCCCTACCCTTCCATATACAAGTACTCTCTCTCTCTCTCTCTCTCTCTCTCTCTCTCTGCGACGATCAGGACTCAATCATAGTAGGATTCCAGACTCTCGCATGAAGTCAGCTGCTAGGCTAAGTGAGTTGATCGCCCCCACAGACAGAACATCACAAGTAGAGTCCGCCAGATCCACTCTGATTGAACACCCGTTAAAATGTTGCACTGTGTTCTGCGCCAGTGGCCCAGTGCATCCGATTTCAGCCAGAATTTTATTCAGGTTTGCTTTCCTTAGCCTTTGATTGTCCCCAATCTTCCTGCAAGGCAGCAGATTGTCTTTTCTGTAGGGGGATTATGCCCTTAGATGGTCGGCCCTCCCAGGTTTACGAGCACCATCTGCCCGAGTTACTAGATGTGACCAACACAGACATCTACACAGCGATACGAGGCATGACTAACACTGACACACATCAAGATATGAGATATGACTAACACAGACATGCACGCAAAGATATGACACATGACTATCATAGACATGCACACAAAAATATGAGATATGATTAACATAGACATGCACACAAAGATATGAGATATGACTAACATAGACATGCACACAAAGATATGAGATATGACTAACATAGATATGCACACACAAAGATATGACACATGACTAACATAGACATTCACACAAAGATATGAGATATGACTAACATAGACATGCACACAAAGATATGATATATGACTAACATAGCCATGCACACACAAAGATATGAGATATGACTAACATAGATATGCACACACAAAGATATGACACATGACTAACATAGACATTCACACAAAGATATGAGATATGACTAACATAGCCATGCACACACAAAAATATGAGATATGACTAATATAAACATGCACACAAAGATATGAGATATCACTAACCCATACATGCACACACAAAAATATGACACATAACTAACACAGATACACACTAAGATATGAGGTATGGCTAAACACAGACACACATAAAGATATGAGACATGATTAACACGGACACACCAAGATATGAGATATGACTAACATGAAGATAACAAGATATGAGCCATGGCTAGCACACACACACACACACACACACACACACACACACACACAAGCTAAGATATGAGCCATGGCTAGCACAGAAACACACCAAGATATGAGCAATGGCTAGCACAGAAACACATTAAGATATGAGCCATGGCTTCACGGAAACACACCAAACTATGAACGATGTCTAGCACAGAAACACATTAAGATATGAGCCATGGCTAGCACGGATATACACTAAGATATGAACCATGGCCAGCACAGACACACACTAAGATATGAATCATGGCCAGCCCAGACACACACTAAGATATGAGCCATGGCCAGCACATACACCCACTAAGATATCAGCCACGGCTATCGCAGACACCCACTAAGATATGAGCTATGACTAGCACGGATATACACTGAGAATTGAGCCATGGCTCAATTCAAGAGAAGCAGAAGATGAGGTAGAAGTGCAGCGATCGCGAAAGGTATCCATATGCTTGAGTTTGTTGTAGTCGGCAGACTCTTCTTAACGTGGGAATCATCGACATACGAGACGCAGGCCCCGGTTAACTGTTCACAGGTTCCGTTCAAACAGTTGTCCGGAGATTTGAGGGTGCAGTCTGACCCGTAGAACGTTCCCTTGCATGTATAGTTCCCGGTTGACTGTTCACAGGTTTCGTTGAAACAGTTGTCCGGACATTTGAGAGTGCAGTCTGACCCGTAGTACGTTTCCTTGCACGTACAGTCTGCACTTTCCGGGTCACATATGATGTCATAGCCATCAGAACACGTCTGTTCGCACTGTAGCCCAAAATTACCATCGAGACAAGTGTCATTACAGGTATAGCCAGGATGTTTACATTGTTGGCATTTTCCGGATTTTTTCTCACATAAAGGACAGACACTGAAACAAGACCTGGAGCAGTCGTGTCCATAGATCCCATGTGAACAGTTATCGTGACACGTACCGATGATGACGTTGCAGCCTTTGCTACACCCACTACACACTGCACAAAACGAGCCAGAATGCCCGTCCAGACAATAGGTGTCTGTAAATGTTTGCCCCTCACACACCGTCAGAGCACTGTCGCCCTGCGAAATGTTCGGTGAGAACTCAATCTTAATGTGTGTCATTGGCGCTTGTGTGTGTCAACAGTAGTTTTCACAGAAATACAATAGTGTTCACGGAAATATTAGGGTATGATATATCATTATACTGAAACACTACGCCGCCACGGTCAGAGAAAGCCTTTAGAGTGGCATTCTTTACCCGAATCATAGTGCTAGCTCGATGATAGATTCGAATGGTGTGAATCTTCTGGGGCATGGCAAAGTTCAGATACCAGAAAACAGAATTGGTTTCACTTCCCAATTGTGTGTATGTGCAGTCATTGTCATAGAGATTGTTCTTTTTTTGCCATTAATTGCGGCCTCTGGTCCACATCCGTCTCCTGTATAACAAGCATTAAATGTGTCGGTCTGGTTTGTGTTCTGTTTGAGAGCCACATTCCGACCCCCGCCAATGTAGATGGAGCAGATATTTGCAACTGTCACCACTTCAATCCGTAACACGTTGATCAGACCAGCCCAGAGCAAAAGACATCAAATCCTTGCTGACTAACTACAAACCTTGATTCATTGTTACATGAGGCAGAGCCATTTAGTTTTACCGTGAAACTGTCCGGATGTGTTAAGTCATTAACATAAATCCTAAACCAGGAGAACGGCACAGATTGATTGAGAGTTGCCTCAACTTATGTAGAATTTGTGTCCGGATTACATGTGGTGTCGTTGTTATCAAACATGTAAGTAGGTTCAGATTTGTGGGCGTATTTGTACACGAGATCCAAGTACTGACACTGGGGTCCGAAATATTCGTGCTGACAACTGTCATTGTTTGGGCATGTCCCTGTAGTTTTGTCACAAACTGCGTCATTATAGCAGTGACATTGTAACGTACAATTTGCCCCAAACCAACCGTCTGCACAAGTTAGGTCATTAGCTTCCAAGGCCGCGAACGAAGCCAGCAGAATAAACTTGATCTACAGCGATGGTTAACGAACTGTGTACAAACATACGCCCAGCTCATCGTGTGTCATGATGTTGTCCCTACCCCTCCATATACAAGTACCAACCATGCGACCAGCTTATCGTGTGTCATGATGTTGTCCCTACCCCTCCATATGCAAGTACCGACCATGCGACCAGCTCATCGTGTGTCATGATTTTGTCCCTACCCCACTATATGCAAGTACCGACCATGCGACCAGCTCATCGTGTGTCGTGATGTTGTCCTTACCCCACTATATGCAAGTACCGACCATGCGACCAGCTCATCGTGTGTCATGATGTTGTCCCTACCCCACTATATGCAAGTACCGACCATGCGACCAGCTCATCGTGTGTCATGATTTTGTCCCTACCCCACTATATGCAAATACCGACCATGCGACCAGCTCATCGTGTGTCATGATGTTGTCCCTACCCCACTATATGCAAATACCGACCATGCGACCAGCTCATCGTGTGTCATGATGTTGTCCCTACCCCACTATATGCAAATACCGACCATGCGACCAGCTCATCGTGTGTCATGATATTGTCCCTACCCCACTATATGCAAGTACCGACCATGCGACCAGCTCATCGTGTGTCATGATGTTGTCCCTACCCCACTATATGCAAGTACCGACCATGCGACCAGCTCATCGTGTGTCATGATGTTGTCCCTACCCCACTATATGCAAGTACCGACCATGCGACCAGCTCATCGTGTGTCATGATGTTGTCCCTACCCCACTATATGCAAGTACCGACCATGCGACCAGCTCATCGTGTGTCATGATGTTGTCCCTACCCCACTATATGCAAGTACCGACCATGCGACCAGCTCATCGTGTGTCGTGATGTTGTCCCTACCCCACTATATGCAAGTACCGACCATGCGACCAGCTCATCGTGTGTCATGATGTTGTCCCTACCCCACTATATGCAAGTACCGACCATGCGACCAGCTCATCGTGTGTCATGATGTTGTCCCTACCCCACTATATGCAAGTACCGACCATGCGACCAGCATCATCGTGTGTCGTGATGTTGTCCTTACCCCTCCATATAGAAGTACGAACCAAGCGACCAGCATCATCGTGTGTCATGATGTTGTCCCTACTGATCGTTCATGAAACAGGACAAAGACTCAAACTCGCATGATCACAAGACTCGAACGATGAAGAAGAAAAATGTTTGGTTTTGTGTGCAAGTTGACTTTTGACCAACTGCCGTGTCTGTAGACGTTGTATCTGTAGACGTGTCTGTAGATGTTGTGTCTGTAGATGTTGTGTCTGTAGATGTTGTGTCTGTAGATGTTGTGTCCACCCTGTTCTAGACTAAGCTGTGGATACGCATCTAATTAATGAGGTCAGATTAATCTTTCTGACATCCAATTAATATTTTTGACAAAGAATTAAAATTTCTGAAATTAAATACATTTTTCTGACGCCAATTCATGTTTGTGACATGTGGCATATAATTAATCTTCCTAATATTCAATTAATTTTCATGGCACTCAATCGTTCTGACATCCAATTAATCTTTCTGACGTCCAATTAATCTTTCAGACATACAATTAACCTTTCTGACATACAATTCATCTTCTGACGTCCATTTAATCTTTCAGACATAGAATTAATAGTTCTGATATCCAATTAATCTTTGTGACATCCAATTAGTCTTTCTGACAATTAATTAATCTTTATGACATGCAATTAGTATTTCTGACATCCAAACATAATTAATGTTTCTACATCTACTTACATTTTCTGACATCCAATTACTTCTCGTCGCCCCTCCTTTAGTGAGTTGGTTGTGGCACCGAGACAGTGCTACCGCTTTATTTACAAAAGTATCCATGTCGAATCTGTGTAGACCGACCATGGGTTATCACCGTATTGCTAATACCATCACAGGTGAAATACACATTCATAGGCAGCAATAATGTTAAAATAAAACAACCATTCTTTCATTCAATCGTTTTCCTCTCGGGCTGAAGATGGAAGTCAAAGTTCTCCACGGTTGACTATCTGCTGATAGATCTTGTAGTTCTTGGTTGTTTCTTAGTCCCATGGTTGAGTCTTCCCTAGTAATTGTTCTGAGTAACGATTCATTTGGTCTACCTTGTTTTTTTTTTTTTTTTTTTTCAGATGGTTTCCACATGAATGCCTGACGGGGAAGTCTTTCTTCATTCATTCTCAGCACATGACAGATGTATTTCTAACGCCTTCTTCTTCTAAAGCTCCACACGTATTCTTCTTCTTATTCGTCTCGTATCTGTTCATTTGAAATGTTTTCTTTCCAGTTTATGTTTGAGATCCCACGAAGACATTTATTTTCAAATGCACTTATTTTCCTATCTAAAGACTTGGTGGATTTCCATGTTTTATATTATATCACTGGTATCACACAGAAGTTGAACAATCTAAATTGTGTTATCAAGTGGTCAAACATAAAATCATAGATACAAAGAAACCGTACCAATCTCGTTGCCCATCTTCAAATGTGAGCTGACTGCTGTCTAATTTAATAAATAATCAGTCAGGCACCATACAACTATAAGTGCCAGGATGTTGTCTTGCTAAAAACTCTCCTTTCAGACAAGATATGACCACGATGTACCCATTTCTAATTTAACGAATAACGTGCAAGTATTAGAGGGACTTCGGTAGCTCTGTACACGTTATTCAAAAATTATTTAATTTGTACTGGGGAAAATTGGCGCGAAATCAGAATTTCACGAGGAGCCTCACCACGACTGCTTCAATTTAAAGGAAGCCACTACGCCGAACCCATTTTGAATTCTAATGAAAATGTTTATATAATTTGTTTTTTTCTACTCTTCAAACACATTCCATATTCAACTAAGTATTTAATATATCTACGTGTTCAAAATATAGATGATTAACTTTCCAAATTGAAAGTAACAAAAGATATTAGCCGGCAACAGGCCGGTATTCGTCCTTATAATAATGTATCACGAATTATGATTGGTCTAAACTTGAATTTCCACCAATGAGAATGCTTGAAACAACTTTGCATGTACCGGAATTCAGTTAGCAGACAGGGAGTATCATTACCCGGTTCCACATGTTGGGGCTGACCTTTCTCAACGAATTACGAGCTGAGATTTTTTTATTGAATTTTCAGCTTTTGCCATACAAGTCACACAACTGAATTGCCTTCGATACACATTTCGACAGAGATGGATCTCATAAAAATTTTGGAGAAGACGGTCTCCCCAGGTAAAACTTATTGTGAAAAAAAAAAACTGAAATGGCGAATGAGAGAATGGTGGCTCACAAAATGTCGTAGATTTTACTGTGAATGTTTGTACGCAGAAATCTTCTTCTTTAGGGAGCCTTTTACAAGCGAGAGAGCATCAGTTGGGTTTCATTAATATATTATTGTAAATGTTTTTTTTTAAATTCATCCTCTATTGACGCTACATAATTTGTTCATTTGTTAATAATTTGATCCATCCGGGGAAGTCAGTTTCACTTTCAGTTATTTATAATTTTATTCTCGCATGCTCAAGTTATTAAAATACTTTCCGTCATTATTCTTAGAAATTGTCATCATTTTTTCTGTATCTTATCTTGTAAGCTTAAGTTAATGTTTTTTTCTTCTGATTTTCGCAGTTTTGTTTTTTTTATTTTTTTTTTGGTGTGTCAGTGTGGTGTGTTCAGGAGACACAACGTGACAGCCGGCTCCATTTAAATAAAAAGTAACAACTAACCACTAACCCAACAAAATTCCTGAAACTGGACCATATCCTATCAGCAGCTACATCTTAGCCTGGTGATGGTGGATTAAAGTACAAAAATTAAGCAAAGAAAAAGATGTTTTGTCTTTCTTTACTTTACCTGTCCATTTCACCATCCTGCCCAAACCATTTCAATTTAATATTTAATGTGATGGCGATGGTAACATGTGGCCATGAGTTGAGCAGTTTTGTAACAAAAAATGCAGTGGCCATTGTGTTTGTTGTGTTGGACTGCTTCATTCAGCAGAGTGTGAGTATCATCTGCAGGGCAGGATTTGTGATGTGAATAGTGAATGATATTACTCACGTCTTGAACTTCCTTATTATAGCATTAACAGCTCTTCCTGTGGGCACATATTATTGCTTCATTTTAAACATGTCTTGCACAGATAGGACAAAATAAATTAATAATCATGAAACTAAGAAACTACACTCAGTATCAGACACTTATGGAAAGTATATCATATTCAAAACAGAAGCTATGAAAATAAGTACATTATGCACTTGACATCATAACGCTCATGTCAGTGGTATAAAAGCTTACTATATGTCATTGTCTTAGTCTGAGAATTCAAGACTTTGGAAATGGAATCATTGAGTCATCACAAAAGATGTTAGAGATCCTGAAACAAGGTGCTAAAAGACTTCCCTCTGGACACTTGGACTGAGTCTAGGATTAAGGATTAATCTGTCAGGTTTTTGGGACTCTGAATTAGATTCTCAGTGCATGGTCAATCGGTGAATGTGCACTGGTCAATTGGTGAATGTAACACTGTGGTTAACCTGTGAATGTGACACTGTTATAATTCTAAGTTTTGTGAATTGTAGGATTTTCTCTCTGTGACTAAAATCTTATCTCAGGATAACAGGTCACTGGAATGTTAGTAGTACTTCGTAGAATTTCACATTTCTTGTTTATAACTTTCCAACTGTTCATGAATCTTGTCAGGATAACAGGTCACTGGAATGTTAGTACTTCGTAGAATTTCACATTTCTTGTTTATAACTTTCCAACTGTTCATGAATCTTTCAGGATAACAGGTCACTGGAATGTTAGTACTTCGTAGAATTTCACATTTCTTGTTCATAACTTTCCAACTGTTCATGAATCTTTCAGGATAACAGGTCACTGGAATGTTAATACTTTGTAGAATTTCACATTTCTTGTTTATAACTTTCCAACTGTTCATGAATCTTTCAGGATAAGATGTCCTAACAGTGATCCACAAGGGTGTTTTTTTTTTCAGAATAAAAAAAAATGTAATAGTATTGATGGCCCTGAAAATACAAAAATAGCTCATTCATTTTTGTACGTCAAGTATTACAAAATGTAATAGTATTGATGGCCCTGAAAATACAAAAATAGCTCATTCACTTTTGTACGTCAAGTATTACAAAATGTAATAGTATTGATGGCCCTGAAAATACAAAAATAGCTCATTCACTTTTGTACGTCAAGTATTACAAAATGTAATCAACACACTTTAAAGTGACAAAATTACTTATTTGCTGTTTTAAAACTCATGCTGACCTAATGACCGGTGCTGATTGATCTGTCACCATTAATCAGCAGACATACTGAAGTAAAAACAGTCAAGTTACCATGGTGGTAAAACAAGATAAACATGGCTTAATATTAATTAAGGAGAATTGAAAACAAACAAAAATGGTATGGTAAAAGCTTTACGCAATTGAAAGATGACACAAATTTTAACGACATTTCGGCTCAATAGACCTTCAGCAGGAACAAAAATTTTATTGAGCCGAAACATCGTTCAAATTTGTGTGTCATTTATCAATTACGTAGAGCTTTTACCATACCTTTTTTTTTTTCAATTCTCCCTCACATTTAGTTTTACTGCAGCCTCACATTTTTATGCATTTCTTTGTATTGACCCCTTAATATTAATTACCATTGATTAGGTCTTATTGCGGTCAACTTGTGCTATTGAGATAACTCAGATTTAGTCTGTGAGATCAAGTCAGATTTCGCACAGGCATGAATGGATCATTAATACAAGTATCCATTTTAATTAACCTTTTCTGTAGTGTCTTTTTTTTTTAAATTATAATTTTTCAATAACACAAAATCATAGGCTATGTAAACATGAGGAAGAGTTTCTTTTTAAAACAGCTAGATAGTTAGCCCTTGAAATAAGTAACACAGATAAACTAACCAATCTACAAGCCAACTAACAATCAGGTCTGTATGTCAGCAATTATTTAAAAAGTCAGACATTTTTAAGTTAAATGATTTAGTTTAGCCTTGTGATTAGTGAGAAAGAGAAATTATGTCACGGGGCCGGTTTGGAGAATTATCTGCACTCAAAGTTAAGGGTCTGCTGTTCTGTATAAGATCGGTATCATATTGGTTTGTTGTTAGTGCAATAGTCTCCTTCATTTATTTGAGATTTTATTATTTGGACACTTCATAATTGACAAATCTCTTTTTAAAAAATTGCACTTATATATAAGTTGATGCTGATTTAAAATCCATTTTTATTGTTACTTTCAACCAATAACTTAAGTACTAAAATGTTGAGAAAAAAGCCGAGATATTGAAAGAGATGGGGATCAAAATATGGAGTGCTCCTTAATTTTATAAGCATATGGTCTATTTAGGTCCACCTTGATACACAAACAATCTCAAACTTATGTCGTTGTGGATGCTAACATAATAGTTACTTTGGGAAATTAGGTAAGTGCCGGTGGGTCCGTTGCTATGAACTAATCTTAGTTTAAAATGAGGTATGCTTGCTTTTTTATTGTATTTCCTTTCCTTGATGACGAAGATTTATCTGTTTTGAATTGACCGTTCTTTGTTGAAATCATGTTCCTTAATGTTGCTACCTCTTAATTGTAGCATTAGGAGCACTAACAATAGTATTTTCTTTGAACTTTTGACACACAAATATGTGTTTACCAATTACACTCAAAGGCAACTTGGATTTACTGTCTCAGGTTGATTTATGACCCAAATTGACCACTTGGACCGGACGTGCTACTTTGTCTATTCAGACGGACGCTGTAAATTTGTCAGTGTGTTCGGCTACCTCAAAGATTTTTCACCATCACAAAGAGTTGTTTGATGTTGTTGTGACTAAAAAATTCCCTAGTCAAAAGGGGAGAGTTGCGTGAAAAACTGATTTGGCTAATTTTTGTTATATTATAGAATCATATCACACAAAGTGGAGGGAAAAATCCTACATCAGTAGAAACAAATTAAACACTCAGGGGTCACAGAAAGTGGCATTCTGGGAAAGTACATGAAAGGGGGGGGGGAGTAATGTTTGAAACAGCAAACTATAAAATTGTATAGAATTTGTGTTGTGGTGCGATAATTTTTACTTTGGTATTGTATAATCTAGGGTCAACATCCTTGAATTAATTTTTCACTGTTAATTTTCTGATACCAAATTGGCGTGCATATTTAGATTCAGTGTCAAATTCTACATAAATATATGAAGGTTCCTGTTTGGGCCAAGACGTTTATGAACTTTTATCCTCCTGACGGAAATTATCATGGGTTTATATAACATGTAATATTTTTGTCTTTGAAAAATGTATTGTAATAATCACATTCCAAAAGGTCCTTAATTTGGATATAGGATTAATCATTAATTTATCCACTCTACTGGTGTTATTTGAAAACTTTGTTGAATTGAGAACGATGGGCGCTGACCCATCAAATTAATTTGTTCCTCTTGCGATGGATATACATAACCTCTTGACACTTTTAGAACAATGTTGTGGCTCATGCCTTCTGCACTGTTTTATGTGATTTCCATTTCCACCACCTTAAACTGTGTTTGCTGGCCATGTCTCTTCACAACTTTGTTAGTTTACAAATCTGTTGTAAACTGTCATTTTCTTAAGCTGTCTAGTACCTTTTTTCTGTTTCCTTAATTTTTGCTGTTCTCAATATATGTTGGTACTATTCACATCTCATCATCATGATTCTTGATCATTCCCACGCAGTTGGGCTAGTGTTTTTCCCCGCCCATCTCCTTTCTGGGCAAGGTGTTTGATCTTATCAGAGTCTATGCCTGCCAACTTTGCTTCTCTTATAGGCATGGACTTTGATCAATTGGAATATGGTAACTTCCAGGAGCAACAAGAAGCCAAAGTAAATATTTTTTTTCTACAATACCGCCATTTTCAGAAATTAGCTAAGGAACTTGCACTTTGATGCATTTTCCCGGAGATGTCACGTGACTTGTGTTACTATTTATATATGTTAAGTGAAAGGTTAGGAAATACCCTACTGTCAGGTGAAAGAATTATTGGAATACTTGTAGCCGTTTTCAAGATATTAGTGAATAAATGCATTATTTGTACATTTTAAATTGTTTTTTCCATAATAAAACAGTACATTTTTTGGTTGATGTTGACAAAATCTTTAAATTCAGCACCCATTTAAACATAAGCATGAACACATTTGAAAGCGAACTGCCTACGATTTCATGTCTAAATAATCATTTCAAGGGAGCATCTCCGTGGGTTGAAATCACGTTGCATGCCATATTTGATAGTCAAATCCCATGTCTCAGAATAGCTCCACTTAATTTTTTTAGGTGCGCATGGCCGTGCGGCTAAAACCACTGTTCCGCTAGCTGAAAAGCTGACGTGCGGTGTTCGAAGCTCGCGGTAGACAGAAAGGATTTTTTCTATCGGGGTGAAATAAAAATCCTGAGCCGCACACATCGTGGCGACTGCTTGTCCAAGCGGCCTTTATCCCTCTGGTTCTATCGTCGCCCCCCCGACATACACCAGCAATGTATGTGTCGTAAAGATAGTTATTATTATTTTTTTAAATTAATTAACTAGTGAAGTAATTTAATTTGTTTTGAAGCAGCAATTTTGTGATCCAGGGTTCATTTTGCTTTCTATCACTATGTCATTCATTTTTGGAAACTTTTTTCACATTTATGTTGATTGTATCATCAGCATACCTGAGACTGGGTTATAAGCTGACCTTGTTTTGAAGGATGCAATAATGACTGTGTCATCTTACTGTATAGTGGATGTTGAAGTGCCTGATGTTATTTGTTAACCATAGATTGCGATAATGTATTAAAATTTACTGCATCAAAACACAAATTCTTCATAATTTGAGATTTTGCCATGTTCAAACATTTTCCCCATCTGTGTACCTTCCTAATTACCACTTCCGGTGACTCCTGAGTGTTGAATTTATTTCCATTTCTGTTGCATTTTTAAAAATATTTTTTTTTCCTCGATTGCGTGAGATACGATCTCATATAATGCGAAAAAAAAGTCATCAAACAACTTTGTAACTCGGGAAATGCAGTGAAAAGCACAATGAGGTAACGAAACGGACTGACAGCAACTGTACCGATAGATAATGTAACACGTGTGATCACGCCAAGTGCGATCAAAATCAGATCATAAATCACCATGAGTCCAGAAAATTTTGAGTCCCAATGTCTCTCCTAGTGTAAACACACTGCTGTTTATCAAAATGTTGAAAGAGAATATTTTTAGAGCTTTTAATAATGTTACATTTAAGTGGTAGTAATTTTTACTGTGGTATCGTAAACACGTCGGCCACAGATATGTATCGCAATTTAGGGTTCATGCTTTTAATCCCATCGGTTGTTCATTAAGATCTTGTTGCTTTCAGAGACACATGAGCTGGAAAGTGCCCAACAGTTTCTAGAATCAGCTGCTGCCCAAAATCTTGTGAGTATTGTGGTCTTGCCAAGTTGAATATGTCATGTTTTGTTGATTCATCTTTGTGTATTCACACCCTCAAAATCTTGTGAGTATTGTGGTCTTGCCAAGTTGAATATGTCATGTTTTGTTAATTCTTCCTCTTTGTGTACTCACACCATGAAAATGTTGTGAGTAATTGTGGTCTTGCCGAGTTGAATATGTCATTTTTTTTTTCATCTTTGATCGTTTTTGTTTCATCTTTGTGTGTTCAAACCATCAAAATACTTGCCACCATTTAACTGTTGGCCGGAGCTTTGATTGTGTTGAGCTGTCAGAGAGACTGTTTAAGCTTCACCAAGGCTGCAATGCTGATGATATATATTGTCATGCTTTTTTTTGCCTACTAAGTGGTTAGAAATCATAGAATGAGGACTTCTACATGGGTGTTATATTTTTTTTCGTGCAATACATGGGGCCTTGTTTTCTATATAGTGATGATGACTACATTAGCTGTTATCAAGGATAGCTCTGTAATAAGCACTTTATACCAGGGGGTGGGTGTGTTAATCTAGTCACCATTGAGCACGGCCATTGCCAGTAAAAAGTCTGTTACCTACTTATTTAAATATTACTGGGAAAACTACACGTTTCACAAAGGTTGAAAAATAAACACCCATAATAACTATATAGGTCAAATTTCATTTACATTTAATTGGGGTCTCTGTGGTGCTGAACTTTTTGAAAGCATTCATTCTTTTTTCTAATAAAACAGTAGGAATACTAGATATCTAGGTTTGTGCACATGTGCCAAACTTACACATGAGCTGCCCTCTATAAATGTCATGATTAATTATGACTACATTATTTTATATGTTATAAAAGAGGATATTTCAGAAAATAGCATACAAGTGTCCGATTAATATTATGAAATTCTGTTTTAAGTGTTTCTAGATGTATTTTGAAAAAAAAATGTAGGAACTATATTTTACTGAGGTATAACAATGTCTTTCCTGTGTGTTACCGGGGCCTCATTACGAGGGAAGCAAAGAATAGTGACACTGTGACCTTCCAGGCATGTCGTTAGAGGAGTAACACAACATATTATATTTCAATTTTTAGATAATTGAACAAGTAATTAGATTCATGTTCATATTTATCTAACACATAACATAACATATTATATTTCAACTTTTAGATAATTGAACAAGGAATTAGATTTCATCAATATCAAAATGATACAAGACATAAAAAGAGTAAGATTTGATGACGGTTTACGCTAATCAAATTGAGTGTGACACATTTTGCGGCTAAATGTGAGTGACTGAAATCAGCAGTACACCAAATGCACAGAAAGTTAATGTTTATGCTTTATCCTTGAGATGTCAATCAGCAAATTGGGTATTGCATGACAACTGCAACAAATAAAATATCTATTTTTAAAAAAACAACAAAATTCATCTGGCATATACTTAGTAATGAAGGCTTTTAAGATTTAGATGCAATAAGAAAGGCTGTGGACGGTTCAGACATAGAGGATAGGTGTCACGGTTATTGGGAACTATTTAAGGAAATGTGCCAGACGATTCATTGTAAATTAATTGGGCGATAACAAATTTACCATTAAAAAAAAATTTTTTTTCTTAAGTTTTATTGATCAAGAAAGGCTATCTTAATTTGTTATTCCTTTGAACATGGTAATATCTGGTGATATAGAAGACCTAGTGTTGCAGTAAGATAGAAGTAGGTGCGATTGAAAATAGGACATAAAATTGAAGTCTTTGATGTCTATAGACATCAATAGACAAAATACCAGGTAAAAAAGGCAGAGGCAGACCAAGACTGACATGGACAAGTAACATCAAAACATAGACAAGTCAACCTATGACAACCTGCACTATCAAAGCAAGAGAGAGCGGAATGGCACTCAATGATGATGAGTATTGCAGGTAAGATAGAAATAGGTGAGGCATAATTATATAGAAGATCTAGTGTTGCAGCAGGATAGAAATTGGTGAGGCGTAATGATATAGAAGACCTAGTGTCGCAGTAAGATAGAAATGCTCTATCTGCAGTAGAGACTGGGAAATCAAGCAAGCCAACTTCATAACAGTCTGGGTCCAAGAGCTAGAGGTTCAGATTTGATCCTCATCGTAGTAGATTAACATTTATAGTCCTTTGTGTTGTGGAGCTCAGGAACAAGCTCCTATTTTTTCAAAACCCTCTTCTCTTTAAGCATTTTATTATTTCACATCATCCTTACATGATCAGGCAGTATCAGATCATTTATATTTCATGTTTTTAAACGTCTTCTTTCTTTTGTATTTTCAATATTTTTTTCTTTTATTTACTTAAATTGTCATTGTATTTTGAACATTATCTTGACTGCTGATTATACATTTCTATTTGATCTCCAGCCGGAGTTATTGAAATCACTAAGTGATATTCTGAAACATGGTGGGAACAGCCCAGTGGCTCGCATGCAGGCTGGTCTACAGCTCAAGAATGCCTTGTACTCCAAAGACAATGCAATCAAGCTTCAGCATCAACAGAGGTGGCTGCAGTTTCCTGAGGAAGTTCGAAGCTACATTAAGCAGAATGTATGTGATATCACTACCTTCTATTTATAACTTGACGTCAAATATTGAACTGCATTTTCAGCTGAGGGTAGCATTTCATTTTTAGTGATTATTATGTTATTAGAACATTTTAATTCTCCTGTCCTTTCTCATTTGCCTTTCTGCGTCAAGGGGAGATATAATTTGCTGCCTTTTGCTCTTCCGTTCGCCTCTGCTGCTGTTTCCTAGAGTTATTAATATTCCGTCAATCCATCTTATTCGTGGTCAGCCCTTTGGTATAGCGTTCTCACAACTTTTTTTGAAGGCTCGCTGTGTTATGTTTTGATCTTTCTGCCTTATCACTTGGCCAAACCATTTTATCTGTTGTTTCTTCATTCTCAGACATATGAATGTTATAAGGCAATGTTATATGGCTGTGTTAAGCTAGTGAATCACTCTAGCAGAAGGAACTCCTGTAGATATCATTACATGGCGTTGTGCAGAAGGGCATCAGCTCACTGAATTCTGGATCCATAACAACTCCAGCTGCTGAAAGCAGATGCTGTCATAGAATACTGGGTGTCTTCTCCCCCAACACCAATTCTGGCAACGATGTCCTCATAACTTGTATAGACATCATTATTAGGGGACAAAAAGATAGTGTTCCTTTCAGAGACTTCCTTAAAGTTCTGCTTAATTTGGGGCGGCACTTGGTGATATAGACACCAAAAGTCTGTTGACAAATGATATAGAATATGATATATATAGAAAGTATGTGACAAAAATTATTTGAGTAAATAATAGCATTTTCTGATTGTTAGGTTGGAGAGTGCTGACTTTTATTTGCATTGTCTTAACGTGCTTGTAAAACAATTTATTTGTACATTTTGACCACTTTAAACAGGTCCTGGACACACTCGGCACTGAAACCATCAGACCAAGCTCCACAGCTCAGTGTGTGGCCTACATCGCTTGTGCAGAATTGCCTCACAGACTGTGGCCAGACCTGATTGGTAGACTCACCAACAATGTGATCAATGCAGCCAGCACAGAGATGATGAAGGAAGCCACACTGGAAGCTGTTGGCTACATATGTCAAGAGATAGTGAGTAACCTTTCATTGTTTCATCTCTTATAACAGCCATGAAATGATTCATCTATTGTTCTCCTATGTCAATATTTCTCTATATTAATTGCAGTCTCTCTTGCTATATTCATTTTTCCTTATTGGTAAGATGATTGCCTGTTGCCATTCTTCTGGGGCTTTTTGTTGCCGTGCTGCATTGAATATTCTGTGCATCCATGTAACTATTGTTTCTCCTGCTGCTGCTATTATTTCTGCTGCTATATTATCTATCCACTGTGTTGTATTTCTTGGCGCACATTTGATTACTTCTTCTATTTCCTCTTTCATGATGCTTGAGTCAGTTTTTGTGCATTTTTGCTTGGTTTTTGTTGTGTTATTTGTTATTGATGCCAGGATTCATAGGTCTTTAAACTATTCTTTCCATCTCTGTTACATGTGTTGGTTATTTGATATTAGCTGTTCATCTTTGTCATTTATGAGCTCAGTGGGATCGTGGTTTTCTTTTCTTGCTCTTGTTTTTACTGCTCTAATTGTGAGAATGTGAAAACACCCACCTCTTATGCCTGGTCTAGCATCAGACACTGTCACAGAGATACATGTCTTCTCTTAATTTGGTATGTTTTTATTGTTTACAATTATAATATGTGCTTCCTTTAGGTGGTTACTTTTTTATTTGCATCTCTTGTGTTTCTTTTAGGAACCTGAAATCCTGCAGCCACAATCCAATGAAATTCTGACTGCTATTGTTCATGCAATGAAGAAAGAGGAACCCAGGTGAGGTTCACAATTAATCATTGGAGAGTGAGTGTGTGGAGAAATGAATGCTCAGAACAAATACTTCTCTATCCTGTGTCACCAAACTTTCATGTCATTCTGTAACCAGTTCACGGAAGTTTACAGCTAAGTGATTTATTAATATGTGATATTTGCCTTATAATTATTTAGAATGGAAACAATTGGGTGACGCTAGTGAGAGTAACATGCATCTCTAGAGCATGCAGTTACAGCAGCTATTGTTTGTTTTATTACATTTTAAGCCTTTCCGTTTAGAATTATCACAAAATGTGCTCAGAGAATGTAAGGTGTGACCTTTTTCTGTTTCAGCAACCATGTACGGTTAGCAGCAACAAATGCCTTGCTCAACTCTTTGGAATTCACCAAAGCAAATTTTGATCAGGAAGTAAGTTCATCAATTACTTCTGTTTGTTGTGAGTGCAAGATGTATTGTCAAGATAAATCGAGCAATACTCATGCAGCGTTATTTCTTTAGCTTTTGTATTACGTTAATGCATACTTGGTTATTAGTGGTTTATTTTTGCGGTTTTCATTTGTATTACCCACCCATTATGATTGCGAGGAAAAGAACTAAAGAAATAGAAAATCAACTGGATGTATTCAAGTGCAGAAATAAGAAAAATGACAAGGCATCCATAAATATCATCTATAATCAAGAGAAGTGGTTTTGCTTTGAGAAAAAAAGAGAATTTCAAGCTGACCCTTGGGAGCCAGGTAGTTACAGACTTACAGGGACACTGATGCGAGTGGCAATAACAGCAGGCGTTAGATCACTGATCGAGATTGAGCAACTCACTAAGAAAGAACAAGGCTGTGTTGTGATATACAATGCGTATCTGTGCAGGGACTGACACTAGATGACAAAGATCGTCGGACACAAAAGTCTAAAATTTCTACCCTATGTGCCTTCTTTTTCGGCTCGAAAGGACAATAGATATTATATTTCTTGTGATTTAATTAAATAAAATATTTATACTTTTAATTTACCTGACAATGTTTGCATCTTTGATTTTGACATTTATTGTCAATTGTTTGTGCACATTTCTGTGCCGTATTTGATTTTTTTTTTCCTCTTGTAGGCTGAACGCCACTTAATCATGCAAGTGACTTGTGAAGCTACTCAGTCAACCGATACTCGAGTAAGTAGCTGTATATTATTTGTTTAGATTGTGTTGTTGGCTGTTGAGGTAATCTTTCAAGTTGTATGCAAGTATAAACTGTTGTGCAGATGTTATAGCAGTTGGGGGAACCTGCAGTGTTGATGAACATGATATTGCCATGAAACTTTGCAACAAATGTGCACATACAGCTTTTCAAATGCCAGTATGAGAAATCTGGTGATATTCTAGGGATTGAAACAGATGGCAAACATGGTGATACATGAATATCTATGGATGGTAAACGAAGACTTGGGTCATGGTTTGATGGAACCATTGCTGTAGATTATTGAAACTACTTAGCATATTGTAGATTCTTCCTTTACTTGCTCAACTAAATCATTAAATCATTTTCTTCATATATATATATATATATATATATATTTTTAAAAATTATTCACTGCTGCTTTGTGCTGGTAATTACTTTTGTTGTGAGGAGAGTTCGGTGATTGGGAAAGTGTGTAGACAAAAGTGATGTACAGTTTGTATGAGTGATATGTAACATTGATGGAATTCATGTTGTTTCAACAGGATTCATTCAGAAAAGAAACATGTATCTTTACAGAATTTGTCTGTATTTTTGGGTGGTGGGTGGCAGACTTAAAGGACTGCCACTTGTAGACGTCACTGTGGCTCGCAGCCAATCGGATGGGTTGACTCGTGCATGGGACATCTGGGATATTGGTCAAGTGACGACCATTACCTCCTTCAGATTCACCTGCAGGGTGAAATATATGCAATTTCAACTGATAACTACATGATTGTTGTAGTGGATTTTGATGCAGACTTCACTACAACATCTGCATTAATATCCATTTGACAGCTCATTGACAGAAACTAATTTCCGATTGACTATATTTTTACATAGGTTACTGAGATCATATTAAAGCAGTCATATAGGTTATACCTCTCCCTCTTCGATCCCTGCTCGCTTGGCCAGACTAGACAGGTTAGTCTGTTACTGGAGGCACCACGTAGAGGTGGATCAGAGTCTGGATGGTTTTGGTTCACCGATCCTGGCACAAGCCATCAGCTGTGGGTCGCTGACAACTTCCAGCTTTGGTGCTGGGAGGTGTGCTTTGCAGGGATCGAAGAGGGAAGACAACCCGGTACTCAAAAATGTCGTGCTGAAGTCGGATGTGTTGGGCCAAAAGGCGCAAATATAACAGTTATACTGTAAACCACAACACAATGCAAACACGTCCACTTAACATCCTTTTAAGGGCAGATGACGAAGAGGAATTTCTTATGTTTACGAATACTCTAAAATACTTTAGTCATCGGGCAAACGTAAGCAAGCAAGCATATAGGTTATACGGCTATAGCATTATCTTTGAGCGATAGATTGATGGTGGTTGTAAGCACATATTCAGCTATGTTGACAGGTTCTGTGACAACAGCTGATTTGTATTTTACAAATTATCATTTGTCAATCATTGGTTCTTCATTCAATTAGTTGATCTTTTAGTGTCCACTTTGTATTAATCTTATCATGACACACATGCTGGATAATATTGTTCTTGTTCAATAGGTGAGGGTGGCCGCCATGCAGTGCCTGGTCAAGATTATGTCTCTTTATTACATCTACATGACTCACTATATGGGACCTGCCCTGTTTGCTGTGAGTAGCTTTAACATTTCTTCTATACACACATCATACCATTCATTTCCATAAACTTACCACGTTTCAGAATACCAAAACTGTCTTCTTATACTGTGGACCACGATTTGACATCTGAAAGTATTACATGTATGTCTGAATATTATCTTGTCCCCCTACTATCTCTCTTTAGTTGATGTTTTCATTATGTGCACAATATTTACAGCAGTTTACACTTGACATAAGTCCATGATGGCAGGAAGGAACTTGTAACAATTGTTAAGCTCCAGAACATGTCACAATTGTTAAGCCCCAGATCGTGTCACAAATGTTAAGCCCCAGATGTGTCACAATTGTTAAGCCCCAGAACATGTCACAATTGTTAAGCCCCAGAACATGTCACAAATGTTAAACCCAGACCGTGTCACAATTATTAAGCCCCAGAACGTGTCACAATTGTTAAGCCCCAGAACGTGTCACAGCAGATAGTCTCATCATGTCAACAACATAGGAATTACTTCATCACTTATATTGTTCTTGGCTTATCTTTATTTTCCCTGTTTTTTTTTTTCTCCCACTTTTGGCTTCATTCCATGATAAGTTTATTATATTGTTGATTTCTTCAGGGTATCCAACCTTACTTTGAACCATGGGCAGTGTTTTGTGTATTCTTGAAGTGAACTTGTTTCCTCAATTATCCACAGATTACTGTTGATGCCATGGAACACGATAATGAGGAGATTGCTCTGCAGGGAATAGAGTTTTGGTCAACAGTGTGTGATGAGGAAGTTGACCTTGCTATTGAACTTTCTGAGGTAATGGTTGTTGAAGTTCAGTGAAGATTGTTAGCAGCTCTGTGTGTTGTTATAACTCAATGAATGTAGAAGATTGTTAGCAGCTGTGTGTGTTGTTATAGCTCAATGAATGTAGAAGATTGTTAGCAACTCTGTGTGTTATAACTCAATGAATGTAGAAGATTGTTAGCAACTCTGTGTGTTATAACTTAATGAATGTGGAAGATTGTTAGCAACTCTGTGTGTTATAACTTAATGAATGTAGAAGATTGTTAGCAACTCTGTGTGTTATAACTTAATGAATGTAGAAGATTGTTAGCAGCTCTGTGTGTTATAACTTAATGAATGTAGAAGATTGTTAGCAACTCTGTGTGTTATAACTCAATGAATGTAGAAGATTGTTAGCAACTCTGTGTGTTATAACTTAATGAATGTAGAAGATTGTTAGCAGCTCTGTGTGTCTTCAATAAACATTTTCCAAACCATCCTTTTTTCTGTCAATCTTTTAAGATCATTCCAAGATCATTCCATGATTATTACTTTTCCATAATTCTACGTTAGTGATATTTTCCTACAATTTCCATCCTTTTATTGTCCATTAATGAAGGTCAATATCTTTGTGATTGTCAATTTTGTTCTCCTTATTTTACATCCATTTAATATTACTGACTCAGCAAAGGAGTTATAAATTGTTATTCATGGATTAATTTACATTAAGCTAATGTGATCTCGTTTCAAACCCACAGGCTGCTGAGCAAGGTCGTCCACCAGAGAGGACATCCATGTTCTACGCTAAGGGAGCTTTGCAATATCTTATTCCCATCTTACTGGTGACACTGGCCAAACAGGTACATGTTTATTTCTTGTTTGCATGTATTGCTGAAATAAATGTTCACCACAAATATTTGCTGTATTTTAAGGATATCATGTGTATTAACTAACTAAATTGTTATGAAAATGTAAAATGTTTTGTAGTAACTAAATTGTCATGAAAAATTTTTTGTGCAAAAAGTCTTGTCAGTAAAAGTGAGAAGAGAGTTCGTTGATGCTACATAGAGCCAATCCTGACCTATTGAAGCGAATCATGGACAGTAGACAAACAAATGAAAAGGCTATTAGAGGCCACAGCGTTAGGATTTCTCAGAAGAATGTTGAAAGTTCCCTAGACAGCTATGTTGTATTATGCCTGTTTTACTTTCCCAGAAAAAAATCAGGTGCTCATTTTAGGCTGGGTGAGCCCGGAAGCCGTAATTCATGGAACCTGACCTCTTGCCCTTTGTAATCCACTTCACCAACCACTGAGCTATTGTGGCTCCACCAGATATTGTACCATACTGTAAAATAACACTTGCCCTTTTAATGTGTGTATTTATTTGCTAAACACAGAAAGAAAGGGGCAGTTTATTTTGTATCTTGTTTGGGCATTCTCATTTCCATTTGTCCTTGTTTAAAGTAAATCTTATCTCTGCTAAATTGTGGCTAGATTTTTTATTTAATTACTATTTTAAAAAAAATATATTATTTTTAAACAGCTTCTTTTGTGTTTCTAGGAGGAACATGATGATGATGATGAGTGGAACCCATGTAAAGCAGCAGGTGTGTGCCTCATGCTGATGGCAACTTGCTGTGAGGATGATGTCGTTCCACACGTCCTGCCATTCGTCAGGGATAACATTCGCAATGAGGATTGGCGCTACAGAGATGCCGCTGTCATGGCTTTTGGTAAAATGAATTTTGTTGTGTATTTTTTAGCACAAATGTAGGCTTTGACACCACAGCATGCTATACTTTGTCACTTGTAGCCTTTTCAAATTTTATTAAAATGTGCAAAATACGTTCCAAATGTTATCAGTTTGTGTTTATATATTACCCCAATAGTCAATTACAATTATATATATGGCCTTTGACATCATGGCAGACAGTTGGTACAAAGCAATCATAGCTAGGTACAATATTAGTGTCTTATTCTGGATGCTGTTTTGCGGAACAGTTTCTCCCGTGCCTGAATCTACCAACATTGCTAGACAGATTCGATAGCAAATTGAACAAAATGTATTCATGGTGCCTGGCCAGGTCTTTCAACATCGCCTTTGTCTTCTGAATTTGACATCAATGCTGCTTCAGATATTACTGTGTCATTTGTAATAATCTTGCTCTCCATACTATGATCTGCAGCCAGATCCTCCGTTTCTTTCACTGATAGAGAATTCACTTTAGAACGCCCTGCAAACAACCTTATATCTCAGCACTGGTCTGCCCTTTGGTCTCTTGCCATCCCTAAGTCCACCATTCAATATTTGTTTGGGACTAGTTGTGCAGATTTCAAGTCAGTGATGAAACATTACCGCCCCAGTCTGATGTTGTCATGACTGAGTGGTAGTTTTGGCTGAGACTTTCTACAGCTTGACATTCATTTATACATTTCTTAAAAGTTTTCCATACGTTTTGACGCACCGTGTGCCATGCCGATTTTGTCCGCCAAGTGCATCACTCTCAGTTTGATTAGTGTGAATCGTCATCAAATCCTATTCTTTTTACACGTCTTGTATCATCTTGGTATTGGTGAAATCTTAATACATTGTTCAATTACCTAAACATTCATATATAATATGTTATATGTTAGATAAATATCAATATGCAGATTGATTCTTAAACTTCAAAATTGTGTCACTGACATCTTGTCTTCCGTTGCATTGATAAATAGCTTCCTTATGGAAAGAGTTAACTGAGACTTTTGCTATCTTCCATGTCTATTGACTTTCTTTGTTGTGGACAAATCCAGTGCTGTGAGGTGTCTGGCACTAGACTGATTTCCCATTGATCTGTCTTCATTTTGTTTGTATGTTATTAATACACTCTTGCTTTCTCTATTTCAAATATTCTTATTTCAGTTGAGAATAGTTTCCCCTCATTTGAGTCTCTTCGCTACTTGTGTATTGACGTGAGGTGGCATTTACTGTGTCATCAGTTACTTTTGTTTATTTAAAATTGTGTGTTTGTGACAGTGTCTGTTAACTATTACAACTTGTGACAGTGTCTGTTAACTATTACAACTTGTGACAGTGTCTGTTAACTATTACAACTTGTGACAGTGTCTGTTAACTATTACAATTTGTGACAGTGTCTGTTAACTATTACAATTTGTGACAGTGTCTGTTAACTATTACAATTTGTGACAGTGTCTGTTAACTATTACAATTTGTGACAGTGTCTGTTAACTATTACAATTTGTGACAGTGTCTGTTAACTATTACAACTTGTGACAGTGCCTGTTAACTATTACAACTTGTGACAGTGTCTGTTAACTATTACAACTTGTGACAGTCCATGATTTTCTTGGCCCATCAGGCTCCATTTTAGAAGGACCAGACCCAGAGAAGATGAAGCCAATTGTGGAACAAGCCATGCCAATGTTGATAGAGCTACTCAAAGACCCCAGTGTGGTAGTCAGGGACACGGCTGCCTGGACTGTTGGTCGGGTGTGTGAGATCTTGCCAGAGTCTGTCCTGCATGAGACATGCCTAGCGCCCTTACTTACTGCCCTGGTGGAAGGCCTCGTTGCCGAGCCTCGTGTGGCCAGCAACGTCTGCTGGGTAAATCTTGTTTTATCAGAATATGTGCTTGGTAAGCTTAATAATTTACTCCGTTTAAGGGCACATCAGTAAAGCAAGTAGACCAGGTAGATTAGCTCAGATAAACATTCCAGTCACAAAGGCAGGCAGCGGTTGTAGTGTTGGAGATCATCACGGTAAATGTCAGGATAGAGTTTTGTGCTTTTGACAATTTGGAATTAAATAATTTAAAAATAAAAATGTGTGTTTGTGTAAGAATGACTAACCTGCAAGTGTGTGTGTGCACAATTTTGGCATCTGCTGGAAACGAGCCCAGCATCCGTGAATTTACATAGTCATGTTTTGTCACCATCACCATAGATCTATTTCTCATTGACAGTCTATTTGTCTGTAGTAGTCTTTGTTTAATTATTCTTTCAGCTGTAAATGTATATCTGCACATCTACCAACTTTTGTTTCTTTTATTTTCTTTATTATTATCACCTCAGTTTTTTTGTTAGCCCATTCCTCTTTTAATCTCGTCTTTTATAGCAAGCCCATACTTGATACTTTATTTTCTCCATATGTGAAATGTTTCATCTGGTTATTCTTGTTCAGGCATTTTCTAGCCTCGCTGAGGCAGCATACGAGAATGCAGAGACACCTGATGACGGGTCAGAGCCAGAAACCTATTGTCTTTCTAAATATTTTGAAATCATCGTGGAACGACTGCTGCAAACATCAGACAGGTTAGATCAACTTTGATGTTGTTGTTGTGTTGATAATGTTTCACAATGTTAGCGGCTATCCAAGCATGTTATCTTTATATTATGTTCCAATCTGCTCATGGAATGCACTGTAGTCAAGAATTGCCCATATCTGTTCATGCCACAGCCCCTACCACAATGAGGTGGGAAATCCTGTTGACACGGTCATCTACAGTGTAACTCTAATGTCTGTTCACGTGCGATGATTCCAAACGGCTTCCATTGAATAGAGAGAGGATGGTCACTACCTTACCTAATTTCCTTGAAAACACACATCTAAACATAACAAAATCAGCTGTAATGGTTTAAGATTACGATGCTGTAGTAACAATTGCAGCATCACCTTTGTAATTACTACTTTCGGTGACCCCTCAGTGTTTTCTGTTCATGTGGGATCGATTGACACACCCCACCCCCCCCCCAAAAAAAAAATTTTGTGTGTGGTCATTTTACATTGTCAGTTCGCTGGCTTTATCAAGGTTGAACTCAGTGGGTGACAATTTCCAACGATATCACTGAAAATGAGTGCTAACATTCACCTCCAATTCATTGAAATAAAGAAAAAAAAACATAGAAAACACCAGAAACTATTATAGGGTTGGCACTCTGTAAAGAGACTCACTTATATTTACCATTCTGTTTTAGAGAGATACTTCCCAGTCAGATCTAACATCTGTGTCCAGTATCCTCAGAAGAATGGCTACATTAATATTGAGAGTAAGCTCTCCTCTCCTGCTACCTACATTGTGTATGTTGTCTAATTGAGGTATGTTCACATTCCTGTTTTCAGACCTGATGGAAACCAGCATAATTTACGTAACGCAGCATACGAGGCTTTAATGGAGTTGGTCAAGAACAGTCCTAAGGTAAATAGCACTGTTGAAGTGGGTGTGTAGAAGAAATACTTTTACAGTAACATGGATAGTTGTTTCAGTGTATTGGTAGTTTTATTGTTGTGATTGATACCACTGCTTAATTACTGAATATAAATACTTTCTTGGAGGGATAACAATCATGCCAAGTATTGGCTATGACAATAAAAACCTGTGTGGTAAATGTCTTTCACAATCTATAGGAGAGGGTACTACAAAAATGTTTCATTTTGTCACAGTATTGTAATTTATCCTGTTAACATCATGTGACTGTTATGATACAATCTGCTAAGTAAACTGCAGATCACTTGACTTATCACTTTAGCATATTGTTGTCTATATTTTTAATAAAGGACTAACTTTGGGGTTTTTATAACATCTATAAGTTTGGAGGTGCAAGCGTTATTAACCATGAAATCTATGCTGAAGTGGGATGTATGTTAAGATATCTCAATGAAAGTCAGTGATGAGACATTACCGCCCCAGTCTGATGTTGTAGTGACTGACTGGTATGTTTGCTGAGACATCTATTTACTCAGACCTACTGTTTATGAGGTTTTCAAACAGGGCCACCTTTGTGAAATGTCACTTATTCTCCTCAGGATTGCTATGTGATTGTACAGAAAACGACAATGATCATCCTGGAGAAACTAGAGCGGGTCTTGTCCATGGAGGTGAGTCTACACGTGGCAGCTTTACATTATCATAGGCAGTGTATGATTAATAGTAGTGAAAAGTGAAAGGCAACAAACAACACAAGAAAAGATAGATTACCAAATGATGAAACCATAAGAAAAATGGTAGGAATAAAATAACCCTGCCAAGAATATATAGAACAACAATTTAAAATGGTTGGGCCAACTAGTCAGAATGAATCCTCACCAATCACCATCAAGGGTGTTCTTCTCGAGAATGCATGGAAAAAGACCAAGAGGAAGACCTAGAAGAAGATGGATAGATCCAGAGATAGAGACATGTAACAACAAAGGAAATCACTAATTCAGACAGTTGGAGCAGCTCAAGAACAACAAATGATATAAACGACACCTTTTCGGTATCAGTGAGTTAGAGAAAAGAAAGAAGGAAAAGTGAAATGTCAGGTTAAAGTAGATTTGGGGTAATAGAATAGCTATTGTAGGAAGCATGAGTAAAGTAAGAGCTACAAATACAAAGAAATAGAAAACTCACAGGCTGCTGCAACAGGTAGGGAGATGAAGATTGCTGTTTGCAAGCCTGAATGCCTGGTGGTTTTGTGCCTCTACGTACATCTTTAAACATAAAAAAAAATAAATTCTTTTCCAATTTGATTCCCAACGCGAGTGGTGTGTCACGTGTGTTCACAAATGTAAACATGTAACCAGCCTATGCCGCCCGAAACAATTTACTCTGGTAACAGCGTATGATGTTTTGGCTGGACCCGTAATGAGTCAATTGCTTAATGTAACAGGGATGTGCCTGTTGACCGTTGTGTGGGACAGATCTCCTTGACCCAATTGAACCCACGATGTTGACACACCTGTACTAAGCTGTGTTCAACTACTGAACACTCCTCAGGTCTAACTGCATGTCCGGTGTTGTATTAGTGATGTTTTTATAAGACCATTGATGACCGTAATAGTGGTGACTCGTTGCAACCCTTCGTTCGTCGCCCCTAGGCCATGAGTACCGTACTGAAACAATTGATTGAATAAGACCAGGTCTGAATGAACAACAACATAAACTTTATTCGGTTAACAAAATTCTTACATTGTTGATAGGCCTCTTGCTCGTTTCACTCACCCAGTGACTCTCCACCGAGCGTCACCAATAGATCAAATGTGTCGACCTCTCACTTTCACCGAATACATTAATCACTGTTCCCTTTCACATAAAAGACAGCATCAGAAACAAGCCTCTCGCTCGTTTTCATTGCCAGTGACAGCTTCACTGTGCATCACAAATAGATCAATGTGTCGACCTCTCACTTTCACCGAATACATTAATCACTGTTCCCTTTCTCATAAAAGACAGCATCAGAAACAAGCCTCTCGCTCGTTTTCATTGCCAGTGACAACTTCACTGTGCATCACAAATATATTAAATAAGTCGACTTCTCACTTTCACAGAAATACATTATACTATGTCCACTTTCACGTAAAAGACACATCAGACAAAGACAAGAATCTCGCTCGTTTTCCTTGCCAGTGACAACTTCACTGTGCATCACAAATAGATTAATGTGTCGACCTCTCACTTTCACAGAAATGCATTATACAATGTCCAATTTCACACAAGATACAACAGTAGAATCCATTCTCTGAAATAACAGTAATTTAACGAACTGTAGAACTTGAGTAGCCAACTGGCTCACACCACTGACAAAAACAACCCTACTGTTCCAAGGGTTTCAGCCAACTGGCTGGCACCACAAACAACTCACAACTAAAAAACAAAAACTATTTTAAAGGCTGTTAGCCAAAAAAGGCTCACGCCTTTCAGCGAGACCTGTCCGGTCCCCCACTAGATCAACTCTATCTGTCCAAACACTATCATTCCCCACTCTCTTTCAGCCCCTCGTTACACGTGACTCTCTCACAAATCTCAAGAATTACTTCGTTCCTTGAGCTGATTTCATGCTCACTGTCACATTCTCTTCACACGATTTTACGTCTTTCTTACTCACCTCCCTGCATGATTATTCTACCTATTTCTCTCTCACTCTCCCCTTATTTCTCCACCACTCCTTCCCCTTCTATGTCATTACCCCTTTTTACACACAGCCTCTTGCTCTTTCTGTCCACACATCCATCTTCTTTTCTTCCATTCTATCTCCCTATTACAAACAAACCGCTGTTGTCAGCTTCTGCATCTAAACTAAGAGAAAGTTGTTTATACACTGATGATTTAGATAATAGTTCACACCTTATAGGCTTTCGTTTCATTGATTTAAAGTTGTTAATTGAATTTATAAGTCAACTATTGTGTCCTCATTGTAAACAACCCATAGGAACAACAAACGTGACTGAGAAAAAAAGTTCAGTTGCTGTCAAAATCAACTTTCATTGCCAGTGTCAGAACAAACTTACATTGTCAACTTCCAAGAAATGTGGCAACGTTAATGAAATCAACAGAAGATTCCCCATTGCAATGTTTGCAATTGGCAGAAATTACAATCATTGTTACAAATTTTGGGGGAATATGAACACTCATGTCACAACAAGAACATTTTGCAGACAACAGAAGCTGTTGCAAAACAGGGCATGCTGAATGTTGCTGAAGATGTCCTTGCAAGAAAAGGCCAGCAAATAAGTGTGTCCTGTGATGGCACATGGCAAAGAAGAGGTTTTCAGAGTAAAAATGGTGTGGTAACTGTTCTGACAGTGGATAGATGCAAGTCTAAAGTGATAGATACACACATTATGTCTAATCATTGCAATATGTGCGCAAAGCACAAGAAGATGAAAAGTGATGATGAATTTCAGCAGTGGCGTGCAAACCATGTAGCAGACTGTGACAGGAATCATATCGGTTCAGCTGGCAGCATGGAGCCGACTGGAGCAGAAACAATATTTCGGCGAAGTGAACTACTGTATGGTTTACAGTACACATCTTTTTAGGTGATGGAGACAGCAAAGCCTATGCCTCAATAAAAAAAATGCAAATCCTCCCATATATACAAACCAGACAGTAGATAAACTTGAATGTTGTGGCCATGTCCAGAAAAGAATGGGGAGACAGCTCATGAACTTAGTGACAGAGCTGAAGAATAAAACATTCCAGCAGCAGGGATCAATTATGAAAGGGATAGGAGGCATGGGAGGCCTAACAAAGAAGGCAATTTTAAACATCCAGGGACACTATGGTGCTGCTATAAGAAAAAATGCCAATGATGTGTAACAAATGGATATATGGGCAATTTGGATACACAGAAACAAAATTCATGATAACTGGCAGTTGGTGTCCTTCCAAGAAAAACCCACCTGGCAATGCAGATAAAAATGCATTTCCATATGTAGCAGAAGCAATCAAGCCAGTTTTTGAAACTCTAAGCAATAAAATATTAAATGTGCTCATTTTCTATTATTGTATTGAACTAAAGTTGATTCTTGCTCATTGGTCTACAGGGTGCCATTCAGTCCACTAATGACAGAGTCCAGTACAATGATCTACAGTCACTGTTATGTGCAACCTTACAGGTGGGTAGTTCGTCTCACAATTTAGTTGTATTGTTGGCTAGCTTTGTCTTGAAATTTTTGTGTCGCAGAGTGTCAGTAATGTAGAGGAAGATACAGATAGAGATCTTGGTAGAGTGTCAATAATGTAGGGGAAGATACAGATAGAGATCTTGGTAGAGTGTCAATAATGTAGGGTAAGATACAGATAGAGATCTTGGTAGAGTGTCAATAATGTAGGGGAAGATAGAGATCTTGGTAGAGTGCCAATAATGTAGGGTAAGATACAGATAGAGATCTTGGTAGAGTGTCAATAATGTAGGGTAAGATACAGATAGAGATCTTGGTAGAGTGTCAATAATGTAGGGTTAGATACAGATAGAGATCTTGGTAGAGTGTCAATAATGTAGGGTAAGATACAGATAGAGATCTTGGTAGAGTGTCAATAATGTAGGGGAAGATACAGATAGAGATCTTGGTAGAGTGTCAATAATGTAGGGTAAGATACAGATAGAGATCTTGGTAGAGTGTCAATAATGTAGGGTAAGATACAGATAGAGATCTTGGTAGAGTGTCAATAATGTAGGGTAAGATACAGATAGAGATCTTGGTAGAGTGTCAATAATGTAGGGGAAGATACAGATAGAGATCTTGGTAGAGTGTCAATAATGTAGGGTAAGATACAGATAGAGATCTTGGTAGAGTGTCAGTAATGTAGAGGAAGATAGAGATCTTGGTAGAGTGTATGTGATGTACAGGAAGATAGAGATCTTGGTAGAGTGTATGTGATGTACAGGAAGATAGAGATCTTGGTAGGATATATGTGAGTGGAGGAAGATAGAGATCTTGGTAGAGTGTCAGTAATGTATAGGCAGATAGAGATCTTGGTAGAGTGTCAGTAATGTATAGGCAGATAGAGATCTTGGTAGAGTGTCAGTAATGTATAGGCAGATAGAGATCTTGGTAGAGTGTCAGTAATGTAGAGGCGGATAGAGATCTTGGTAGAGTGTCAGTAATGTATAGGCAGATACAGATAGAGATCTTGGTAGAGTGTCAGTAATGTATAGGCAGATACAGATAGAGATCTTGGTAGAGTGTCAGTAATGTATAGGCAGATAGAGATCTTGGTAGAGTGTCAGTAATGTATAGGCAGATACAGATAGAGATCTTGGTAGAGTGTCAGTAATGTATAGGCAGATACAGATAGAGATCTTGGTAAGTGTCAGTAATGTATAGGCAGATACAGATAGAGATCTTGGTAGAGTGTCAGTAATGTATAGGCAGATACAGATAGAGATCTTGGTAGAGTGTCAGTAATGTATAGGCAGATACAGATAGAGATCTTGGTAGAGTGTCAGTAATGTATAGGCAGATAGAGATCTTGGTAGAGTGTCAGTAATGTATAGGCAGATACAGATGGAGATCTTGGTAGAGTGTCAGTAATGTATAGGCAGATACAGATAGAGATCTTGGTAGAGTGTCAGTAATGTATAGGCAGATACAGATAGAGATCTTGGTAGAGTGTCAGTAATGTATAGGCAGATACAGATAGAGATCTTGGTAGAGTGTCAGTAATGTATAGGCAGATACAGATAGAGATCTTGGTAGAGTGTCAGTAATGTATAGGCAGATACAGATAGAGATCTTGGTAGAGTGTCAGTAATGTATAGGCAGATACAGATAGAAATCTTGGTAGAGTGTCAGTAATGTATAGGCAGATACAGATAGAAATCTTTGTAGAGTGCCAGTAATGTAGAGGCAGATAGAAATCTTTGTAGAGTGCCAGTAATGTAATGTAGAGGAAGATAGAAATCTTGGTAGAGTGTCTGTAATGTAGAGGCAGATAGAAATCTTTGTAGAGTGCCAGTAATGTAATGTAGAGGAAGATAGAAATCTTGGTAGAGTGTCTGTAATGTAGAGGCAGATAGAAATCTTTGTAGAGTGCCAGTAATGTAATGTAGAGGAAGATAGAAATCTTTGTAGAATGCCAGTAATGTAATGTAGAGTAAGATAGAAATCTTGGTAGAGTGCCAGTAATGTAATGTAGAGGAAGCTAGAAATCTTGGTAGAGTGCCAGTAATGTAATGTAGCGGAAGATAGAAATCTTGGTAGAGTGCCAGTAATGTAATGTAGAGGAAGATAGAAATCTTGGTAGAGTGCCAGTAATGTAATGTAGAGGAAGATAGAAATCTTGGTAGAGTGCCAGTAATGTAATGTAGAGGAAGATAGAAATCTTGGTAGAGTGCCAGTAATGTAATGTAGAGGAAGATAGAAATCTTGGTAGAGTGCCAGTAATGTAATGTAGAGGAAGATAGAAATCTTGGTAGAGTGCCAGTAATGTAATGTAGAGGAAGCTTGTTGCACTCATTGTTAACGTATTCTACCAATGTCTGTCTCAGAGCGTCTTGAGGAAGGTAACACCTGAGGATGCCCCCAAGATCTCAGACCAGATCATGACAGCCCTTCTAAGAATGTTTCAGTCCACAAGTGGCAAGGCTGGTGGAGTGCAAGAAGATGCTCTACTGGCCATGTCCACACTCATTGAAGGTTAGTCCCTGTTGTCACATGACAGTTAACCCTAAACTACAAGATTTATCTGTGTTTTCAAGATACTCATGTAAAAATTACTACAAACTTAATTGTTACATTTGGAGCTTGGATTTCCTGTGAATTTTTGAGCTGTGTGTTTATCGAAGCAGACTCACGGAAATCTGATGCTGTAATCATTTCCTGGGTTATGTTAGATTTATGGTCTAAAATTCAACCCCATCGTGGCGTGGCTATCAAATGTTATGTTGACACAGTAGCCATATGTTCAGCTCCCTCACACAAGGTTTGTTTGAAGTCTTGATGGTGGCTGAGATTTCCCCTAGCATTAAATGAAAAGTATTTCTTGAAAAAATTAGCGCATTTAAAAAAAAAAAACAGCCCTGTTGTATGATATTGTAGTTTTTATGTTGCACATGTTTGGTGTCTGTACACTTCTCCAAGAGATCAAACATCCAACATTTAGGGGTCCCTGGAAACTGTCCAATTTTGAGATTGTAATTGTAAAGCTGGTATTGTAATGTAGGGTTAATGTCACATTCAGGTGAGACTGTTGTAAAGAGAAGTGAACTAAGCTCACTTAACATGAATGCACTACACATCTGTTCATACTCAAGTTGACAAATATCAGCTTCAGTTTGTGACCAGCTCTGGCAAGTCCATACATGTGGCTCTAAGTGCAAGGGGTTATAATCCTTTTCTGCTCCAGGAGCTTGGCTAATATCAAGCCATTTAACATTGTGTTTTCTGACTGATGACCTTTAATCTCAGGCTGTGGGTAGTATGTTCACCCTGGAGGGGACCACTTGGTCTTGAGCAAAGACGCTGGCCTTGAGACAGAGGTTGAGAGCTCAAATCCCGGCTGCACCAGGTTGGGGTTTTTATTTGTGATTTCTCTCTGCAGCAACCACCCCTAGTTTCAGCAGTGAGGCCCGGCTTGAAATATCAATTATTCATCGACAGAAAAAATATGAGCACCTCCGAGTAAAGAGTTATCTGCTTGTGCGGCTAGAGACCCCGGCGCACATGAGCATCAGGGGGAAAAAGCCCTTGCTGATTCTCTATGACCATTTGCCTTATATAGAGAAACAATAATACTTCAGGTCTCCTTGTCCCTCACCAGAGGAAAGGCCTTAATGGCTGTTCCCTGAATGTCTACTTTGTCTAGAATTTTAACAAGTTTTCCTAAGATATAACATTAGTTACTGTTTGTACCATTCACCGATTGGCTCATTCTGCCCTATGATGAAGCATATTACCGCCCCGGTCTGATATTATCATGACTGATTGGTCTACCTTCTGAGGCAGTTTTATTTTACTTTCTTTTCTCCTTGCTTCCCTTTGTTGTATTTAAATTGACACCACATGGCTGTGTTTATCTGCAACAGCTTACAGTAGTCACTGTATCAAGTTTATGTTTTGTTTGGTGGTATATGCTTTCACTAATTGATATTATAGTCAGATTTGGTAACTCCTGAATTATTTTGCTGGTTTCAACAATGTCACAAACATATCCTATCACATATAAAATTATTACAGGAGGTATTTCAAGTCATTGTTGGCTAAATGCCTGATAATACAGTTGAATTCTGTTTGTGATTTTTTAATTTTCTTTCAAGTATGTTAGTTTATGTTTGTGCTAGTTGAATACCCCACTCACAATGTTCAATATGATAGAGCAATTCTTATTTTGATGTAGCCACAGAAAGACAGATATAGATTTATTGTTTCTAGATATTTGTTGCCTGCTATATGTTGATGATGATGTAGCATAGTTAAAATGTGTTACAGTTGTTTAGCCTGGTAGTCATGCTGCATACAGTGGGTGACACCTCTCCTTAGTGATGTTGTATCATCGACATCACCATTTGAGATAACTCCCCCATACCTATTATAATGTTCCATCAGCTTTTTCCAACAGTTTTTATGAATTTTTGTAGTAGGATGGCTTTCATAGCTTGCTACTTGCTAGGTTGTATTTGTGTAGTAGGATGGCTTTCATAGCTTGCTACTTGCTAGGTTGTATTTGTGTAGTAGGATGGCTTTCATAGCTTGCTACTTGCTAGGTTGTATTTGTGTAGTAGGATGGCTTTCATAGCTTGCTACTTGCTAGGTTGTATTTGTGTTCCTTGTTTCTATTTATAGCTGCTCTTGGGTATAGGAATACTGTGTGTGCATGATTAGAGGAGATCATTTGCCCTGTGATGAAGCGATTTGACCGCCCCAGTCTGATACATTCATGACTGATTGGTTTAATTCTCTGAGGCTGCAGTTTCCTTTTACTTTCATTTTCCTTGTGAGTTGCCCTTAGGGTTATGACTCTTTCATAATGTGATGTTCACATGAATGATTGGTATATCTAGTGAGGCAGGTTTTTCTCCTTGTTAGTCATTGCCCCCTGTGAGATGTCCTATAATTGCTATATCTAGTGAGGCAGGTTTTTCTCCTTGTTAGTCATTGCCCCCTGTGAGATGTCCTATAATTGCTATATCTAGTGAGGCAGGTTTTTCTCCTTGTTAGTCATTGCCCCCTGTGAGATGTCCTATAATTGCTTGATCTAGTGAGGCAGGTTTTTCTCCTTGTTAGTCATTGCCCCCTGTGAGATGTCCTATAATTGCTATATCTAGTGAGGCAGGTTTTTCTCCTTGTTAGTCATTGCCCCCTGTGAGATGTCCTATAATTGCTTGATCTATGAGCAATATCATTCGGCTTCAGTTTTTGTAATATTCTGATTCTTTGTTCTTTCTTGCAAATTATTATCACTTTTGTTGTTCCCTCTTGTGAGTTATCACTTTTGTTCTCATTTGTCAGTTACGTTCCCTCTTGTGAGTTATCACTTTTGTTCTCATTTGTCAGTTACTATCACTTTTGTTGTTTCCTCTTGTGAGTTATCACTTTTGTTCTCATTTGTCAGTTACTATCACTTTTGTTGTTTCCTCTTGTGAGTTATCACTTTTGTTCTCATTTGTCAGTTACTATCACTTTTGTTGTTCTCTCTTGCAAGTTATCACTTTTGGACAATAGTTGCTAGTTTCAGACATCAACTGGGTGTTTATGTTTCAGCTGTAGGCCAAGTATGTAATTGATATCTTTCAGCTCACTCAGTCTGTCCTGTGATGAAGTGATTACCGCCCCAGTCGGATACCTTAATGACTGATTGGTTGATTTCTCTGAGGCAGTTTTATTTTACTTTCATAGACTTATTATTGCCCGTTCGTGTGAAAGCAAGCAGTTGCATGTATAACAGAACACAAGAAGCCAGGATCTCAACATTTTTAATGGGGATGGGTGCTATAGAGATAAGTCATTAGCCTTTGTACAAGAAGGTGACAGGTCAAATCCTGCCGTTGATGGTGTGAATTTTTCCACTTAGAATCTGTGGTTATTTTGTCCTCCACTATTTTCTGGGTGGTGAGGTCCAGTGTTAGATAAAGACACTTTAAAAGCCCTTGACAATACAACATTAAAGATTCTGCTAAAACTAATGTTTTCATATAATAGCTGCGAGTTCTTGTTTTATGTGTAGTTTAAGTACATAGTTGCTCAGTCTGCTCTGTGATGGAGGACATTACCGCCCCAGTCTGATATCCTCATGACTGATTGGTCTAACTTCTGAGGCAGTTTTGTTTTACTTTCACTTTTTTTGTACTTTGGATGTCCCAGACTGCAGGATTTATGTTCAGTCTTCATGTCACATTTACACACATGTCTAATAGTTTCATTAATGGTTTTAGGCATCCCCTATTTCTTTTGCCATCTACATTCACATCCATCCTCTGTGTTTCAATGATTTTTTTATAGTTTCTGTAATATTCTGCTGCTGTTTTATTTTCTGCTCTCTTGCTAATTATTTCCACTTTTGGGCAGTTAGTTGCAGCTTGCTGGGAGTTTTTGTTTTATTGGTAGGTTTTAAGTACATCTTTAACAATATCCTCAGTCTGCTCTGTGATGGACATTACCGCCCCAGTCTGATACCATCATGACTGATTGGTCTAACTTCTGAGGCAGTTTTGTTTTACTTTCATAGCTTTTAGTTGTCCATGATAGTCATCTTACTGTTACTATAATAACAAATAATATACACAATGATTTCTGCAACATTATGCTGTCAGTGTCTGTCTGTTGTCCTTTTGATCTGAAGACAGCACATAGGACAGAAGTTCTAGGCCAATGTCCAACAGTCTTTGTTATCAAGTGTCAGACCTTGGATCTGCCTTGTATCTCGCTATACATCCCCTGTTTTTGACGAGGTGCTCCATCTTGTGAGGGAGCTCATGTCAGCTGTTATTGCCTCTCACCTCAGTATTCTTTGGTGTTTATTCTAGTTCAACCTCTTTCACGATCTGTGTCCCATTTGAGGGGATGTTGTGAGATTATTTCTGCACTATTTTTAACCTTAGATTACGAAACTATTTGTGAGTCACGTTTTTACAATACTGTCGTAGTAAACCTATGATGAAGCAATTATACCGCCCCAGTCTGATCATCTCATGACTGATTGGTCTACCTTCTGAGGTACGTCATAATCCATATAGTTTTATGTTTGAATGAATGAATGAATTTTTTACTCTCAACTGTGGTAAAGTAATAAAAGTAGTAAAGAGACCTGTCACGTCATGTGGTGTATAGGGAATATGGTGTTAGTAACCATCATTTTTACAGACCTTCTGAACTTGATTTTTGGGGTAATGCAGTTATTATGCCTCTGCCACTTTACTTTCTCAGAAAAAAAATCCAGTACCCATTTAAAACTTGTTGAACCTGGCAGTCATTGATCAGGATCAAACCCGACCTCTTATCTTTGTAGTCCAGTTCACTAACCACTGAGCTATTGTGGCTCTTTTAAGTACATCTTTGGCAATATCTTTGAGGTCAGTCTGCCCTGTGATGAAACACATTACCGCCCCAGTCTGATACCCTCATGACTGATTGGTCTACCTTCTGAGGCAGTTTTTTTTGTTTTTCTTTCACTTTTTATTTATTTATTTTTTTTTGGTCCTGTTTTACTTTCACTTTTTTTTGGTCCTTTGGATCACAATCTTTTAACTTTTGTTGGCTTTGAAGCAGCTTCTGTCTGTGGTATCACTGTTATATTTAACACCATATACCCTGGATTATGATGCATATCTGGATCATGTCTTCAAGATAATGTAAAAACTACTACTACTTAATTGTTACATTTGGAGTTCAGAATATATATTTCTGTGAACTCTTGCTACACGTCAGTGTGCTTTGGTATTTCTCTAGTGCACAATCTCTTTCACAATCTGCTTCCCATATGAGGGGATGTTGTGAGATTATTTCTGCACTATTTTTAACCTTAGATTACGAAACTATTTGTGAGTCACATTTTTGCGATACTGTCGCGATAGTATGTATTCCTTTGTTGAAGGAAGACATCTAGAGACAGTCCAGAGCTACAACTACCTTGGACGTACTATAACGAGTGATGGAAAATGTAAAATTGAAATAAACAAAAGAATAGGTATGGCAAAAAGTAATTTTAATGTCATGAAAAATATACTAACATCAAAACAAATAACAGTAGGGCTGAAGCTAAGAATAGCAAAATGTTACATCTTCTCAATATTCCTGTATGGTGCAGAAACATGGACATTAGACAAGAAAACAGAACAGAAAATTGAAGCCTTTGAAATGTGGATTTATAGAAGAATAGGTAGAATTGGATGGAAGGAAAAGAAAACAAACAAAGATTTAAAACAACTGAAAATAAAAAGAGAACTAAATACAATTAAGACAAAGACAAATAAAATTTTTGGGGCGCGTTAAAAGACACAACAGCCTACTAAAAGTAATATTGGAAGGGAAAGTAGAAGGTAAAAGAGGCAGACCAAGACTACCATGGACGAGTAACATCAAAAGATGGACAAGTCAATCTATAACAACCTGCACCATCAGAGCAAGAAATAGAGTGGAATTGCGAGCCATGGTAGCCAACCTTTGTTGCGGAGACGGCAACCGATGATGATGATGTCGCGATAGACCTATGATGAAGCAATTATACCGCCCCAGTCTGATCATCTCATGACTGATTGGTCTACCTTCTGAGGTACGTCATAAACCATATAGTTTTATGTGTTTTGTATGTAAGAATGAATTTTTACTCTCAACTGTGGTAAAGTAATAAAAATAGTAAAGAGCCTTGTCACGTCATGTGGTGTATAGGGAATATGGTGTTAGTAACCATCATTTTTACAGACCTTCGGAACTTGATTTTTGGGGTAATACAGTTGATATTATGCCTCTGCCACTTTACTTTCTCAGAAAAAAAATCCAGTACCCATTTAAGACTAGTTGAACCTGGCAGTCATCGATCAGGATCAAACCCGACCACTTATCTTTGTAGTCCAGTTCACTAACCACTGAGCTATCTTTGCTTTTTTAAGTACATCTTTGGCAATATCTTTGAGGTCAGTCTGCCCTGTGATGAAACACATTACTGCCCCAGTCTGATACCCTCATGACTGATTGGTCTACTTTCTGAGGCAGTTTTTTTGTTTTTCTTTGTTTTTTTTTTAGGTCCTTCGGATCACAATCTTTAACTTTTTTTGGCTTTGAGGCAGCTTCTGTCTGTGGCATCACTGTTATATTTGACACCATATACCCTGGATTACGATGCATATCTGGATCATGTCTTCAGGATTAAGTTGTAAAAAACTACTACTACTTAATTGTTCATCAGAATATATAATTTTCTGTGAACTCTTGCTATGAATCAGTGTCTTGACCCAAGCAGACACACATGCAGGAATCAGATGTTGTAATCATTTACTGGGCTACGTTTGATTTATAGCCTGAAATTTGAACACATCATCCATGACTACCAGAGGTGTTACAGTGTCTATTCACAAGCCAGCTTTGGCTCCCTTAAAGGGTTGTTCCCTGTCTGTCCCTTGTTGCAATGGTTTGTTTGATGTTACACCTGAGGTGTTACAGTGTCTATTCACAAGCCAGCTTTGGCTCCCTTAAAGGGTTGTTCCCTGACTGTCCCTTGTTACAATGGTTTGTTTGATGTCACACCTGAGGTGTTACAATGTCTATTGACACGCCAGCTTCGGCTCCCTTAAAGGGTTGTTTCTGTCTGTCCCTTGTTACAATGGTTTGTTTGATGTCACACCTGAGGTGTTACAATGTCTATTCACATGCCAGCTTTGGCTCCCTTAAAGGGTTGTTCCCTGTCTGTCCCTTGTTGCAATGGTTTGTTTAATGTCACGCAGACACCTGAGGAAACATATCCATCACTCAGGGGTCATCAGAAGCAGCCATTAGGAAGGTATGGGGGAGGGATGTTTGCCAGCAGCAAACTCACATTTCAAGAATTTGTTTATTGAGGTGGTCATTTGTACAAGCATATCTTAATGTAGGGTTAATCTTTAACAGCTAACTGTAGTCATTGTCGTCTACCTACATGATTGGACAATCTCTGCCCTGTGATGAAGGACATTACCGCCCCAGTCTGATAACCTCATGACTGATTGGTCTAACTTCTGAGGCAGTTTTGTTTTACTTTCATAGCTTTTAGTTGTCCATGATAGTCTTCTTACTGTTACTATAATAACAAATAATGTACACAATGCTTTCTGCAACATTATGCTGTCAGTGTCTGTCTGTTGTCCTTTTGATCTGAAGACAGCACATAGGACAGAAGTTCTAGGCCAATGTCCAACAGTCTTTGTTATCATGTGTCAGACCTTGGATCTGCCTTGTATCTCTCTCTTGCCTCTCACCTCAGTATTCTTTGGTGTTTCTTCTAGTTCAACCTCTTTCACAATCTGGGTCCCATTTGAGGGGATGTTATGAGATTATTTCTGCACTATTTGTAACCTTAGATTACGAAACTATTTGTGAGTCACATTTTTACAATACTGTCATGGTAGACCTATGATGAAGCAATTATACCGCTCCAGTCTGATCATTTCATGACTGATTGGTCTACCTTCTGAGGTACGTCATCCATATAGGATTATTTTTTATATGAATGAATGAATTTTTTACTCTCAACTGTGGTATAATAATAAAAGTAGTAAAGAGCCCTGTCACGTCATGTGGTGTATAGGGAATATGGTGTTAGTGACCATCATTTTTACAGACGGGTTGGTATTGTCTGTGCCACTTTTCTTTCCCAGAAAAAATAAATCCAGTACATGTTTTTTTTTTTTTTCCACTTATGTCATTTGTATAATTTGATGGCTTGGATGTGTCTCATTGATAAATCGAAGCTTGACGTTTAACTGAAACATGTTTGTACTGACAGTTCTGGGTGACAAGTTCCAGATGTACGTTGATGCCTTTAAGCCATACCTCCTGCTTGGGCTCAAAAACTATGCAGAGTACCAGGTGAGTCTGCTTCTTGGGCATCTTTCTACCTCAATGTTTGATTTCACTGCTTTCTTCTAATAGTTGTTATCCCAACATATGGTGTGTCCATCACTAGCTGCTGCGGCAACATATGGTGTGTCCACCACTAGCTGCTGCGGCAACATAGGGTGTGTCCACCACTAGCTGCTGCGGCAACATAGGGTGTGTCCACCACTAGCTGCTGCGGCAACATATGGTGTGTCCACCACTAGCTGCTGCTGCAACATAGGGTGTGTCCACCACTAGCTGCTGCTGCAACATATGGTGTGTCCACCACTAGCTGCTGCGGCAACATATGGTGTGTCCACCACTAGCTGCTGCGGCAGGATATGGTGTGTCCACCACTAGCTGCTGTTGCAGGATATGGTGTGTCCACCACTAGCTGCTGCGGCAACATATGGTGTGTCCACCACTAGCTGCTCTGATAACTCTGTTGCACAATCTCACATTCCTGCCTATTTTGTCAACAATATAACATGTCAATTTGATTGTAATACCCAACTTTGTATTCATTTGCTATCACTTAAAGTTGTCACAAACATTGTATGGAGAAGTTAGGAACGGAGAGAGACCAAAGGTCATTTCTATATTTCAAATTGTAATTAACTGTTACTGTCATAGTTTGTTGAATGTTTGCATTTGTGTGATGTCTTGTTGCAGGTGTGCTTGGCTGCAGTGGGCGTGGTCGGTGACTTGTGCCGTGCCCTGGGATCAAACATTCTACCACACTGTGATGAGCTCATGATGATGTTGCTGGAGAACCTTGGGGTCAGTCTTTTATTCTCCTTCCATTGCGACATCAGCTGTTTGTTTCTTCCAGGTTTACCATGTCTCTAACTGTTCCTTGTTTCCTATTTCTCTCTGGGAGAGAGCTTGTCAGGTAATGCTTGTAGTCGCTATACACCTGGCCGCTGTTCAAAACAAGATAGGAAAGTGTTATTATATTTGACACTAATAAAGTTGTTTTGTTTCATTTCCGACACTTTTAGCTTTTAAAATTGAGAGTCAAATCTAGAACCTCACATCAACATATATCCCTTCCATAATGGAGAAGTGCCCTGTCCATGTTTTTCAACCTTGCCAAAAGTGTTTGGCTGTAATTTGTTTTTCCTGGAAAATACTTCTTGCTCTAAATCTTTCATATTTTCACTATAACAAGTCATAGACATATGTATTAGGCATCAATTTAAAGGTAATAGGGCACAGATTCATAAACAGCAACAGTATGTTGCTTGCATTTGCCCGATTACTAGAGTATACTAGAGTATTTGTAGACTGTAGAATTCCCCATCGTCTTGGGCGTGTCTGTGTTGTGTTGTGGTTTGCAGTATAACCGTTATATTTGCGCCTTTCTGCCCAGCACATCCGACTTCAGCATGCAACAATATGTTGAAAAAAAATGAAGGATAAGAAATTAAGAATCAATTTTTGTATATAACAATTTTTTTTTTTAATTTGTTATAAAACATGGTACTTACCTACCCAAAGTGGGGTGTCCATTTACATCCAAGAGTAGATTCTAAAGTCACTAAGATCTTTAACACATTCAAAGTTCTCAGAGCATAATTCTCTAGCTTTTTCTGCTGTTAGTAATAATTCATGTTTAGGAATGATAGATAATTCACTCCTGCTAGCCATTTTTAAGACTTTTCAAAACAACACAAATTTCAATGATTTTGTGAACAAAAAAGCACACATTGGATTGATCTAAGCGTGTCTAAAGACAGGAAATTCTATTAGAGTTAAATCCCTTGCAGATGTGGTAGCTTAAAATGTGTAGTATTTGCTATAACGAAACAATATGTAAGTAACCATGACCGCGTTCCCGTGGACACAAGGAGCTAAATCCATTTGTATTCTTTAACACCATTTAATGAAAATCTAATTTATCTTAGAAATATTGAATGCCCACAACTAATTGGCATGCATATTTTGATTCAGCATCAAATTCTACAAATAAATATTTGAAGTTTCAAGTTGAAGTCCCCCATAAGATAGTGATAGTATTTTAAAATTTATCCACGGAGTGAAAATTTACATGGTTTTATATAGTTTTATGAATTATGTCATTTAAGGGGGGACGAGGGCGACGTTTCTCAACTTTGTTATTTGAAAGTCTTATGTCTTGAGACTTTGGGATATCGATATACATGAACAAAAACTTTGATTTTGGTTATCAGATATTTAAAAAATTTATCGGTTGCCATGGTAACGGCGGCCATCTTGAAAAAAAACATGTTTTACAAGAATGCTTGTTTTTCTTGATCTATTGAAGATTTTGCCAAATTTTAAATTCTGTTGCGTAGATATATGCAAACCATAGGTAACTGGCTATTTATTTTTAAATTTCCATTATTTTTGTTGAACTGAGGCCATAAATAATATGTGCCTATTTTACGAAGCGCTTTTTTCCCCACCAATTTCATTTTAAAATTCTCTTGGGGAGTAAAGTATACAAGATATTAGCAAAATAAATAGCTAGGTACCTCCGTATACTTCAGGGTAATAACCATGCAAATTTTTAAGTCTCTATCTAACAGCATGGCTGAGAAACAAGCATTTTGGTGCTGTGGGTAGCTGAAAAAAAAAGTTTTGAGAAAAACGCATTTAAAGTTTTTACATGGAGTAAAAACTTTAATTTACACATGACATTACTGAAATAACATATTTAAACATTAACACACATTTAAGTACTTACATTTTAGTGCTCTAGATGTTGAATTCCCCTGCAGCATAGGAAATACCTTCCTTCTTCTCCCTGCCATGTTCTGTTTCTATGCGTCGTTTTTTCTGGGTTTTTCTTTTCCATTTGGAAATTCCAAGTGTCCTTTTCTTAGCATTTGTCAGTTTTAACTTTTGTTTGTTTGTAAAGTAGCTATTACTTATGGTTGTCCACTTTAAATTTAATTTATCCATTACCAACTTGATGCCTGTTCTACCACAATTGAAAGCTAAGATGGCAAGATATGTGGCGGTTTCCACAGAACGCTTGCTAGCAAACTCTACTTTTGGACAGATGAGAGAGTTAAAACTCTCATTAGCATTTTGAGTTCCCATTTTGGCACAGCGCTGCAGAAGTTCAGGTTCTGTCAGTCTTTTAATTATTGGAAAAACAAGCTTTCCTACATCAGCCGTTATTGTTGGTGTATGCTTGCGAAATGGGGCGTTGGTTGCAATTGACCTCTTGTAGTGGCACCATGAATTTTCTCCATCAGGGCATAACCGGTGGTTTGGCTGAGAATCTGTGCTTAGCATATGAAAAAATCCACCTAAAACACCGAACTTCATTTTTGCAGGGTCTGGTGCATTACATTTTAAATTAACCGCATATGTGTTTGTGATTTTTTCTATATTTGGCTTAGTAAGTCTATAGTTAAGAGAATCTTTGTTTGATTTTTTCAAATTTTCTAAAGCATTGAACATTCTTTTGGCTATATGGTTTATGCAATCCTCTTTGGTAATGCTAATGTCATAGCCACATGATGCTTGTGCTGCATGGAAAGCTTTGGAATCACCATCACACAGCATAGTGCCATAAACTAAACTGCGCTTCCTGACAGACCGCTGAAATATAATCTGTGCTGCTTCAGCCTCCATGGCATTAGAGGAGCCTTCAAAGTTTTTTTGGCATTTCCAATTGTGATTTCTGTGCCACTTTAAATATGTACTATTTCCTGGCTTTGGTCCCATCTCACATGCCTTGCAGTAGTTGCTAATGACTTGTGCATCCAGTACAAGACCTGTGTCAAACTCAATAGCTACTCCAACACCACTGTGAGAAGAGTGGCCTCTTTTATGCCATGTCCCATCAAATGATACTGCGACAGCAGGACATCCATTACTTCTAACAGTATCAGATTTAGATAAAGCTCTTTCATGCACCACAGCAGCAGCAGCTTGCATAGATTCCTCAGCGGCCTGCACCACAGCGGAATGAACTTCAGTTGAAATCTCTTCATATGTTTTATGATGGAAGGGAGATTTGATGCTCAGAATGGCAAACATTGATAACAGCTTTGTCAGAGAAACACTAGTCTCCTTACAAGCTAAGACAGCTCTGTAGTTGACATCATGTCGCTTAGTCTCGGTTATTGGTGATGTCCAGCCTGTCCACACTGTCGTATCACAAACATCACAACACAGTTTGTATAAGCTGGCCAGCCCCTTCTTTGCAGTAACAGTAATGTGAAAGTTAGATGTTTTGCATGAAGCACAAACAACAGCGGACAAAATTGATGGCAAAAATGTGCAATTTATAATGTCATAGAAATCTGCTGAGAGTGAGTCCTGAGTCTGCGAATATGTTGAGTAAACAGTAGACTTTCTTTCTGCTGTAGTAGTACATGTTCCAATTTCCTGACTTTTTGAAACATTATGAGAAGGACTTGCAACATCTCCTACCCTAAGTTCTGTAGTGGACTTACGGCGCGACTTTGCATATCTCTTCTTTTTTCCAAACATAAAGCCTTTTCTGGGCATGACTTTAAAACAACGTGTTTACACAAAATAGCTAAGCTAATATGAAATTAAATAACAACTTTGTAACTGACACACGGAAACACAAATAATTAACAATAATAACTAATGAACACAAAGAATCGCTTAGCTAAATAAGGTATAAACACATGGTCTAATTCTGCCGGCTCAGCGTTCGTTTTCGTTTGTTTACTGTCGGAAGTTTTGATACGGACATGCGCAGACAGCAGAGTCCCCCTGTCGTCACCAAGCTTTAGAGCTCTTCTATGACTGAAAATCACATAATTTTTTCGCTAGCCAATCGGATTTCGGGAATTGGGAAAACCTTCTCTCCGATTGCGGCTATATTTAGATTGCCTAATTTTCAGAAGTGCTTGCAATTACTGGAATCGATTTCTGCCAAAAATTATCTTTCTAACAATATATAATATGTTTATGTTTTACGAAAAGAACAGTACGTAACCAAGGTGCAAACCATGCACATTTCTACTTTTTTAGCTCAATCTTTGTGGGGGGTCATGTACTTTAAAAGTATTTTGTGCAGTGAAATCATAAATTTCATGGCAAAACAATGATAGTTTATGAATCTAGGGATATTAAAACACAATTTTACGTTTAAAAAAAATCGATATTTTTGGAAAAAATCGATTATTCATTACCCGCGTCCCCCCTTAATACAAAGATTTTTTTTAAAAAACTAATTTTTTTCCTGTCATTCTTCTGACACATTTCATTTCGGTGGTCGTTATCTTTCTTATTGTTCTCTAGAGTCCAGCGTCCAATTCTGGCACTGATAGCACAGAGTTGGTAGAAATATTGATTTGTATATTGCCCTTTTTGCTTCTGTAGTTATTGCTTTGTTTTTCAATAGTGTTGATACTTGGCCTATAACTTGGCATGCTTTGTTACACCTTATATCATCTATCTCTGTCTCTTGGTTATTGTCTTGTGTTAACGTACTACCCAGATATTTAAAATTATCTACTTGCTTCAGAGTCATATAATCTATTATGATGTGTTTTTTTTCTTTCTTTCTCGCTATTGCCGTTACTTCTGTTTTGTTTATGTTGATCTTCATGTTGTATTGTTTACAAGTGTTGTTTAGCCTGTTGATATGTTCTTGCAGGTCCTCAGTTGTTTCATGTATCAGAACTTGGTCGTCTGCAAATAGTATTTCATTTATTTCTTCCTCTTTTCTGCTGTTTTCTGGTACGTATATTTCGTTCTCTTTTGTGTTATTGCTTGTTATCATCCTTGTTGGTATATTTCCTTTGATTGGGCATGCTAATTTGCATATATTGTCCATATGGGTGATGAAAAGTAAAGGGGAAAGCACGCAGCCTTGTCTTACTCTGGAGTTAATGGTGAAATGAAGTGAGTAGCCTGCTGAAGATCTTAGTGCAGTGCGACCACTTTCATAGAGGCTCTTGCATATCTCTACTAGGTGGTGACTCACTCCGTACAAGGGCAATACGGACCACAGTTGTTCCCTGTCCACCCTATCGAACGCCTTTTCTTGGACAATAAAAGTTGTATATAGTGTTTTATCATGTTCTATTGTTTTCTCCTCTGGTTGTTTTATGATAAATAGGGCATCTGTGCAACCTCTGTTCCTCCTGAAGCCTATCTGAGCATCGCTTTCTTTCTTTTTGTCTTCTATTTTAAGTTAGTTTAATTTTATTGTCCTTTCGATTGTTTTCTTGTTTTCAATTGATTCTTGTTGTATAAAAAGACTAACACACTTTAATTAGCCTCTCTCTTTGGCATTGCAGTCACTGAAAGTTGCATGTTTGTGTCCTCAGAATGAAAGTGTCCACCGCTCTGTCAAACCTCAGATCCTGTCTGTGTTTGGGGACATCGCCTTAGCCATTGGCACCAACTTCAAGAACTGCCTGGAAGTTGTGATGAACACCCTACAGCAGGCTTCACAAGCTCAGGTGGATAAGGTGAGATTCATCTGACAAACCTACCTGCTTCGTAGGTATTTATTGACATGTGCTGTTCTCTAAATATTGGGCCAGAAGAAAGTTGTTCAGCTTGTTTTATTCATTTTTACCCCTAGGTTGCGATACCTTGATGAAAGTCACGTTTTTACGATTCCTTCGTCAAAATGGTGAAAAGTTAACATCTGGAGTTTGGAAAATAGTGGGTTTTTTTTTAAAACTAAAACAAGTGTGTGTTTACACAAGGAGAAACATGCGAATCGGATGCGGTAATTGTTTTTTTTTTTTTTTACTTAGGTTGATTTATAATCTGAAACCCAGGGGTGTTACTTTGTCTACTCACATGTTGGCAGTCAATCCAGCCCGTTTAATTGGTTCGCTCTTAGCGTGTTCACTGCCTGTCCCATGCTATAAAGGTTTGATGTCTCGACGACAGCCAAAGAGATTTTCCCCGTCATAAGAACAGAGAAGAAGAAACTTGTCATGAAAATGTGCCAAAATAATTTTGAAAAAAGTGTACATTAGTGTTTTATCAGCAGAAATGGAAAAAAAATTGTAGACAAGAGTCACCAGAAGTTATAATTAGGGAGGTGGGGTATTTTACCCTGTGACAAACTGTCAAATTTCAAAAAATGTGTAATTTGAGGTCATTTTTATGGAGATATTGTGAACCAGGGTTAAATTGGATTTGCTTGACGACAAAGAATATTTTATTTTACTGGTATACCTGTTTCAGCAACACATATGTCACATGTCACTAATTCCTCTATTTAATGTAAGAAAACATGTTGTCACTGTGTAAGAGTGTTGCATTGTGTCCACAGACTGACTATGATATGATTGACTACCTTAATGAGCTGCGAGAGGGATGCCTGGAGGCATACACTGGCATCATTCAAGGTCTCAAAGGAGATGGGGATTCCCCAAGCCGTAAGCTCTTCCTTTCTTCCTCTATCCTCTTGTCAAATACAATGTGCATGTTTTGTCAGTCAGGGGCCCTCATTAGCCTAGCTGAGAAAACCATCCGACTGGACTACCAACATTTGGACAACCCATGTTCGATTCCCCCTGGGAGCAGTGTGAGTTATACTCGTGGTTGGAAAATAATACCCCCACGGTCGACCCAGTCGTTGACAGAAATGGGTACCAGAGTATTATCCTAGGAAGGTGAGGAATGTAGCCTTGCATCGTGAGTTTCGATGCTTTAGTGACACTATCCAGAAATCCCCAAACATTTCTGGATTGGCCAAGTCCATGAGGTCAAATTCAGGTCATAAATCAACCTGAGACCTGAGTTCCGGTGTCTTGCCCAGTGTTAACACTAAGGCCCATTGAGCTGAAACGTCATTTAAATTTGTGTCTGTCAATCACGGCAAGCTTTTACCATACCATTTCTTTTTTTTTCCAAATTCTCCCTCACATTTAGCTTTACTGCAGCTTCGCACTTTGATGCATTTCTTTGCTGTAACCCCTTACTAGTGTAATCACACAACTGTGTGTCAAAAGTTAAATGGAAATGTCATTTTTAGACCTCCTAATGTTACAGGTGGTAATAATTTTTACAGCGGTATCATAAACATGTCAGTGACAGTATTGTCATCTACGGTTAAGTAAACTTGTCCTCTTACCATTTGTTTGGGATGGTTACATTGCAGGAGAGGGTGAGATTGTTTTTAACATCTTCGTTCGAAACGGAAAAGGAAGTAAAGCGAATGATAACAGGTATTACGCTCAAGAAAGAACAAATACCACACGAGACACATCTGTGGTAGTGTCTTGGGAACAGTGCTATTTTCTTGATCAGAACCTGGGTTTAAACATATTATTATTTGATTATACACCTGATTGAAATGTCAAAATATATATAGAATGGTATGTGATCAGTTTTGGAAATGAAGCCAAAGTGAGAAGGGACAAGACCCCCCTAGCATAAAATGTCTTGTTCATTCTGTAACTGGACCTGCCTTTCCAGTGTTGGGAAGATGATAAGCTGCTCAACAAAACTGCATCAAGCACTTCACTATAGCAGACCTTCATCTGTCTACAAGCCTCTGTGTAGACACCAAAGGCCATTGATAGGAAACAATAGCAAGAGAGACTACCAGGGGAAGAAAATATATTCCTCCCCTCCCCCCGACACTGAAAGACAAATGAAGAGGGGGTTGTTAGTCAAAATTCCAAACTTATTATTGAGGTAGTTAGGGTTGGTGAGCTAGTTTGACATTTTCTGTTTGTCCTGACAGCTGATATGGTCCTGATCCAGCAACACGTTGGCCACATCGTGTCTTTTATTGAGCACATCGCTGGTGATGATGACAAGAGTGATAACAACGTGGCTGCCTGCTGTGGTCTCATTGGGTGAGTCCTATTATCTTGTCTGGGTATGTTCTTGTCATTCTCCACTACAACTTTCATTTGTTTTTTTTTTTTTTTTTTTTTTTTTTTTTTTTTTACCCTTTAGAGATAATTCTGTGTTATTTTTGTGTTGATTGTGGAACAACTGTGTAGTATCTTCTTCTACCTTTTAGCTCCCAGTGGAGCATAGGTCTTCAACAAACACTTTCCAAGTCGTTCTGTTTTTTTGCAATTCTTTTAAGATCATTCCATGTCTTCCCCATCATCTTCATCTCTGCTTCAATCTGTCTTCTCCAAGAATTCCTTGGTCTTCCTCTTTGTCTTTTCCCCTGGGGATTCCAAAAAAGGGCCTGTTGTGTAATACTCTCAGTTGGCTTTACGAACATTCCAGGTGCCAATTCTGGAGAATTTCCTGGTAGACAAAGGGTGAGTCGGCAACCCGGACTCCTTAGACAGAGAGCCCTTCTCTTTCCTGGTTGACGGATTAACTTGATCTTTCTTTAACTTGTTCATGTTTGTGAAGTTTTTTCAGCTTATTTTTTTACAGTATGGGATAGCCAGTCCCATGCCTAACCCTCCTTTCTCGCCTCTTACGAACATGCCTGGTAGGGTACAGCGCCGCTATTCTTTACTCCCCTTTGGGCCCCGGCAGCGCACGGGCGACTGTGTTGTATATATACCAGTTATTGACTTGATCTCTCCCTTATGCTATATTATCTCCGCCTGTTACTGACCTGATCTCTCCCTTGTGTTATATCATCTCCGTCTGTTGTTGACCTGACCTCTCCCTTGTGTTATATCACCTCCGTCTGTTATTGACCTGATCTCTCCCTTGTGTTATATCATCTCCGTCTGTTACTGACCTGATCTCTCCCTTGTGTTATATCATCTCCGTCTGTTACTGACCTGATCTCTCCCTTGTGTTATATCACCTCCGTCTGTTATTGACCTGATCTCTCCCTTGTGTTATATCATCTCCGTCTGTTACTGACCTGATCTCTCCCTTGTGTTATATCACCTCCGCCTGTTGTTGACCTGACCTCTCCCTTGTGTTATATCACCTCCGTCTGTTATTGACCTGACCTCTCCCTTGTGTTATATCACCTCCGTCTGTTATTGACCTGACCTCTCCCTTGTGTTATATCACCTCCGTCTGTTATTGACCTGATCTCTCCCTTATGTTAAATCATCTCCGTCTGTTATTGACCTGACCTCCCCCTTGTGTTATATCACCTCCGTCTGTTATTGACCTGACCTCTCCCTTGTGTTATATCACCTCCGCCTGTTGTTGACCTGACCTCTCCCTTGTGTTATATCACCTCCGTCTGTTATTGACCTGACCTCTCCCTTGTGTTCTATCACCTCCGTCTGTTATTGACCTGACCTCTCCCTTGTGTTCTATCACCTCCGTCTGTTATTGACCTGACCTCTCCCTTGTGTTATATCATCTCCGCCTGTTATTGACCTGATCTCTCCCTTGTGTACCTCCAGGGATCTGTGCTCTGCCTTTGGTAGCTCCATGCTTCCCATGGTTGACAGGGAGAGCATCAACAACCTCCTAACTCAGGGTCGTCGCAGCAAGGTGCAGAAGGCCAAAACTCTGGCCACTTGGGCAACTAAGGAAATTCGAAGGCTGAAAAATGCTGCTTCCTCGTGGTAAGTATGTCACATGACCTAGATTAATGCAGTTACTTTTGCGTAAAGTTGTAGGTGATTCTTAGACAGCCATGACATGTAATCCATTACTTGTGAAACACTTCACTAGAAACACAAACCTGTCAACACTCACTCTAGAAACACAAACATGACTAACATCTGATCAACTGAGTCTCCAGTTGCTGTTTTAATTGTTGCTAATTTGTGCCACTACAACACCAACATAGGTTAGAATACAACAATCTCTACGGTCTGTCACAGCTAGAGACCTGCCTATGATGAGAGCAACCCTTACAGGTGAAATACTGTGAGCTTTTGATTAGTCTTTCTGAGGCACATAATAAGCTAGAATGAACCTCGGGAACATTCTGGCAAAGTCTTTGTTCAGTGTGACTTTGTGTCATTTCTTTCAAATGCTTTTTTTTTAAACCAATAGATATGATGGTTCCTAATTTGTATCCTAATTCCTTGATTCATCTACTAAGTTAGAGTGAAGGACTTGTCTGGCTGAAATCATAACCATGTTATGTGTACATGAGACCTGGAAAGCAATAACATTGTTCTTGATTCCGAGGCCAACACAAAAAGAGCTCAATAAAACATCACAAACAGTTGTCAGGCATATCACAAGAAGAGGAATACTTGGTTACAAGTGGAAAAATACAGGAAAAAAAAGATTGCAGATGACAAATAAAGAAGATAGTGGTGTCATAGCATGGTATGTGGTCAGCAACAGAATTAATACGATGCACCGAGGAAGAACATATCCTCATGCCTATAAGTGTGGCACAAGATGATGATGAATAACGGGCCAGCAAGTTTGCGCTTTGTCAGTGTTACTCGTTTAGAGTTACTGCCTCTTAATTGTAACATTTGGAGCTCTTAAAATAGTGCTTTCTGTGAACTTTTTGACACACAGCCGCATGTGTTGACACTAGGAGAGGCACCGGAAACTTGAATTTCATGTCTCAGGTTGATTTATGGCCTGAACTTGACCTCAGGGGTCAAACGATTTTGTTGTCTATTGGTATAGATGTGGAGGAATTCAACAATAATAGAAATAAGGGATCGCTAGAAGTGGTGATTAGAAAGGTACGTTTATGGGAGGGGTTGAACGTGACAAAATGTCAAATCTTCTGTATATTCCAGCATCATAATGTGGGGTTAATTGGGTGTTGCCATTTAGCTATGCCTGGAAACATGTGAAAATAGATTGGTCCCAAATAAGTGAAGAAATACATGTCTGTCACTGCCAGAGACCTGCCTGTGATGAGAGAAACCCTTACAGGTGAAACACTGTGAGCTTTTGATTAGTCTTTCTGAGGCACATCATGAGCAATCTGTTCAAAGAAAATTGGTTCTATGTATCACAAGTCATGTGTTTTTTTTTTATTATTATTTTTTAAAAATGTACTTAATATTGTGATCCTTGGTTGATTCAGTTGACCAACTTTGTGTTCATCATTATTCACCATGTGCATAGACCAGACCTAGAAAACATTTTTCATTGAGGAATGAGTGGTTGATGATTCAGGTCAGGCAGGGTACAAATCATTGACATAGTGCTGTGCACCAACATTCTTTCTTCCCCCATTTACAACTGCCAAGGGTACTTTGACATGCACACCGGATGTCCTCATCGTTTTCCAAGAGGGTTAGGGTTGGGTTCCCTATTTCATTTTGTTTATTTCCCCCACAAACCAATTTCCAACTGTCAAATGTTCTTTAACATCCATCCTCTGTGTTTCAATGATTTTTTTATAGTTTCTGTAATATTCTGCTGCTGTATTTATTTTCTGCTCTCTTGCTAATTATTTCCACTTTTGGGCAGTTAGTTGCAGCTTGCTGGGAGTTTTTGTTTTATTGGTAGGTTTTAAGTACATCTTTAACAATATCCTCAGTCTGCTCTGTGATGAAGGACATTACCGCCCCAGTCTGATACCATTATGACTGATTGGTCTACCTTCTGAGGCTGTTTTGTTTTATTTTCACTTGTTTGTCCTTAGATCTTTAACTTAGATCACAATCTTTAACTTTTGTCAGCTTGAAGCAGCTTCTATTTGTGTTATCACCATTGACACCATGTACCCTACGATGCATATCTGTGGTTTGTGTTTTCAAGATAAAGTGATTACAATTACTTCCACTTCTTATTCTTTCCTATCTGCCTTTCAGCGTCGAGGGGAGATATAATTTGCAGTCTTTTGCTGTTCTGTTCGCCTCTGCTGCTGTTTATATGGTTGAACGTGACAAAATGTCAAATTTTTTGTATATACCAGCATCATAATGTGGGGTTAATTGGGTGTTACCATTTAGCTATGCCTGGAAACATGTGAAAATAGATTGGTTCCAAATAAGTGAAGAAATACATGTCTGTCACTGCCAGAGACCTGCCTGTGATGAGAGAAACCCTTACAGGTGAAACACTGTGAGCTTTTGATTAGTCTTTCTGAGGCACATCATGAGCAATCTGTTCAAAGAAAATTGGTTCTGTGTGTCACAAGGGTTCTTTAACATGCGTAGAATCATTAATGAAACATTTTTCCAAGAAGGCTAGGAGAGGGTAAAGCCACAGGTTCAATTCTATTGATTTTTCTTTATTTTCCACCGCCAGTCGTGGGAGTCCAGGACCTTCTTGTCCTGAGAGCGTCGTCTTACCTCTAGACCAAGCAAGTTACCACTGTTTGTTTAATTAAACTTGTTTTCTTTCATTTAAGCTCACAGCTTTAATCTTAAAGTGGTGTTTTACCTCCATCCAAATATTGCTACATGTCAGAATGGTGTCCTAAGGAAAGCATATTCTACTCATTTTTGAGATTGCTATTTTACTGAAGTGGTTCCCATTTGTAACTTTGTGAAAATATGAACATTCTAGGACAATTTAATGCTAATGATATTTGTGTTTTAGTGAGATAACATTTATGAGAATATTTGATAGTTTTCTGGTGTCAAATATTTATTGTAACTAATGTACTTCACAGCATCTCTTTGTAATGTCTTGTTTTAGAGCTGAGAACATCTACCAAGGCTATAGAACAAACACTGTGTTGTCTGCTCTTCTGTTTGAGTGTGTCTCTGTTACTGTCGCAGAAAGCTTGTGGGAACATTGCCTATGATGAAAGAAATCTCTTGGAGGTGAACATTGTGATCTTGTGATTAGTCTTTCTGAGGCACGGATCTCCACAACAGGATGTGCAGCAACAAAGCTATAACTGCTACGCTCTCCTTACAGGGCTTCATCTTCTATTGTTTTTCCTCTCTTGATCAACATTCCCAAGGAAAGTGGCTGGCTGAACCATCAGACAACAAGGCAGGAGAGTGCTGGTTCGAATCCTGGTAGGATCAAGAGTTGGGGTCTTCTGTCGGGTGTGAAATAAAAACTCAGGACTGCTGCATCCAAATGTTGCTGATTATTTTACATTTGTCCATACGATTATAGTTTGGTGGATGGGAACATCAGATTTATTTGTCCATACGATTATAGTTTGGTGGATGGGAACATCAGATTTCATGAACTTTGCTGCGCTCATGGTCACTCTATTGGTGCTCTGCATATTACAAAGTTGTCTCATGATCACATATATAATTGTCACTTCAACCTTTCCATAGCTAAAGGCCTATCTTAGTGAACAATGACCATCACTTCACAATATTTGAGTTTCCCACTTAATACTTTCCCTACTTTTCCAGAAGCCATTAGTGGACGCTGGGAAAGTTTTTTTTAAAAATATATATACTTTGCTCTATATTCTTTGATAAAAATGTATGTTAAATTGTCAAAAAAATATGCATGGGAAAATGGAGGGTTTGGAGAGCACTTGCTCCAATTGTTAGAATGGTCAGGATCAGTCTAAGCAAAAAGACTTAAAATAGCATCTAGAATTGAAGCCTGGTCAGTAACAAGAGCTCTAATTGATCAGCTGACTTTTGGAAAATAGTGACAGTCTTTTATCAGTGACCCCCCAAAGTAAGGATTGAATATCAAGATGTTAGTGGTTCAGCAACAATTGACATCAATTCCTATGATTTATTTCTGTGTTCATTCATTGGGTTATGTCTCCGCATCAAAAATTTGGTTATCATTGAATGCTATTTTATGATGGTTCAGCCACAGCCAACTATAGACACAGAAAATAGAACCAGAAAACTTGCAACTAGGATGACGTTTTGAGCTATTGCAGCTCTAGATGTCATCACATTTGTCTGTATCAATACCGTACTACTCTAGGTCTCCTAAATCCATGTGAGTTTTACAGTTTATCTTGTCCCTGTGAGCAAGCTGCATTAGATAAATAGTGAATGCAACGTTCACACATTTCATGAGATGCCTGTGATGAAAGCAACCCATGACAGTGAATTTCTGTGAATTTTTGATTAGTCTTTCTGAGGCACATGTTGCAGGTGGTGGTAATTAGTCTATAGTTTCAGGATTTGTACCAGGCTCTTGATAATGTCGTGGGCTCCAGCGTTAGTCACAGTTTACTTGATTTATCCGTCCGGTGATTGACAAACTAATGGCGGCAATGTGAATAGACAGCGTTATATTTCCTGTACCCATGGTGCAATGGGGTCCAATTTCAGGCCATAAATCCTGTCCAGTTGTGTCCAATTCCCGTGTCTCTGCTTGGGTAAACACACGGTTGTGTAGCAGTTCACACAAAATATACTATTTTTGACACCCAAATGGTAAGTCGTCATTTTTACGACAGTATCGTGAAAACGTCACCTGCAGATATGAATTGTAAAAATGTTACTTTTTGTGTATGTCACTATTATGAACCACTCCCATAAATGTCAATTTTGAGAAAGAGGGGAATGTGTTAATTTCAAGATGTTGTCAGCCACTGCATAAGGTTCCTTGATTATGATTAAAATGTGACATTTGAGATGAAAGTAATAACACCTGTGCAGGTGTAGTCCCTTTGATAACCTGAGTGACATTTGAGATGAAAGTAATAACACCTGTGCAGGTGTAGTCCCTTTGATAACCTGAGTGACATTTGAGATGAAAGTAATAACACCTGTGCACGTGTAGTCCCTTTGATAACCTGAGTGACAACATTTTCTCTTCCACAGATGGGTGAGACTAGAAAACATCAGGACAGAATGACTTGACGACTTCTCTCTGACTGCTACAGCCTTGGCAACAGCACAGATTCCCTTACACTTCCTCCGGCAACAGCTAAGCCCCCCAACTTTGCTACAATTTTCAGTTGGTCCAAGGAGGGAGTCCCCCACAATCATTGTATGGAAACACAAACTGAAGTCATGGACAGACACACACCTCAACTGCAACACTTTGTCATGCTTCACCAGCAGAATGATGAGCAAGGATGTGAGGAGAGACAGAAAGTGTGTGTGGATGAGAGCATTTCTGCCATGGAACGGTTCCCTTATTTATTGGCTGTTCGAAACTGGTGTATTTGTGAGACTTGAGGAGGCCGGCTGGAAGCTTGCAGTGACATTGGATATTTCTGGAGAGAGTTTGATATGTGGTGTTGATCCAAGGAGACTCTTGTGTTACACTGTTGTTGTGTTTGATGTTTTGTTTGATGGTCCTGTCACCAAAAACATATGCAACCATTTCTCAACAACACATACATTCATGTTGCTCATTTCTTCATATTACAGTGTCAACTATGATGACATTTATACCAGCCTTCCTTTGTCTATTTTCATCGGAGATGGCTTTTTATGTGTTTACTGCTGGTTTTGACCAAATAACTGTCTGTGTCAGCTCATGAATGAAATCTTTATATTTAGCAAACTTTCTCCTCTCAAGATTCTTCCTGGTCTAGACACTTTGATTGGACAAAGAGAAATGGGGAGACATTCAAAACACAACTTATGATATCAGACACGGGCAATATATTATATAAACATGTAGGATGATTTGTTTTGATAGATGAATGCCAGCCATATTAATAAGTGTATCCATGTTCTTGGTAACTAAGAATTCCATTCACAGAATATTCGATAGGTTTGAGATACAGCACATCTATTTTCTTTTGTGACAATAAAATGTTCCCACACCAACACACACATTGTCTGCTTATTTCTCTGTCAAGATGTGGTTGTCTGCACATGCTGCATTTGTCCAGTGTTTGTTTTGGGCAGGTAACTCTCATGTATAGAATAGAAAGTAGTTGTAGAGCTGAACGGTGATTGTGGCACTTACAGCTCAAGATTTGATCACATTACTGGCTTCCAATTCTAGGTTGTATGTTTGTGATTGCTAGTATATGTTTGGCTTCAGCCAAAAATGCTGAATAACCAAGATTTGTCTTGTTTCCACTCGTCAGAATTTAGCTTAGCCTCAACTGCTATGAAAGCATTCCTCAGAATCTGACATTCCTCTCTGGTTGAGACAGCTGTTGGTTTGGACTGCCATGCAGAAGATTTGCCATTTGGCTCTAGACTTCCTTATCTTCCTTGTTTCCTAACGCTTGTTTTAAGAGTCTGGACAAAAAGAAATTTGAGACATCTGCAAAGATACAAATATGAAACTAGACACAGGCAAATTATGGGATCTAGTATCAAGATGGTGTCTAATTGTGGTTGCAGGCTGCTGATCTGTGTGTGTGTGTGTGATTCAATTCACTTTACAGTTTCCCTGGCTATTGCTGTTACACTTTCCTGACTTACCATTAAGATATGGGCACTTGTTGACAGGAAATATTCCAATTATGACACTGGGTGTGTCACTCGGTGCTTCCTGTGGCATATACATTTAAGGGCAACTGTTTAGTAAAGCCAACAAGATGCATTATATTGTGTTTGCATGCCAGGAGAAGGGTGATGGTGGGAGCGGCCAAAACAAATAGATTATGTAAATTTAGCTGAAGACTTCCAATGCAACAACACCAATACAGTGACATGGCAGCTTGGAGTGAATGTCACAATAACATACATAACTTACTACATTTCTTATTAAACCACTCTGATATGTAGAATGGCTGTGTGATCTTCACGTGTGTGTTTCTTCTTCATCATTTATCTTAGTTTCTCTTGGGCAAACATTGGTGCATAACTCCTGATGATTCACTTGGTCTTTCTCCTCCCGCCCCACCCCACCCCATTTTTAAAAAAGTCAAGAGCCATGTCATGCCAAGTGACCATCATTTTTATAGACCTTCGATACATGATTTTTGGGGTGATGTGATTGGTATTACGCCTGCGCTGTATTACTTTCTCCAGAAAAAAAATCTGGTACCCATTTAAGGCTGGGTTGACCTGGAAGCTGTCATGATCGAACCCACCCTCTTGTCCTTAGCTTAGTAGTCCAGTTCACTAACCATTATTAAGCTCTCACAGCTCCCTCTTAAAAAGTCCATATTTGTCATGTAATTTCCTTTACGCTTTATATATATATATATATGCATATCTGAAATGAGTGTAATGCATGAAATACTTGGGCACAGTAATAACATCGGATGGGAGATGCACCACAGAAATAAAAAATAGAATAGCTCAGGCCAAAATAGCATTTCAGAAAATGAAAAATATCTTATGCAACAAATCTTGTTGATAGAAATGAGAGTTCATCTGTGCTATATAGAACAAATTCTGGCCTATGGAAGTGAATAATGGACAGTAGACAAACAAATGAAAAGACGATTAGAGGCCACGGAGATGGAATTTCTCAAAAGAGTCCTTTATTTTTTGCTTTCCTTCAATGTGACTATGGTGTCGATTATGTCCTGTTTTGAGACGTATGATGATAACTTGTTCCCATCTATTCAGATTATGAAAGGCATCTTGGTTTAGGGTTTATCTGGTTATGTGCCTGTCTTGGCCTTCTGGTCTGCATAACTTTATATTCCACAGTGAGATGCGATTCGTGTGATGCTTGCTGTGTTTAGTCAACTAGGTCTGCAGATGTAATTTTCCTCGAGCAAAGAATTGTCTTGTGTCCGCCACCTGTTCTAGGTTATTATAATCATTGATGCCTTCATCCACCACTGGGTATGGGTAGCTTGTACTTGCTGCTTGGCGTTATTGCTGTGTTCCTCCTTGTAATTGACTCTCTCGCCAGGCACCTTAATCTAATATGTGCAGTTTGACTAGAAATGGATGCCCTGGTCACCACCATACGTTCATGGTGACAAGTATTTCTCATCCCACATATTGGATATATGTTCTCACATATATATTGAGCTCCATTAATAAGGATGAGCTACCTGATATTGTGAAACAGTTTACCAGCATGTTTTGATGGTCTCCACCTGTGACTTGGGTCTGACAGCTGCATCTCCTCTCATTAGATGTTTCATTTACAGGACATGCCAACTTAATCACAGTCCTGCACATTAAGTCTTCAACAGAGAATGTCATTTATTGTGGAATTAATGAAAAGAGTGTTTTGAATTTATATGAGAAAAGTCTCTTTCCTGATGAAAATAGTTACTAACTGCTTTGGTAATTTACAAGTTTAGTGCCCCTAATTAGTCTCTCCTCACTGACCAGACATGCCTGAGTTATCAACTGATTCTAGTTTTTGTGCATTTAAATTTAGATTTTTTTTTCAACAAAGTTTAGGGTAGTTGTAGGTCATTCTAAACCTAACCCAGGAGTCTTCTCATGACAGGTTCGAGAACAACAAGTGCAAGGGGGATGTTACTCAAAGTAGAAATAAGTTGGGTAACTACACTCTTAAACTGCCACTGTTTCTTTATTTGGCATGATTTCTTCTCTGCTCATGTCGGTATTACTTAAACTAATTCACTTCTCTTCAGTGTGTGTTCGTTTGATCCTCATCCAACGGAAGGTCAATACATACCTCAACTGATGATGGGGTTACGGAGATATCAGTTGAATGTAGCATGTGATATAGTCAATTCTGGAACAAACTTCAAGAATACTATATCATTTTTAACTTAGTAATGTTGTCTCATTTTTCGCTGATTTAACGAAACAAACATTGCTAAATATAGAAAATACATCATAGTGTGTCCATCACATTTCTTTTTTTTAAAAAGTGGTGTCAGGTATGTATGCATGCCTCCATGGGAATGAAAGTGCAGAATTGTACTAAACAGTACAATCATACGGACATATTTGTATGGTAACACATGTAACTTGAGTAATCCTTGTGAGCTGTTTATCTGGCAGATCAAAGGATTTTTTGTACATTGTGCTGATTACCTGAATGTATGATTGTGTGAGATTACCTGAACTTCAATTTTTCCTAAAGTGGAAGTAAGTATTAAAATCACATGTGTATAAAGATGATTGTTACCTTCAGATATAATTTGTAATATAAATGAAGCCTTCCTCAGCACCCACAAGTATCCATGTGCCAGTCGTTTGCCACAAGCTGCAGTATCTCCCTTCAGCCCAGGGAAGGGCCAACTCTTGTCAACCTTTCAACTACCAACTGGTTCTTGTGCAAAAAGTGCACACATGATCACGGTTATCCCCACGGGCTAGACATCAGATCTTACTGCCCGGAGGGAATAAAGCCTGGATGGACTACAGATCCCAAAAGAGAAAAATTCCTATTCTTTGATATCCTACCCAGTACCCATAATTGTCTAGTTTCATCATTGAGGGCTGCATCCACATCTAGCGTTGGCTACCATCCGTTCTGTCGCTTGCTTTGATGGTGCAGGTTGAATCCACATTTCAAAAGCTTCAATTTTCACATAACACTATAGATTTCTAAGATTAGGTGCGTCATGTCCTTTATAATTGTGAGAACTATTTCTGTTAACGCAACCTATTCTCTAAAAATAGGCTCCAGAAATTGTCTTCTGTGGACATGGGCATGCCATCCAAGCAGGGGCACTGTGAGGCAATAGAATGGATGATATTCACCTTTATATGTTCATAGTAAGTGGAGTCCCCCTGCGTTGCTTGGAGTAATGTGTTAGTGACTAGTTTTTCTGTGCCAGCTGCATATTTTTGAGTGATGTGGCTGGCATCACGCCACGGTGCCTTTACTTTAACAGAAAAAATCTCTGGTACCCATTTTTAGAGTCTGGGTGAACCCTGGAGTCATTGTCAGTCTGAAAAATAATGTCACTTTAGGGAATGAACCTGGTCCCTTCGGATCAGGAAGCGAGGACACCAGGGCTCGAGTGATCTTGTTGTATTATCTGTTAGATGAATGCTTGGCTTTGAGCATCTTGTGTGGCTGGGTGATTATGGTAGCATTTATGAGCTGCCGTTGCAGGATGTATGTTCGTCATGACTTTTATTGATGAGATGTTTGCTGTTGCAGGATGTGTGTATGAGAAGTTTGCTGTTGCAGGATGTGTGTCTAAGATGTTTGCTGTTGCAGGATGTGTGTGCTAAGATGTTTGCTGTTGCGGGATGTGTGTTTGAGATGTTTGCTGTTGCAGGATGTGTGTTTGAGATGTTTGCTGTTGAGGGATGCATGTTTGCTGTTGCAGGATGTGTGTTTGAGATGTTTGCTGTTGAGGGATGCATGTTTGCTGTTGCAGGATGTGTGTCTGAGATGTTTGCTGTTGCTGGCTGGGTGAGCAACAGACAACTTCCACAAGTTTGAGACTTGCTTGTTCACATTTTGTTTGGTTGACATTTCATTGACATGTTTGTAATCATTTGTTGGTTGCAGTGACAGAGGGCACCACAAGTCACACCATACATACAAGCCCTTTAGGATCACTTCTAATAACAATCATTGTTAGACTGTTATTGACAATATTGACTTTGATCCATAGCATGTAGCAATGGAGATATGATTGTCATTCACTATTTCATAGCTGTCGATCTGTGGCTCATTTTGTTAGCAATCATTTCTCAAGAGAAGTTTGCTGGTTGTGTCATGTAAGATTGTGTCCTATGTCCTGAATAGGGGTATGGACAACTAGCAGGAATACATAACTAGGGGCGCCCAAAACTGATATATAGACGTGTGTAAACGTGACATGAAGACATTGAACATAAACTCTGCAGCGTGGGAAGATATAGCTGCAGACCGCAATCTTTGTAAACACACTCTAAAGCTCCAACTCAAGCAAGAAGCACAGATTCATAGAAAAATTCACAGGGAAGAAAAAAATTAACATTTCCTCGTGGCGCTGACAAATCCAGTCAACTATGACTGATGGAGGCTGCTATGGGGGGGGGAGTTGTGCTGCAGCCAAGTACTTTTCTTAGTTCAGTGAACCCATGTTTGCTTGCACTTACAGGTATGACACTGTGTGTGCCTTGAAAAGAACCGCTGGGCTGGTCACAAGAGAGAAACTAGTTGCTGTGCCCAGATAATGCATGCTTGTGATGAAATGATAGGACATTGTGTTGCATGCTTGTCGCTACTACGATGTTCGGTCTTGCTATAATTATAATGAGCAAGTCAATTGTTGGCAGGTCTAGAAGACATTTGGAGCACATGAAAACAGTCATTTCATTTGTGCTCCCTCACAAACCTTGAATCTTTTTTTACTGAAGTTTGCTTCTCATAACTCGTGGCTGTCACCTCGTACATGATGTTGGCCGTTGAAAGGAGGCAACACTTGACATCTCCCTGAATAGCTATTTGTTTATACCTGAAACCAAATGTCCCATTGTCTTCCTTGACCTGCCAGTGTCAGGTACACATTTACATACGCTTAGTTTGTGCAAACAGGACAAGTGCTACATTGGCGTGGGACCTAGACATCCCGTCTCCTCTTTCAGTGGTTCCTTGATCAGAGCCAATATTTGTGAAGGACAAGCCACAATCTTGACATAGACACAGCTAGCTCTTGTCCCCACAGATTTCAGAAATATGTGCCTCATCTTGTGCTAATAAGAGAAAATATATCTGCCTCTTATTTGCTTGTCAGGTGTTCATTTTTAAACATGTTCTCACACACACACACAAATCAAGCAGTTGGGTTATTTTGTAAGATATATAAAACATTGTGATGTTTATTTTGATGCCAAGCTTTATCGTACTAGACAAACTATCAGAGAAAGGTAACAATCAACATAACAGTATTTTGTTTGTGTTTTTTTTTTTCTCTGCAAGTCATGATAATCATAATAAAACATGAACCATTTAGTAGCTATCTTGTCTTGTTGCCTAGCATTGGTCTAGTTATTATATCACCTTCATAAGGTGAAATGTCAAGCAATGTGCGGCTTGGCTTCATGTGAAATGTCAAGAAACAGCAATGTGAGGCTTGGCTTCATGTGATATGTCAAGAAACAGCAATGTGAGGCTTGGCTTCATGTGAAATGTCAAGCAACAGCAATGTGAGGCTTGGCTTCATGTGAAATGTCAAGCAACAGCAATGTGAGGCTTGGCTTCATGTTCAATGCCATGCTCAGACACAAACAAGCAGAAGAAGACATCATGCAATCATATTATTTCCTGAACGCTAGAGAGAACAGCATACAACTTTAGTTTAATGTAAATGCTTACAGAGAATTGTATATACAAGATTTCAAATCAAATCAATCAGTATATAAAATGTCTAAATGAGAACATATTTTACATATGGATAAAGTGTACACAGCAGAATAGCTCAGGCCAAAATATCAGAGCTATATTGAACTAATTCTGAAATTCTAATGAAAAGACAATTAGAGGCCACAGAGATGGGATACCCTCGACAGCTAAAAAGACCAAGAAGGAAATTCTCAAAGAGGCCAATGAGAAGGGGAAAGTTGGAATACTTGGTTACAAATGGCAAAATACAGGGAAAGAGAGAAGATACTAGATAGCTTGGTGTCATGGCATGGAAAACAGTCAACAGCAGAATTGATACGATGTACTGTGGATAGAAGTTTGAGGAAGGACAGGATTGCCTACACCAATCAGCATGGCACATGATGATGATAAAGTGATGGACACATATTGGGCATGCGCTGAAAAGGAGTGAAAATATAGTTGTCTTCAGACGGTCAGGCTGATTTAATGATGGGTTGAAACTGTGTGTTTTTGGTGCCTCTTGGGTGCAGCAGTCATGTCATGCTAGGTGGCAAGTCTTTCAAGTAGAACGACGACTGAGCTAAACTCCCGGCTGAGCTAAAACTCCATCTTGATATCTGAGGGTGATAAAGGAGGAAATAAATCAACTTTTAAACGGACCAATCATATTGTTCCTCTCTCTCTGCGATCAGGACTCAATCATAGTAGGATTCCAGACTCTCACATGAAGTCAGCTGTCAGGTTAAGTGTGTTGATCGCCCCCACAGACAGAACATCACAATTAGAGTCTGCCAGATCCACTCTGATTGAACACCCGTTAAAACGTTGCAGTGTGTTCTGCGCCAGTGGCCCAGTGCATCCGATTTCAGCCAGCATTTTATTCAGGTTTGCTTTCCTTAGCCTTTGATTGTCCCCAATCTTCCTGCAAGGCAGCAGATTGTCTTTTCTGTAGGGGGATTCTGCCCTTAATATGGTCAGCCCTCCCAGGTTTACGAGCACCATCTGCCCGAGTCACTAGAGGTGGCTAACACAGGCATACACACACAAAGATATGAGATGTGACTAATACAGACATGCACACAGCGATACGAGGCATGACTAACACTGATATACATCAAGATATGAGATATGACTAATAAAGATATGACACATGCCTAACAGACATGCACACAAAGATATGACTGACATAGACATGCACACAGATATGAGATATGACTGACATAGACATGCACACACAAAGATATGACACATGCCTAACATAGACGTGCACACAAAGATATGAGATGTGACTAACATAGCCATGCACACACAAGGATATGAGATATGACTAACATAGCCATGCACACACACGGATATGAGATGTGACAAACACAGACATGCACATACAAAGATATGAGATGTGACTAACATAGCCATGCACACACAAGGATATGAGATGTGACAAACACAGACATGCACACACAAGGATATGAGATATGACTAACATAGCCATGCACACCACACAAGGATGTGAGATGTGACAAACAGACATGCACACACAAAGATATGAGATGACTAACATAAACATGCACACAAAGATATGAGATATCACTAACCCAGACATGCACACACAAAGATATGACACATGACTAACACAGATACACACTAAGATATGAGCCATGGCTAGCACACACACAAAGCTAAAATATGAGCCATGGCTAGTACAGAAACACATTAAGATATGAGCCATGGCTAGCAAAGAAACACATTAAGATATGAGCCATGGCTAGCACGGGAATACACTAAGATATGAATCATGGCCAGCCCAGACACACACTAAGATATGAGCCATTGCTATCGCAGACACCCACTAAGATATGAGGGGAGGTCAAAAAGTAATGCACACCAATTTTTTTCTCGGCTAATAATAAAAATAGGAATATTAAATTTTGCACACTTGGAATATGACATGTTCCAATTATGTGTACCAAATTGCACAGCATTCTGATAAATATTACGCAATCTATGAACCGTTAAAATGGAGCATGTCAACAATGTCCTTTACAAACAGCGAATTGTCATAGAATTTCTGGTTGCGGAAAAAGAAGCTGTGGCAAACATTCATAAACGACTGTGTGCAGTGTACAAATGTTCTGCAGTCGATAGGAGCACAGTTGGTCGCTGGGTTCAGAGAATTAAAGCTGCAGAAAGTGTACGAGTGGAGCTGCATGATTTACCGCGTTCTGGATGTGTTGCCTCGGCTACCAGCACAGACATGTTAAACCGGGCTGATGCCATTATTCGTAAGGATAGGCGTATCACTAGTCAGCAATTGGCATTGCAGCTTACAGTCAGCAAGGGAAGTGCAATCGTAATTTTTAAAACACTCGGATATTCAAAGATTTGCGCTCGATGGGTTCCTCGGTGCCTAACAAATGATCACAGAGTTCAAAGGAAAACATTCTGTTCTGAATTGTTGGAGCATTTCGGTGTTGAAGGAGAAATGTTTTTGTCAAAAATTGTTACCGGTGACGAAACGTGGGCACATCATTATGAGCCTGAAACAAAAATGCAGTCAATGGAATGGCATCATCCGCAGTCACCAAAAAGAAAAAAATTCAAAACATCTCCATCAGCCGGAAAGGTGATGATCACTGTCTTCTGGGACATTGATGATGTGATTCTTGTTGATGTAATGACAAGAGGTGAGACAATCAACTCGACAGCTTACATCAATACACTGACAAAACTCAAAAATCGGTTCCACAGAGTTCGGCCTAATAAGCCATCTGCAGATTTGTTGCTTCAACATGACAATGCACGCCCTCACACAAGTCTGGTAACACGGGAAGCAATCAACAAATTTGGTTGGACTGTACTGTCCCATCCTCCTTACAGCCCTGATCTGGCTCCCTCAGATTTCCATCTGTTTGGACCACTCAAAAATTCCTGCGTGGGACACACTTTGACAATGATGAGGATGTGATCCATGCAGTTAAAAAATGGCTACGCGAGCAGGACAAAACTTGGTACAATTGAGGCATTCATGACCTAGTTTCGCGTTGGCGTAGGGCAATACGCTTGGACGGAGATTATGTTGAAAAATAGGTAGTGTAAAGGGGATGTTCAGCTACAATCTGTGAAAATTTCACACATTTTGCCCGAATAGTTTCCGAGAAAAAAATTGGTGTGCATTACTTTTTGACCTCCCTACGTATGATCTAAGACTAGCACGGATATACACTGAGAATTGAGAGAGCCATGGCTCAATTCAAGAGAAGCAGAAGAGGTAGAAGAGCAGCGATCGCGAAAGGTATCCATATGCTTGGGTTTGTTGTAGTCGGCAGACTCTTCTTAACGTGGGAATCATCGACATACGAGACACAGGCCCCGGTTAACTGTTCACAGGTTCCATTCAAACAGTTGTCCGGAGATTTGAGAGTGCAGTCTGACCCGTAGAACGTTCCCTTGCATGTACAGTTCCCGGTTGATGGTTCACAGGTGTCGTTGAAACAGTTGTCCAGACATTTGAGAGTGCAGTCTGACCCGTAGTACGTTTCCTTGCACGTACAGTCTGCACTTTCCGGGTCACATGATGTCACAGCCATCAGAACACATCTATTCGCACTGTAGCCCAAAATTACCATCGGGACAAGGGTCATTACAGGTATAGCCAGGACGTTTACATTGTAGGCACTTTCCAGATTTTCCTCATAAAGGACAGACACTAAGACAAAACCCGGAGCAGTCGTGTCCATAGATCCCATGTGAACAGTTGTCGTGACACGTACCGATGACGACGTTGCAGCCTTTACTACACCCACTACACACTTCACAAAACGACCCAGAATGCCCGTCCAGACAATAGGTGTCTGTAAATGTTTGCCCTTTAAAGGATGTTTGTGGCATGTATTTGTGCTGTGGTGTGCAGTAAATACTGCGATATTTGCGCCTTTCAGCCCAACACATCCAACTTCAACATGTTATTTTAAAACCGGGTTGTCTTCCCTCTTCGATCCCTACTCACTTGGCCAGATTAGACAGGTTAGTCTGTTAATGGGAGGCACCACGAATAGGTGGAGCAGGGTCTGGATGGTTCTGGTTCACCGATCCTGCGCAAGCCATCAGCTGTGTGTCAGTGATAGCTTCCAACTCTGCTGCTGTGAGGGGCCATTGCCTCCATGTTGTGTTACTGATAGCTTCCAACTCTGCTGCTGTGAGGGGCCCTTGCCTCCATGTTGTGTTACTGATAGCTTCCAGCTCTGCTGCTGTGAGGGGCCCTTGCCTCCATGTTGTGTTACTGATAGCTTCCAGCTCTGCTGCTGTGAGGGGCCCTTGCCTCCATGTTGTGTTACTGATAGCTTCCAGCTCTGCTGCTGTGAGGGGCCATTGCCTCCACATTGTGCCTCCATAGCCATTATTTACTAAATGTCTCAAAATATACCAATGATGACAAAGACAATGTGTTTCCTAAACGACACGCTGAATGACAAGATTCTTTCTTCTACTTTAGAAACCAAGAAACAAAACTTACCACTTTGCTCAATCAACTTTCCTTTTCTGGACAACTCCAGACCGTGGAGAAATGTCTCAAATATGTCCAGGAAGGGTCCAAGACTTGTTTTCTTGTAATCTGGGAGAGAAATGAGTGTTTAGTGGTAGAGAGCTGACTGAGAGTCAAACTAACTTCAACATAAATATACTCTGCCTGGACCAATTCAAAGTGCAACATAAGAATTGCAATGAAAGTAGTCTGGTGATGCCGGGTCAGTTTTAAAAGAAGTTAAGTAAAAAAAATAAAATGTTTATGCGATTTAAACTAAAGAATAAAACAATATAAAATGTGGACGTGACAGCTCTCTTATATAAACATGTCCAAAAACACACTCTCACTAATAAGGGAGAAATGCGTAGTGGTTACAAGATTGCAAAAGATAGAATTTCTTTTTTGATGGCTGCCAACATGAATGGTGACAAGCTGCCCCTGCTTACAACAGGAACATGTGAGAACTCCATGGTGACAAGCTGCCCCTGTTTACAACAGGAACATGTGAGAACTCCATGGTGACAAGCTGCCCCCTGTTTACAACAGGAACATGTGAGAACTCCATGGTGACAAGCTGCCCCCTGTTTACAACAGGAACATGTGAGAACTCCATGGTGACAAGCTGCCCCTGTTTACAACAGGAACATGTGAGAACTCCATGGTGACAAGCTGCCCCCTGTTTACAACAGGAACATGTGAGAACTCCATGGTGACAAGCTGCCCCCTGTTTACAACAGGAACATGTGAGAACTCCATGGTGACAAGCTGCCCCTGTTTACAACAGGAACATGTGAGAACTCCATGGTGACAAGCTGCCCCTGTTTACAACAGGAACATGTGAGAACTCCATGGTGACAAGCTGCCCCTGCTTACAACAGGAACATGTGAGAACTCCATGGTGACAAGCTGCCCCTGTTTACAACAGGAACATGAGAGAACTTCATGGTGACAAGCTGCCCCTGTTTACAACAGGAACATGTGAGAACTCCATGGTGACAAGCTGCCCCTGTTTACAACAGGAACATGTGAGAACTCCATGGTGACAAGCTGCCCCTGTTTACAACAGGAACATGAGAGAACTTCATGGTGACAAGCTGCCCCCTGTTTACAACAGGAACATGTGAGAACTCCATGGTGACAAGCTGCCCCTGCTTACAACAGGAACATGTGAGAACTCCATGGTGACAAGCTGCCCCTGTTTACAACAGGAACATGAGAGAACTTCATGGTGACAAGCTGCCCCTGTTTACAACAGGAACATGTGAGAACTCGATGGTGACAAGCTGCCCCTGTTTACAACAGGAACATGAGAGAACTTCATGGTGACAAGCTGCCCCTGTTTACAACTGGAACATGAGAGAACTTCATGGTGACAAGCTGCCCCTGCTTACAACAGGAACATGTGAGAACACCATGGTGACAAGCTGCCCCTGTTTACAACAAGAACATGTGAGAACTCCATGGTGACAAGCTGCCCCTGTTTACAACAGGAACATGAGAGAACTTCATGGTGACAAGCTGCCCCTGTTTACAACAGGAACATGTGAGAACTCCATGGTGACAAGCTGCCCCTGTTTACAACAGGAACATGTGAGAACTCCATGGTGACAAGCTGCCCCTGTTTACAACAGAAACATGTGAGAACTCCAAAGTTTTAAAAATATCAGAACACTGCTGAGTAGAAGTTGAAGAAAACAATCATAGATGACGGGATCAATATTTGAACATTGGGTGGACAGGAAATTATTGGTTCAGAGAAGAAATATCACATTTATTGTGGACCCTCAGCTCATTCACATCTGACATGTTTGAGAGTTATATCTTTGTTTACACAGGACATTTCCATATTATTAAACATTGGTTATTGGTTATGGAAGGCCTCGGTATCACTGCAAACGAATCAAAATCCATAATTGCTCAACCGCCCGTGCCAGTGGAATCATCCGAATTACTAACACATCTCCCAAACAAAGAAAGGTAACTGTAGTCCCCATCGTAGCAGTCTCAGCACACGCCAAAAGACATAAGGCGAAACCGCGCAGAAAGTGAACACAGGCAACTGTTCCCTGTCATACGATATCATCATTCATCGTAAACAATTGGGACATCGAAACATGATCAAAACGATATTACACATGTACTCTGGGAAGGTGAGGAATATCACATTGTGAGTTTCGATGATTGAAGCGACACTATCCAGAAGTTTCCAAACACTTCTGGATAGGCGGCCGAGCACGTATGGGTGAAAACTCGCGTGCTAAGATGCCAATTCAAGTCTCGCTTTACCTTAAACATAAATTGGATATAACAAGAAACAGTCATAATGGCAATATTTCAATAGTCCGGAGGATCTCGTTATAATCAGATTCTACTGTACTGGTGACTGCGTCAGTGAGGCAGTAACAATATAGACAGGAAATGCCAGCAAACAACCACTCCTATATCAGCTTATCAACAGAGTTCTAAGAATAGAGATGGGAATTAGTGAAATGGGGTAGCACGCCTTACGGTGCTGAAGAATGTTCAGCACAGTCACCATGAGATGTTTAGATTAGAATTGTTATCCCCACGAAAGAAAAAACCGTATGCCTGTATTTGTTCAGGACTGGTTCCCTACTTCTTGGTCTGTCCTTTTATCCATCATCTGATATTTTAGCTGGTGTTGTTTCCCCTAGGTCATCCCTACCCCCGGCTTGTATCTTCTTCCTAGTATTCACCTGTTATGTAGGCGAGGATGTGTAGTGTCACCAGTTCACTGCAAAGCTGCAATGTTTATGCCTTTAGGCCTGATACATCCGTCTTCAGCATGGGTAGATTTTGTTTAATAATTTTACCTGGAAGACGTCCATTCTTGGCCTGCTCTTTTAGACTTTTAAATGCCACTAGATCTCAGCCAAGACATCAGGCCTCACTGCCAAAACATCAGATCTCACTATCAACAGATCTAGAGCAAGACAGATCTTACTCCCAAGAGGTCTCTGGCAAGACATCAGATCTCACTGTCAGGAGATTAGGGAACTACAGATTCTTATTCTCCCTAAACTTCCAATTCCTGTGATGAATCAGGCACCTTCGTATCAAAATGTCTTACCTCTAAACCATACAGTTCCCTTCCAGTAACTCATTCTGTCCTAACTTGTCATGTTCCCAGTAACTCATTCTGTTCTAACTTGTCATGTTCCCAGTAACTCATTCTGTCCTAACTTGTCATGTTCCCAGTAACTCATTCTGTCCTAACTTGTCATGTTCCCAGTAACTCATTCTGTCATAACTCTTCATGTTCCCAGTAAATCATTCTGTCCTAGCTCTTCATGTTCCCAGTAACTCATTCTGTCCTAGTTCTTCATGTTCCCAGTAACTCATTCTGTCCTAGTTCTTCATGTTCCCAGTAACTCATTCTGTCCTAGCTCTTCATGTTCCCAGTAACTCATTCTGTCCTAGCTCTTCATGTTCCCAGTAACTCATTCTGTCCTAGCTCTTCATGTTCCCAGTAACCCATTCTGTCCTAGCTCTTCATGTTCCCAGTAACCCATTCTGTCCTAGCTCTTCATGTTCCCAGTAACTCATTCTGTCCTAGCTCTTCATGTTCCCAGTAACCCATTCTGTCCATGTTCTTCTCAATAACTGATTGGCATGGCTTAGACTGACTGGCATGGCTTAGACTGACTGGCATGGCTTAGACTGACTGGCATGGCTTAGACTGACTGGCATGGCTTAGACTGATTGGCATGGCTTAGACTGACTGGCATGGCTTAGACTGACTGGCATGGCTTAGACTGACTGGCATGGCTTAGACTGACTGGCATGGCTTAGACTGACTGGCATGGCTTAGACTGACTGGCATGGCTTAGACTGACTGGCATGGCTTAGACTGACTGGCATGGCTTAGACTGACTGGCATGGCTTAGACTGACTGGCATGGCTTAGACTGACTGGCATGGCTTAGACAGTCCATATGTTTCACCTCTCAGTGACACAACATTTTGATCTGTGTTCTGGTGAATCTGGTGATTCATGATATCTCTAAAGTGCTTAACTCTCTCCGTACGTTTTGCCACACTGTGCGCCACGCTCAATTTTACTAGTACAAACGCCATCAAACCATATTGTTTTTACATGTCTTGTATCATCTTGATATTGGTGAAATCTAATACCTTGTTCATTTATCTAAAAATGCATATATAATATGTTATATGTTAGATAAATATAAATATGTAGGTTGATTCTTATAACCATGAACAATTTGGTCTCTGAAATCTCTTCCGTTGCGTCGATAAAAAGCTTCCGTACGGAAAGAATTAAATAAATCTTCAGGGATTTCTGACTTTGACAGATGACTAGGTCAGTTCCCAAACTTAAGAAAAATATTTTAAAAGTTGGCTGAGAGAGAGAGAAGGATGGCTTCACCTTTGGTCTTTCTTGTCTGGTCACTGTTGTCTCCCCCTGTCTCCACACTGTCTAATTCATCCAGGAGACCGCTGTAAAGGGAAGACATTGATGAATAGTTAACTTTATCTCTCACAAGTCTGTTGTAACTTGAATGCACTTCTGAAGTTAGTGAAGATGGTAGGGGAATGAAGGAGGGAGGAAGGGAAGGTAGGTAGGAAGGAGGGGGAGTAGGGAAAAAGGGAAGGAAGGGATGAGGGGAAGGAAGGTAGGGATGAGGGGAAGGAAGGTAGGGGTGAGGGGAAGGAAGGTAGGGGTGAGGGGAAGGAAGGTAGGGGTGAGGGGAAGGAAGGTAGGGGTGAGGGGAAGGAAGGTAGGGGTGAGGGGAAGGAAGGTAGGGGTGAGGGGAAGGAAGGTAGGGATGAGGGGAAGGAAGGTAGGGGTGAGGGGAAGGAAGGTAGGGATGAGGGGAAGGAAGGTAGGGGTGAGGGGAAGGAAGGTAGGGGTGAGGGGAAGGAAGGTAGGGATGAGGGGAAGGAAGGTAGGGAAAAGGGAAGGTAAGAAAAATAGGGAGGAGGGGAAGGAAGGTAGGGAGTAAGAGAAAGAGGCAAAAAGAAGGTAGGGAGTAATAACAATAGGGATTGGTTCATACAACAAATAGAGAAAAGAAAAAACATAAACAAAGAGAAGATTACAAAGATAAAATGTTTCTCCTCATTGTGACAGACTTCAGAATTAGAAATTAAACAACAAAGAGTGTGGCAGACTTCAGAATTAGAAATTAAACAACAAAGAATGTGGCAGACTTCAGAATTAGAAATTAAACAACAAAGAATGTGGCAGACAATTTTGTGTAAAACAATGAAGGTAAAAATCAAGATTTCTTCTGTCTTTTTAATTTATTTTATAGCTTGTTGCGTAGCTAGCTGTGTAGCAGAGTTGTCATGTTTACTTAATGTTTCTGGTAATTTCTTATATCCATCTCTCTCTGGGTTCATTGATAAAGATACGCCGAGTGAAAGATGTGATGACAGGCATATGTCAGCTTTAAACGAACTTTTGAGAGTCCGAAATCAGTAGCATGGCCACTTCTTATTTTCACAAATATGTTCCATCTGAAGACATTCCTAATCTCAACACTTCAAAACACGTCTAATACCAACATCTGAAGACATTCCTAATACCAACATTCCAAGACATACCTTAACCAAACACTCCAAAAGACATTCCCAATCTAAACACCTCAAGACATTCCTCAATGTTCCGAGACATTCTCAATCTAAACACCTGAACACATTAAAGAAACACCATGGATGATATCCCAGATTCAAAATGCAAAAATATCTCCAAAACAATGAGCTCAAGATAAAGGTTTACCTTATGGTTGGTACAGCCATAGGGTCGAATTCATCGATTGTCTTTGGATCCATTGGTACACACACACGACCTGAAATGATTACACACAAGACCTGAAATTTTTATAAACGCACACAACCAGAAATGATTAAAAATACATACATTCCGGCTGACAGGAAACATGGAATATCAAAACTCTTAAGTGCAAAAATAAAGCTTAGAATTCTCAGATAAATATATTATCCACCCTTACTTATGGATTTGAGAGCTGGAAAACATTTAATGAAGTAACACATAAATTGGATGCATTTGAAAGCAAATGCCAGAGGAATATACTTTGTATACAATGAATGATTTTTGAATGAATTCAAGACTAGTGCAGAAGTGAGAGAAATGACAAAACATCCACAAATACCATCTATAATCAAGAGAAGTAAAAGTCATCCTGGAGGGGAAAATACAAGGTAAAAGAGGCAGACCAAGACTAACATAGACGAGTAACATCAAAAGATGGACAAATCAGCCTATGACAACCTGCACCATCAAAGCAAGAGACAGAGTAGAATGGTGCTCCATGGTAGCCAACCATCATTGCAGAGATGGCACTCGATGATGATGAATCAAGAGACAAAGGCGATCATATATTCACCCTGCGATGAGAAGAGATAAGAGAACTGCAAAGCAAGCCCTTAACTCTTTCCGTACAGAAGCTTTTTGTCGACGCAATGGAAGCGATTTCAGAGACAAAATTGTTCATGGTTTTAAGAATCAATCTACATATTTATATTTATCTAACATATAACATATTATATATGAATGTTTAGATAATTGAACAAGGTATTATATTTCACCAATATCAAGATGATACAAGACATGTAAAAAGAATATGGTTTGATGGCATTCACACTAATCAAATTGAGCGTGGCGCACTATGTGGCGAAAACGTACGCTGTCGAAATCGGAATGGCGCACAGTGCAGCGAAACGTACAGAAAGAGTTAAATAGGAAACAGTGGGAAAAAGAAACTGACCTAGAGAAACACTGAGATGACAACATCAGCAGGAATTAGCTCCCTACCAAGGTTGAGAGGCCTGCCCAAAAACAGGGACATCTGGTAAGGCATAATGTGGGCTGTGTGCAAAGTTTGATGCAATAGCAAAGATCATTGGAGATGGAAAGTCTAGAATTTGTGATCATGTGTAGTCTTTTGTTTCAAAGGAAAATAAATAGATAGTAATGCTACCTGAGGAGCCGCAATAGTTAGGTGGTTAGAGAACTGGACTACTAAGGGCAATAGATAGTAATGCTACCAGGGGAGCCGCGATAGGTGGTTAGAGAACTGGACTACTAAGGGCAATAGATAGTAATGCTACCAGGGGAGCCGCGATAGCTAGGTGGTTAGAGAACTGGACTACAAAGGGCAATAGATAGTAATGCTACCAGAGGAGCCACGATAGTTAGGTGGTTAGATAACTGGACTACCAAGGGCAATAGATAGTAATGCTAGCAGGGGAGCCGCGATAGTTAGGTGGTTAGAGAACTGGACTACTAAGGGCAATAGATAGTAATGCTACCAGGGGAGCCGCGATAGTTAGGTGGTTAGAGAACTGGACTACTAAGGGCAATAGATAGTAATGCTACCAGGGGAGCCACGATAGTTAGGCGGTTAGAGAACCGGACTACTAAAGGCAATAGGTAGTAATGCTATCAGGGGAGCCACGATAGTTAGGTGATTAGTGAACTGGACTACTAAGGGCAATAGATAGTAATGCTACCAGGGGAGCCACGATAGTTAGAGAACTGGACTACTAAGGGCAATAGATAGTAATGCTACCAGGGGAGCCACGATAGTTAGGTGGTTAGAGAACCGGACTACTAAGAGCAATAGATAGTAATGCTACCAGAGGAGCCACGATAGTTAGGTGGTTACTGAACTGAACTACTAAGGGCATGTGGTTGATCGACAGCTTCCAGGTGAGTTAAAATGGGCACCTGATTTTTTTTTTCAGGAAAAGTAAAGCAGGTTGGGCATAATACAGAAACTCTACCCCCCAAAATAAAGTGGCAAAGTCTTGTCCAAAATATGGACATTGATACAATATTTACCCAATACATTAGGTTGCTAGACGCAGCTTTTTTTCATCTTTTTTTCATCTTTTTTTTTTCTTAATGCCACAAAATCTATGTTAATAATAATAATAACTGTCCATCACAAGTAATCATGACAGAAGCTTTTGTTGTTGCATCTGTCCTGAGTGCCAGGTTTTGGAACAAAATTTCCTGCCAGGAATGAAAAATGCATGATCAAAGTTGGTAATTAGCACTTTTTTAAAAGGTACTAATTTCTAAGAAGAAAGTTCATGGGCAATACGAACTATAAGTTCATGGGCAATACGAACTATAAGTTCATGGGCAATACGAACTATAAGTTCATGGGCAATACGAACTATAAGTTCATGGGCAATATGAACTATAAGTTCATGGGCAATATGAACTATCAACCTATCTATATCATGTCTTTTTGAGGCATCGTCGGCACACAGGGCAGAAATTCAAGACACCCTATGTCCAACTGTCTTTGCTACTAAACATCAGACAGGGATAAAGGTGCCCAACAGCAACAGTGACTTAAAGCTGATGGCTTGTGACAGTGAACCAGAACTATCCAGACCCATACTCCACCTCCTTGCAGTGCCCCTAGTAACAGACTAACCAGTCTAGTCTGGCCAAGTGAGTAGAGATCAAGCAGGAAGGCAAGCCTGTACTCAAAAGCACCACGCCAAAGACAGATATGTTAGACTAAAGGGTGTAGATATCAAAGTCTTACTGTAAATGACAACACAACCAATTTATATCACAGTCTTACTGTAAATGACAACACAACCAATTTATATCAAAGTCTTACTGTAAATGACAACACAACCAATTTATATCACAGTCTTACTGTAAATGACAACACAACTAATTTATATCACAGTCTTAGTGTAAATGACAACACAACTAATTTATATCAAAGTCTTACTGTAAATGACAACGCAACTAATTTATATCACAGTCTTACTGTAAAAGACAACACAACTAATTTATATCAAAGTCTTACTGTAAATGACAACGCAACTAATTTATGCTCACGTAACATCCTTTTAAGGGCAGATGACAAGACGAAGTATAACTATCCTTTATTCATTGGTAGAATGTAAAGATGATAAAACTTTGCATCCAGCCCAAACACTGTATCCACACATGCTTGTGTTGAAATGGTGTGTGGATAAAGAATCAACATTCAACATAATGTGATAGAACAGAAGTATTTTAACAGCTTTTAGGGATATAACATTTGTACCACTTCTGCGTCTAACATATTTTATGTTTATTCACATCTTCAAGGCAGGGTACAAAAGATTCTTCTTGTACCTTTCAGCTCCCTGTGGAGCATAGGTTTTCAACAAATAATTTCCAAGCCATTCTGTTTCTTGCCATTCATTTAAGATTATTCCATATTTTCCCCAACAATATTTATGTCTTCCTCTTTGTCTCTTTCCCTGGGAATTCCAAAAAAAGGCCTGCTTAGTTGGCTTCCATAGTGTGTGATCTATCCAGCGCCATCGTCTTTGTTGTTTCGCTTTGTCCACTGGTACTTTTCCATAATTCTAATTTGATGATTTTGTTCTGCCATTTCCATCCTTTTATTCTGCGCAAGCTTCCATTAATGCAAGTCTGTATCTTCATGCTTGCCATTTTTGTTGTTCCCCATGTTTCACAACCATATAGCCATATATTAGGTCTAAATTATCATTGGAGTTAAAAATTTTTATTTTTGTATTTAACCTAATTTCTTTGGATTTCCATGTTTCCTAATGCAACAAATGCTTCTCTTGCTTTTTGTATCTTATTTGGGAGTCATTCTCTGTTCATCCTTCTTTGTCTTTATTACAGCCCAGATGCATGTCATCATCATCAAGTACCATGCCTGTTGGTGTAGATGATCATGTCTCTCCACAATCTCTTCGTCCCTCAATTTTCCCAAATTGTTACAATATATTCCAGCTGTTCCCTTCTCATTACATGGACCAACAAATTATGATTATTTTTCCTAATTTTGGAAATGAGCTCTCATTTTGCTTTGGCCTCTTTCAGAAACCATATTTCTACAGCCTCCGGTGATTTTCTTTTCTGTTGTCCTATTGTCTATGATTCACATCCATATGTTAAGACTGGCTCTACATAACATTTAAGAACTCTTTTTCTTCTTTCTATTGTCAAAAATGGATTGCATAGTATCTTCCTCGTTTTTTTTTTGGAAAGCTGTGCCTGTCTTTTTGCTATTAAAGCTGAGTCCTTTATTTTTGCTTTCCTTCACTATAATGTCTAACATTTCTTGTAACTCATTTTCACTCATAGCAATTAAGACTGTATCAGCAGCATACCTGATGTAAGTCAGATTGGTTAAACGGTTCATCTACATATAAATGACAAGAAGTCAAAAACATTCTTCTTTTTTCTTCTTCTATCCTTCCTCTGTTGCCGTTGGCGTCGAGGGGAGAAACAATCTGCGATTCTTTGCTCTTCTGTTGGCCTCTTCTGATGTTATTCCTCCTAGTGACTCTAGTATTCCATTTATCCATCTCTTTCTCGGTCTTCCTCTTAATCTGGCGTTTTCGTAGCGTTTGTTTATGGCTCTTTGATTCATTGTTAGTTCTTTCTGTCTTGTTATGTGGCCGAACCAATTTATCTGTTGTTTCTTTATGTAATCGATGGCTGGTTCAATTTCGAGTTTCTTCCTCAGGTCAGTGTTTCTTACTCTGTCCCTTAAGCTGTTTCCTGTCATTCTTCTGACACATTTCATTTCGGTGGTCGTTATCTTTCTTATTTTTCTAGAGTCCAACGTCCAATTCTGGCACTGATAGCACAGAGTTGGTAGAAAAATGGATTTGTATATTGCCCTTTTTGCTTCCGTAGTTATTGCTTTGTTTTTCAATAGTGTTGATACTTGGCATGCTTTGTTACACCTTATATCTCTCTGTCCCTTGAAAACATTATATGGGATATTATCTAAGTAACTGATAAGGTAAACAGTACCTGTCTTCGGGTGTATGCAGAAGGGGCTCTTGAGGAGATGGTTGATTCCCTTGCTGACGTTGATGTCCAGACGGGGGTAACACAACTGCAGTTTAATCTCATCCTCTACATGATTCTTGATCATTTTTCTCTGAGACAAAACAATACAAGTTATTTCCCTTCTAGGTCATCAGAAAAATTAGAAATATGCAGTACTAAATTGTAAATTCATTGAACTAAACTGAAAATCTAAGGAACTAAAACTGGAAATCCAATGAACTAAAACTGGAAATCCAATGAACTAAAACTGGAAATAATTTTATGCCATTTGGATAAAATCTTTAATGGGTAACGGATTTTTTTCTGGGAAAGCAAAGCGGCACGGGCGTAATGCCGACCACATTACCCCAAAAATCTTGTGCCAAAGGTCTGTAAAATTTATGGTCACTAACATCATATTCCCTATACGTCACTTGGTGTGACAGGGGTACTTTACTTTTTTTATTTATTTATATTTTTTTTATTTGGATAAAATAAGGCAGAGAAAGAGATGGGAAGATAACATCAAAGGACAGACAGGCCTCGACGTTGCAGAGTCCCAAAGAATGATTGTTTTATTAAAAAGTAACTCTTTAATCCTAGATTATAACGGACTCATATAAAATATAATTTTGACAAATCTACCGTTCGCAACATGCAGTTGTTTTTTTTTCCATACCATGTACCTTCCTAAATGTTCAAGCTTTGTGATACATCATTGTGAACCAAGCTTTGTGATACATCATTGTGACCCAAGCTTTGTGATGCATCATTGTGACCCAAGCTTTGTGATACATCATTGTGACCCAAGCTTTGTGATACATCATTGTGACCCAAGCTTTGTGATGCATCATTGTGAACCAAGCTTTGTGATGCATCATTGTGAACCAAGCTTTGTGATACATCATTGTGAACCAAGCTTTGTGATACATCATTGTGAACCAAGCTTTGTGATACATCATTGTGAACCAAGCTTTGTGATACATCATTGTGATCCAAGCTTTGTGATACATCATTGTGAACCAAGCTTTGTGATACATCATTGTGAACCAGGCCTTGTGATACATCATTGTGATCCAAGCTTTGTGATACATCATTGTGAACCAAGCTTTGTGATGCATCATTGTGAACCAAGCTTTGTGATACATCATTGTCAATCAAGCTTTGTGATACATCATTGTCAACCAAGCTTTGTGATACATCATTGTGACCCAAGCCTTGTGATACATCATTGTGAACCAAGCTCTGTGATACATCATTGTGATCCAAGCTCTGTGATGCATCACTGTGACCCAAGCTGTGTGATGCACCACTGTGACCCAAGCTGTGTGATGCACCACTGTGATCCAAGCTGTGTGATGCACCACTGTGAACCAAGCTTTGTGATGCATCATTGTGACCCAAGCCTTGTGATACATCATTGTGAACCAAGCTTTGTGATACATCATTGTGATCCAAGCTCTGTGATGCATCACTGTGACCCAAGCTGTGTGATGCACCACTGTGATCCAAGCTGTGTGATGCATCAGTGTGACCCAAGCACTGTGATACACCACTGTGACCCAAGCCTTGTGATACACCACTGTGACCCAAGCCTTGTGATGCATCACTGTGACCCAAGCCTTGTGATGCACCACTGTGACCCAAGCCTTGTGATGCACCACTGTGACCCAAGCCTTGTGATGCATCACTGTGACCCAAGCCTTGTGATGCATCACTGTGACCCAAGCCTTGTGATGCATCACTGTGACCCAAGCCTTGTGATGCACCACTGTGACCCAAGCCTTGTGATACACCACTGTGACCCAAGCCTTGTGATACACCACTGTGACCCAAGCCTTGTGATGCATCACTGTGACCCAAGCCTTGTGATGCACCACTGTGACCCAAGCCTTGTGATGCATCACTGTGATCCAAGCCTTGTGATGCACCACTGTGACCCAAGCCTTGTGATGCACCACTGTGACCCAAGCCTTGTGATGCACCACTGTGACCCAAGCTTTGTGATGCATCACTGTGACCCAAGCCTTGTGATGCACCACTGTGACCCAAGCCTTGTGATACACTACTGTGACCCAAGCCTTGTGATGCATCACTGTGACCCAAGCCTTGTGATGCACCACTGTGATCCAAGCCTTGTGATGCATCACTGTGACCCAAGCCTTGTGATGCACCACTGTGACCCAAGCCTTGTTATGCACCACTGTGACCCAAGCTGTGTGATGCACCACTGTGACCCAAGCCTTGTGATGCACCACTGTGACCCAAGCCTTGTGATGCACCACTGTGACCCAAGCCTTGTTATGCACCACTATGACCCAAGCCTTGTGATGCACCACTGTGACCCAAGCCTTGTGTTGTGATGCACCACTGTGACCCAAGCCTTGTGATACATCATTGTGACCATACATGTTTTTATTTAACACAATCAGTGGTGTCATATATAAGTTGTGCTTACCTATTATAATTTCTATATTTAATTCTGTTCACATCAGATGGCTCTATTGTTTGTTCAGTCTGTACAACGAAAGTGTTTCAATTTCTCCAAAGATTTGTAAACAAAAATGTCAATAACTTCATTTATCTCCAATTTACTCCGGTTTTTATTTTTTAGCAGTAAATGTTACGGCAATATCATAAAAACGTGATTTAAAATGAAGTATCGTAATCTAGGGTTAACAGGGGCTACAAAACACAAATGAAAATCAATGAATAGAAAAAGTAATCTATAATACAATAAAATAATAATAGATTAAAAATATAAATAAGTACATTTATTAATTAAGTATAAAAAATGAATAATATAAAATGACTGTCTCAAGTTTGGAAGTAGCATTCAAGATTAGGAAGTAGCATTCAAGATTAGGAAGTAGCATTCAAGATTAGGAAGTAGCATTCAAGATTAGGAAGTAGCATTCAAGATTAGGAAGTAGCATTCAAGATTAGGAAGTAGCATTCAAGATTAGGAAGTAGCATTCAAGATTAGTAAGTAGCATGATTAATAATTGAGATAAGAAAACTCTTAGCAAAACAACGCACAACAAAGTAAAAAAAGATATTTACAGATAAGTTCATATTAAATTGTACTCTAAACAAAACAACCTACAATGAAAATGATCTTAAAGGCAACTATCAGACATTTTTTTAAGATAAAAAGATAACCTCTTGTGACCATTAAGAGCATCAACTGCAGGCCAGTATGACTCTACAGCAATTCCCAATAGAAACTATGAAAACATATCCAGCTGAACATGAAAACAAACGAAGTTTTTAAACAACTGAAAATAAAAAGAGAACTACTAAATACAATTAAGACAAGACAAATGAAATTTTTGGGGCATGTTAAAAGACACAACAGCCTACTAAAAGTAATATTGGAAGGGAAAATACAAGGTAAAAGAGGCAGAGGCAGACCAAGACTAACATGGACGAGTAACATCAAAAGATGGACAAGTCAATCTATGTCAGCCTGCACCATCAAAGCAAGAAACAGAGTAGAATGGCGATCCATGGTAGCCAACCTTCGTTGCGGAGAAGGCACTCGATGATGATGATGATGATGAACATGAAAAAAAACCCAGAAAACAATGAGGCAATTAGCAAACCTACATACAAGCAAACCAGAGAATTAAAAAAAAAATATCTATGGCATTATTCCATTACTCGAGTCTGGCAGGTGGAGGAAACATATAGGTCACTTGTTCTGAGTAACTGCCACAAAATGTTCTGGTCTGAGTATTTATTTATTTATTTTTTTCTGTTCGCCAGCTTTTACCGTCAGAGACGAAGTCCCTAGAGACTAGGAACTATCTATCTATCTTTCGCCTGAAGTATTGTCTATATCTACAATGTCATTTCCTGTATAAATTTTACTGTCTTTTGTAATTCTTGCAGTGACCCGTATAGTTTTGTCTGTAGTGTTGTATCTATGGGCCTTAAGATTTTCCTTAGTCTACTATATTCAGTGCAGTCTTGAAGTATGTGTTCAGTTGTCTGGGGCGCCTGTCCACATGTACATGTAGTTGAGGTGCCGATCTTGAATTGTGTATACATGTGACTGTGGAGTCGATTGTGTCCTGTTCTGAGGCGTATAATGATAACTTGTCCATATCTATTCATATTATGAAAGGCATCTTGATTTGGGGCTTGTGGTCCTCTGATTGATTTGATTATCTGTTTGTTATGATGGTATGTAACTTACTGACTGAACTCTGCAAGCACCACAGTGTTGCCCTGCAGTGGATCCCATCTCACTGTGGAATACCAGGAAATGAGAAAGCAGATCAATTGGCAAAGGAAGGTTCAACAGGCACACAGCTAGATACAAGGAACTGAATTTTGCATGTTAATCCATTTTTCCCTGGCAGCCGTGTGCACAGGGGTCCCTCGCCGCACAGACAGATAACTCCGACTTCAGAGGTACTCATATTTTTCCCGTCGATGAGTAATTGACGTTTCAAGCCAGGCCTCGCTGCTGAGACCAGGGGTGGTTGCTGCAGAGAGAAATCATAAATAAAAATCCCAACCAGTGTAGCCAGGATTTGAACCCACAACTTCTCTGTTTCGAGGCCCGTGTCTTGCCTCGAGATCAACCAGTCCCCCGAGTATTTATTTCACCCCCCGATAGAAAATACATTGGACCCCTTGGCTTGGAGCAGCGCAAATTATCGACTCAACCATCTACTCTACTATAGAATAAAATGGAGGTAGACCTATAAGATAGAAATCATTAATGAAACACTTCCCAACAAAACACAATGAACAGCTTCATAAACAAAAATGACTACCTACATTGACACCTTCAATCAACCGGGCTGACAAGATCCTCCAGCGACTTTTTGTGTCCTTGCCCAGTTTACCAGAAAAGTCTTCCGACAAATGTTGTCTTAATTGTGGGGAACAAGGTCAAGGAAAATCAATCGGAGCAGTCAATCAAGAGGAGTGCACTAGTTAATAAAACAAGACTAACTTGGGACTTTTTAGTCTCAAACACGAGCAAATCTTTACCAAATCTCTTTCTGGCATTGACCTAGCGACTATTAAAAGAATAGTCATCTTCGTCCTTTTATGGATGTTAAGTAGATTATGTAGATGTTTTGTGCTGTAGACGGGGAGTCTCTGAGGAGAGTAAAGAAGAGAACAAAAGATTAAAAGAACAATCTAAAAGTGAGAGAGCGGAAGCGAGGCGGAAGATGCAGGTCAAGGGACGAAAAGGAAAAAAATAGATAAAGACGTAGTCACAGTAATAATGAGGAGGATAGGCGAGGAAAAGCGTGCAGAGCGTGGAAGGTCATCGGCAAACAATGATTGGACGAAGGTGTACGGAAGAAAAGGGAAAAAAAATAAAGAAATAAACAGATAATAGACAAGGTCAAGGGAATGAGACATTAAGGGGAGAAAAGAGATTCACGTGCGGGCCAGGTCTAGAAATGGATGGCTGGGCATGCGTGGGAAGAGGAAAAATTCTGATTGGTTGGGGAAAGCCGAATATAAGGAAAAACACTGAAGAATAGACAGAAGGAGAGACACACAGAATGAGAGCACGGTCACTGTTTGAGACATATTCTCAGTGACATTCTGATTTGGAATCTCGAAGGAAGCACTCCGACAGAACACTCGAGGCAGTGTAGCCACCAGCACACATGGGGCGGCCTGGAGAGAGAGGCAGGATCACCTCTTGGAGCTAGAAGAGATCATAAGTTATCAAGTAAGCACGCAATCGTTAGAACACGAGTAGAGCAGCGCTCAGAGGATAAGCGCGGAAATGACTCAAAGAACCTGAGATCGAGAAGGAGTGCACGATCGTAAAAGTAGCAGAAGTAGAGTAGTTTAGCTGTTGTAGATAGTAGATTGACAGACGGATAGACTAGTGATAGGGCGTGGGCCAACAGTGGTCCACATGTAGTTAGTAATACCACGCGAATAAGTGGATTTTAAGAGATGAGTGCTAGTGCCATATAAGAGGAAAACATGACGTGTGCATACTGTGTGTTTAAGTGCAAACCATCATGTGTAAACAGAGTCCATGATGAAGATAATAAAGACCGGACTACTGTGATATAATTGCGTTTGTTGGTATTACCCAGTTGTTATTATCTAGCCTTGCGACGCCGTGTCGGGCGCGAACCTGGAGCTTTAAGCAGTTGTCGCGGTAAACACAACGGGACTTAGTTATCACAACACGAACCTGAACTACAAGGGGGTAGACAAGGTCACGGCTAAGATCGATGTCCAGTGAGCCTGAACGCGTGTGGGCCGGAAGATAAACACGAAGGCTACATTCCACAACAGGTCACACCGACCAGTAGGTGAAAGCTGGACGAGAAAGACCAGCTGAGTGATATCAGCTGACGGTCGACCAACAATAAGAACAACAACTACAAGCACAACAATAGATGATACAAATAGCAACACCAACAACACCAGCAACCAGTAAATAAAGGGTCGTTAAGAACGTTCCGGTTACAGTGCTGTAGTTTATTTGTGGCCATATTCATCCATTAATGGATGTTAAGTGGATGAAGATGTTTTGTGCTGTAGTTTATTTGTGCTTTTTGGCCCAACAGACTTCAGCATTTATAAGTACTGGATTGCCTTCCCTCTTCGATCATACTCGTTTGGGTTAGATTGGTTAGTCACCACAAAGAGGTGGGGTAGGGTCTGAATGGTTCTGGTTCACAGATCCTGGCACAAGTAATCAGCATGACGTTCTTTGAATAAACTTTCTGAATTGACTTGCTTCTATCTTGACTTAGTTTGTTATGATTACTTTGTGTTGTGATCTCTCTATTCATCATGTTAATATTATTCGGCTGTCTGGCCTAGGGTTATGATTTCCTTTTTATCTGATTATCACTACCGGCTACTGTCACTGTATAACCACTTCCTCATATAATAATGTCCACTTCCTACGCAGTCTGGCCCCTACAAAATTTAATTTAAAAAATATTTTCACACTTATGCATGACCCTGACCTTGTTGTTGGTTCCCTCCGCCTCATATCTTGTTCTATGCATTTATATGAGTCTCTGGCAGCTTCCAGCTCTGTTGTTGTCCGGCGCCTAGCCTCCAAATATTTGTTTATTATTCCTTCATCTTCTGCGATCATGATGTCATTCAGACTAGAACTCCGGACTCTCTTCTGAAGGCAGCTGTCTGTTTCAGTGATTTGGTTGCCCCGTAGAGTTTCTCTTCCAGGGAGGTGGGTGTGGACCACATTGTCCTTCTCAGGTCTGTGTACTGGGGGCAATCCTGTAGAACATGTTTTGTTGTCATGTTGTCCAGGGTACAGTGGTACTGGCTGGTAGTTCCTATTTTGAGTTTGGTGAACATGTGATTTCTCATTCTATTGTGGCCAGTGCGTAGGTGAAGTATGATGACTTGATCCCTCCTTGATAGTTGGAGGTATCCGTCACTGTCGTTATACTTTGGGTGTTCTTGTTTCCATTTTTCATGATACTGGCTTTTGAGGATGGATTTGGCTTCATCATAACTGAGCGGATGGTTCTCTTGTGGTAATCTCCCTCCCTCTTTAGCGAATTTGTCTGCGTGTTCATTCCCCTGTATTTTACAGTGTAATGGTATCCACTGGATGACCAAGTCTCTGAAAGTTATTGCACAGTTGGTCTAGGGTTGTTCTCAAGTCATCTAGTTCGTTGTTCCTGGGGTTTTTAGAGCTGTTAGGACTAACAAAGCATCAGTTAGTATCACAAATTTCTTGTGCATGTTATTTTTATTCCACAGACAGAGCACCATGATTAAAGTCCGTTAGATCCACTCTGACTGATTATATGTTAGAACGTTGCACTTTGTTCCGCGCCATTGGCCCAGTGCATCCGATTTCTGCCAGCATTTTATATAGGTTTGCTTTCCTTAGCCTTAGTTTATTATTTTAGTCACATCAAAGGCCATAAAGTCTTAGCAAATAAACAGGAGGATATAGTTTCTTGAAAGTGGAGAGGGTGGATGATCTAGAATATGATCGGACCAAGACTTTGACTCCTTACAGACTACGTTACTGAGGCAGGCTACACAGATCAATAATGGGAAACCATTTAGCAGTGGCTGCCAGCTTTTTAAAATTAAAAATACTCAAATGAAATTAAATTACAAAAGACAGAAATAGAGTGCTAGAAATGTCAACTAAGCAAATATCTGGAAGATAATAACAACACATGATGATTCTATCTATCTATTGTCCTTTTGAGCTGAAGAGGGCACAAAGGGCAGAACCACAATCTCAAAAAAAAGACATCTTGTGTGCCAAAATGGCACATATTGCAGAGATCACTGCTGATGATGATTACCACAATGTTTAAAAGACAAGAAATTGTGCCCTGGACATGTCAGTCCAGCGAGAGTAAGCGATGTATTGTGATTATTTTTAACACTTTCTAGACCATTAACCAACACATCGGTCCACACTAATGAATCTGTATTGGACCATTAACCAACACATCGGTTCACACTAATGAATCTGTATTGGACCATTAACCAACACATCGGTCTACACTAATGAAGATGTATTGTACCATTAACCAACACATCGGTTCACACTAATGAATCTGTATTGGACCATTAACCAACACATCGGTCCACATTAATGAAGATGTATTGTACCATTAACTCTTAATGACCGTAGTTTTTCTACCCAGTCACTACTGTTTTGCCACAGTTATTTTTCCTGAAAAATACTTCTTTCACTAAATCTTTCATATTTTCACTATAAAAAGTAATAGACATATAAATTAGGCATCAAATTGAAGGATAAAGGACACAGATTCATAATCAGAAATAATATTTTGGAAAAAAAAATTGAAGGATAAGAATTTAAGCAATTAATATTTAAAATTTGTTGAAAAAAAATTTTTTAAATATAAAAATTGGTACTCACCTACCCAAAATGGGTGTGATGGTTAATCCAACAGTGCTGGAAATGTGTTTCCAAGTAAATATATCCACTTCTGAACAAATTAGGAAAGTTTCACTATCCTACGGAAACTAGTTTGCACTATACACACAATTCTTCATGGTATGTCATTTTTATGTGAAATTTTTTTATGTACTTAAGAAGGGAGGTGTGGCAGTCAACTAAATATATTACATGGGTAAATAGATTAAATTTAAAGTTTATGTACAATATTTACATAGCCGCAACATTTTAATTAATTTATTGACAAGTCTGAATCAAATGTGGCCATTGTGTGCCACAGTTTGAAACAGTGTTTTGGATGCAGATGCGGCATACCATCACATCCTTCACACACAAAATTAGTCCGTCTTGGGGCACTAGGTTTGCTACAAACCTTACATCTGCGTTCCTTGTCGCTGTAGGAAATCATATGTTTTGTCCCCGCTAACCGCTGTATGGGGTTAGATATCTTTGGTCTGCCTGTTGAGACTCTGATGGCCCTCTCAGGTTCAGGCATGATATCAGCAGCCAGCCGAAGCAGGAAATCAATTAGAGATAACTTGAACTGCTTGAGATTCATTTTTTTGCACTCACCAATTTATATAAAATAAAAGCATTGGTGCAAACTATCTCCATCACCCAATGAAATATCTTCTTCCACCACTTCTTGCTCCGTGGCTTATGAGCACCGTAGTAGCCAATCATTTGGTCGGCGCGGTCACAACCATTCATGTTTTGGTTGTAATCATGTATTACAACTGGCTTTGGCATGGTGGTTAGTGCATTGTTGGCTTTTGTAGAGACAATGAGCACTGGCTTTTTTGTCTTTCCATCCCAAGCACATAATGGTGGAGTCATCCGTTTTCCAGCACTTTCTTTCCATGTGGGCAAGCTTCAGAGTTTTCACTTCTTGCGGAAAACCAACACGGTTGACTTGCAGTGTGCCAGTGTAATACTGTTTCTCCTGTAATAAATTATTTATTAGTGCTCTTGTGGTGTAGTACCTATCAGCAAAGATATGGAAGCCTGACCCCATATCTTTCAGGAGTGTATCAAAAATTTTGATGGCATTTCCACTGGTGACATCTTTTACAGGATCATATGAGGTGTTAGCACCATAATAGGTCAGGAGGGACAAAACATATCCTGTGCTGCTGTCTACAAGGCCAAAGCTTTTTATATGGTATTTGCTTGGCTTTGTCGCATTGAACTGCTTGTACTTCCACTTTCCTTTGAATCCAATAATCATTTCATCGATGGAAATATTTTGAAAGGGAGTAAAAGCAGCTTTGAAATTGGCTGCGAGCAGATCAACAAAAGGCTCTATTTTGTTTTTTCCTTCAGATACAGGCTCACCAACATGCAGCATTGTTTGGAAAATGCTAAAAAATCTATCTCGTTTGAAATTTTTTAAATAAAAAGGTGTACTGAAACATTCAGTCTCCGCCGAGAAATAGTCGCGCAGAGAGGGCCTGACATCTAGTCTGATGGCAATGGTCATTGCCAAAAATTTAAAAAATTCATACCGTGAGAACTCCTTCCAATTGTTGAAACAAGACCTCTTTAACGCTGGTGTATTTGTACTTATTTTATGTGCAGCATATTCATTTATGGAATTTACAATAAAATCAACAGTATTGTCAGTAAGCAATACCTTGTAACAGTCAAAGGGTGAGGACTGTTCACTGAGGCCAGACTTTTCATTGACTCCAGGACTGCACCCTTCTTTAGGATGAAATCTAAAATTGTTGAAAGTAACAGTTTCATCATTGCTACTGTTGGTGGTGTTACTGTTTGGTACTAAATTCCACTCACAAGAGCTGCCCCTAGTACCACTAGAAGACACTTTAGGCAATATTTTTCTACGCTTGGCACTGGGTCCAGGTTTCTGTAGCTCCCCTTCAGAACTGCTGGAACTACTAAGCATATTTGCTTCTTCGTCAGAGCTACTAAAACTAACATCATTGAGATCACTATCACATTCAAAGTCCTCATAACATAATTCTCTAGCTTTATCTGCTGTTAATAATAAGTTGCGTTTAAAAGCAAACGATACTTCACTGCTGCTAGCCATTTTTAACTTGTAAACACAAATCAGCTGATTGAATACTTATTAAAAAAAACAACTCAAATTTTGACGATATTGTGAAGAAAACAACACGCTGGATTAATAGAACTTCGTCAAAAGACAGGAAATTAGATTAGAGTGATATTCCTTCCGGATGCAGTAGTTTAAAATGTTTAATTTTCATAGTAACGAAACAAAATGAAAGAGACTTTGTCAGCGTTCTTGTGGAAGAAATGTGATTAAGCAAGCGTCGATGACAGAGCTCACACGGACGTAAAGAGTTAACCAACACATCGGTTCACACTAATGAATCTGTATTGGACCATTAACCAACACATCAGTCCACACTAATGAAGATGTATTGTACCATTAACCAACACATCGGTTCACACTAATGAAGATGTATTGGACCATTAACCAACACATCGGTCCACACTAATGAAGATGTATTGGACCATTAACCAACACATCGGTCCACACTAATGAAGATGTATTGGACCATTAACCAACACATCGGTCCACACTAATGAAGATGTATTGGACCATTAACCAACACATCAGTTCACACTAATGAAGATGTATTGTACCATTAACCAACACATCAGTTCACACTAATGAAGATGTATTTTGAAGAACTTTGGATTACTCTGTGTCAAATTTGTAAAAAAAAAATAGGTAGCAACACTTCAATCATGAGGGTGTCCGGTTAGCACAATCGATAGGCGGTTGGCTTACCACGGCAACAGCCGGGGTTCGTTCCCTGGCGAGGACACCTGGGTTTTACTAATTCCCTAAAAATTAGTGGGAGCCGCGATAGCTCAGTGGTTAGTGAACTGGACTACTACGGACAAGGGGTAGGGTTCGATCCCAACCGACGGCTCCGGGTTCACCCAGCCTTAAATGGGTACCGGATTTTTTCTGGGAAAGTAAAGCAGCATGGGCGTAATACCGACCACATTACCCCAAAAAATCATGTGCTGAAGGTCTGTAAAATATAGGGTCACTAACACCATATTTCCCTATACGCCACTTGGCGTGACGGGGGGTACTTTACTTACTTTACTTACTTCAATCATGGGAAGAAAGAGGTACATGAAATACAATATTTTGAATTAAAAATTATCTGCCTTTGAATATCTTATACTATTTATAATATATTTTTCCCCTCAAATAATCAGATATCATCAATATATTGCTATTTTCATTTTCTGCAACTATTTTCCTTTCCGGTAATGTACATGTAACACATTTAAATATATTATTGCGTGAAATTGTCAAATGAAAAAGTTTGTGTGTAATAGAATTTTTCAAAACTGGAAATTAATCTGGTCCAAACCTAAAGAAAAATGTCTGGAATAAAAATCTGCACTTTGAAGAATCAAAAAGGATATCATCGGCTGGAACAAGAGCAAGTACATTTTTCCACTTCTGTTCAGACTCCAGTAAGTCTTGTTTTTCTGTTATATAGTTCATGAAGTATTTGTTGATAATCTCGATGGCATGCCTGCAATAACAAATAAGTTATACAGTTCATGAAGTATTTGTTGATAATCTCGATGGCATGCCTGCAATAACAAATAAGTTATACAGTTCATGAAGTATTTGTTGATAATCTCGATGGCGTGCCTGCAATAACAAATAAGTTATACAGTTCATGAAGTATTTGTTGATAATCTCGATGGCATGCCTGCAATAACAAATAAGTTATACAGTTCATGAAGTATTTGTTGATAATCTCGATGGCGTGCCTGCAATAACAAATATGTTATACAGTTCATGAAGTACTTGATAATCTCGATGGCATGCCTGCAATAACAAATAAGTTATACAGTTCATGAAGTATTTGTTGATAATCTCGATGGCATGCCTGCAATAACAAATAAGTTATACAGTTCATGAAGTATTTGTTGATAATCTCGATGGCGTGCCTGCAATAACAAATAAGTTATACAGTTCATGAAGTATTTGTTGATAATCTCGATGGCATGCCTGCAATAACAAATAAGTTATACAGTTCATGAAGTATTTGTTGATAATCTCGATGGCGTGCCTGCAATAACAAATATGTTATACAGTTCATGAAGTACTTGATAATCTCGATGGCATGCCTGCAATAACAAATAAGTTATACAGTTCATGAAGTATTTGTTGATAATCTCGATGGCATGCCTGCAATAACAAATAAGTTATACAGTTCATGAAGTACTTGATAATCTCGATGGCATGCCTGCATAGCAAATATGTTAAATAATTCATGAAGTATTTGTTGATAACCTCGATGTTGTCCTGTCAGATCAGACACAATGTAACAGTATAACCCAAGAGATGATGTTACTCTCAATTAGGTTCCATGGATTGAATTAAGTTTCACCAAGGAAATTATGGCTGTCACTAAAGCATTGGCATGGTTTGAGACACAGCCTTATACACAAGTGTGTTTCCTCAGTGACTCGATGAGTATATTCAGAAAGATCGCAACTGGCTGTGCTCGACTGCAATGGTTAGAGTCTTTGGAGAAGTCTATTCTAAAAGTGTCTGCTTCATTTTTGTGCCAGGGAACATGCTGACTGACTTGCCAGTTTGACTGGGCAGAAGGGCAATGTGCCGTTCACATTCATTTTAAATGCTTTCATGGAAGCAGAAAGAAAAAATTGATCAGAATCCGCAGCCATGAACAGACTTCACAAATATCATGGTGGGAGATGCCAGGTGAGAGTGCTATGTAAGAATCCAAAGAAGATTTGTTAACCAACACAACACCTGTATAATTAGTCGCAAGCACTAAAGGAATTCTTCAGAAGAGTGTAATAGTATCTCGCAGATCCTATTATTGGATACGTCAGATTTAATACTATTGTCAGACATTATTTGAGAGTAAATATACACTTAAATGTTTCATACACCCACACCACGTTCTGGAATTAACAAATGAAATGTTTGATATTGATACAAGATATTGATAACGCAGCAAATGAAAGACAAGTAAACAGATACGATAATCTCTCAATGGTGGGATTAGATAAATGGTAACTAGTAAGCTACTCACCTAATTTTGGACTTGCCTTTGAAGTTAAACACTTGCATGCAATTAAAGAAACATGGTGGAAGCCAAGATTGGCTGCCAGACTATTTAACCCTAGTTAAGATACCTATATGTGCCTCACGTGTTTACGACACCACAGCAAAAATTACTACCAATTAAATGTAACATAAGGTGCTCTAAAAATAGTAATTAATCTGAACTTTTGACACACAGTTGTGTGCTCACACTAGGTGAGACACTGGGATTTGGATTCTCTGGCTCATGTTGACTTGATCTCATGATCAGAGTTTGACCTCATGAACCAGATGCGTTACAATGCCTATCAGTACAGTCACCATAAGTCTGTCATCATGTTCGGCTATGTCATAACATTATTCGCTGTGTTCCCCGAGCTACAAATGCTTGTTTTGATGTCAGCGAAGACCATGGACATTTCCCAACGACCAATTTCTTGAAAAATTGGTGATTTATTTCACATTATAAGAGACCATATCTCATGAAATGAGTTTTGAAAAAATCAAACATCAACAGAAACAAATCCAAAACTCAGTGGTCTCCAAAAGTAGTAATTAGGGAGGTACACTGTGTGTGTGTGTGTGCGTGTGTATTTGAACACACAAAAATATCTAATTTTGAAGAATCTGTGTTTTGAAGCTGTCATTTCTACTGTGCTATCATGATCTATTCTTTTAACCAGAAAACAAGCGCAACATTCGAAATACTTGGGCACAATAACAACATCAGATGGAAGATGCACCACAGAAATAAAAGTCAATACAACTTGGCATCAGCAGCATGGCAGAAGCTACCAAAGAGACAGTGAAAAGACAAGATCTCTTTGTCATCCACGATCCCTCTTTCCTTTTATTTTGCCAGTTGTAACCAAGTATTCCAACTTTCCTCTTCTCATGATGTGCCCGAAAATGTGGGCAGCAAAGAGAAAAAAATAACAGACAGCTTAAGAGAATGGCTTGGCAGAAGGTCAACAACAGAAATGATAAATAGCTGCCAAGATTGAAAGTTGTGGAGAGACATGATCACCTACGCCAGCAGGCCCGGTACTTGATGATGATCATGATCATGATCTGGGGTTAAAGGAAGCAGTATTTAGCTGCAGCAGATCAGATGGAGATCAAGAGAGAGAAGAGAACAAGAAATATATTCTATGTAAGCAACAGAGACAGAACAATTAAAGATTAAATATGGACGGTGAACTTAAACCAAATGGAAGAATACTTCTGGTTTCTCACCTGATAGATGGGTGCAGCTTATCTGGCAAGTTCACCTTTCTGACCTGATTCTCGCCACCCTGGAAGATCACAATAATGGAAGGATGAAACAATCATCTACAAATGTTTATCTACACAACAATGTAGATAGATGAGATTGTGCTAGTCTTTCATTGCCTCAATCACCCATGATTGCACTGCTTCTTCATTCAATGTGAATGCACCTTTAAATTAATATGGCTGTGTCGTGGTTCATACCAATTCCCCATCATACGATATCATCATTCATATTAAGCAATTGGAATATCGAAACACAATCCGGATGATCAGTTCTGGTTCACTATTCAACAAGTAAGCAGTTTAGAATCACAGACCACTTTCAGGTCATGATTTGAACATCTTGAGTTTCGCTAGTTTTTCAAGACACGAAGAATTTAATACTCTTCGGATTTGTCAAGTTGTCTCGGCATTGACCATAGTATAAAGATATGGAGGATCAAAGTTGTCTCGGCATTGACCATAGTATAAAGATATGGGGGATCAAAGTTGTCTTGGCATTGACCATAGTATAAAGATATGGGGGATCAAAGTTGTCTCGGCATTGACCATAGTATAAAGATATGGAGGATCAAAGTTGTCTCGGCATTGACCATAGTATAAAGATATGGGGGATCAAAGTTGTCTCGGCATTGACCATAGTATAAAGATATGGAGGATCAAAGTTGTCTCGGCATTGACCATAGTATAAAGATATGGAGGATCAAAGTTGTCTCGGCATTGACCATAGTATAAAGATATGGGGATCAAAGTTGTCTCGGCATTGACCATAGTATAAAGATATGGGGGATCAAAGCTGTCTCGGCATTTCATCATCATGTACCATACCGGTTGGCGTAGGCGATCATGTCCTTCCACAATCTTCTATCTACAGTGCATCATATCAGTTCTGTTGTTGACTGCTTTCCATGCCATGACACCAAGCCATCTAGTATTTTCTCTCTTTGTCGTCCGCGATCTCTCTTTCCTTTTATTTTGCCAGTTGTAACCAAGTATTCCAACTTTCCTCTTCTCATGATGTGCCCGAAAAATGTTGATTGTTTCTTTCTGATGTTTTTTAGGAGCTCCCTTTTTGTGTTGGCCTCTTTGAGAACTTCCTCATTGGTCTTTTTAGCTGTCCAGTGAACTTTCAACATTCTTCTGAGAAATCCCATCTCTGTGACCTCTAATCGTCTTTTCATTTGTTTGTCTACTGTCCATGATTCACTTCCATAGGTCAGAATTGGTTCTATATAGCACCGATGAACTCTCTTTCTCATTTCTATTGACACAATTTTTGTTGCATAAGATATTATTCATTTTCTGAAATGCTATTTTGGTCTGAGCTATTCTGCTTTTTATTTCTATGGTGCATCTTCCATCTGATGTTATTATTGTGCCCAAGTATTTCGGATGTTGTGCTTGTTTCAAATTTGTCCTGTTTATTTTTGTGCTGCATGCTGGTGATAATTGTTTCTTTGATATGACCATTACTTCTGTTTTCTTACTATTCAGACTGAGACCCTTTTTGATGCTTTCTTTTACTATTATGTCTATCATTTCTTGTAGTTCGTTATCTGTCATTTACCATAGTATGAAGATAAGGATGATCAAAGTCATTTCAGCAGCTGTTTCAACTTACAGCTACTGGTGAAGCAAAGGGAAAAGACTTTAAGTCAATACAACTTGGCATCAGCAGCATGGCAGAAGCTACCAAAGAGACAGTGACAAGACAAATATTGAACAAGATAAAGAGTTCTCTGAGGGTCTCAAGATGCCAACCAACAGCTGAGCTGAAAGTGGCCAGCTCATACTCATAGCTGACGTGTCAGGATCATGACAACGACTGATCAAGATCTTACTCCATCAGTATGCTGCAGCTCTTACAGCAGACAGTTCAGTCAAGCTTGGATTGAATGGGGTCAGTAACCTGGCCAATGTTAAGTCAGTCCTATTATATGGAGACATGGAGAACAACAAAAATGACAATCATGAAGATACAGACTTTCATTAATGGATGCTTACGCAGAATAAAAGGATGGAAATGGCAGGACAAAATCACTAACATAGAATTATGGAAATGTACCAGTCGACAAAGAGAAGATGGTAGCGCTAGATAGGACACACACTGCGGAAGCCAAATGAGAGTATTACACAACAGGTCCTTTTTTGGAAACCCCCAAGGTAAAAAGACAAATAGGAAGACCAAAATATTCTTGGAGAAGACAGATGGAAGAAGAGATGAAGATGATGGAGAAGACAGATGGAAGAAGAGATGAAGATGATGGGGAAGACAGATGGAAGAAGAGATGAAGATGATGGGGAAGACAGATGGAAGAAGAGATGAAGATGATGGGGAAGACAGATGGAAGAAGAGATGAAGATGATGGAGAAGACAGATGGAAGAAGAGATGAAGATGATGGGGAAGACAGATGGAAGAAGAGATGAAGATGATGGAGAAGACAGATGGAAGAAGAGATGAAGATGATGGGGAAGACAGATGGAAGAAGAGATGAAGATGATGGGGAAGACAGATGGAAGAAGAGATGAAGATGATGGGGAAGACAGATGGAAGAAGAGATGAAGATGATGGGGAAGACAGATGGAAGAAGAGATGAAGATGATGGAGAAGACAGATGGAAGAAGAGATGAAGATGATGGGGAAGACAGATGGAAGAAGAGATGAAGATGATGGGGAAGACAGATGGAAGAAGAGATGAAGATGATGGGGAAGACAGATGGAAGAAGAGATGAAGATGATGGAGAAGACAGATGGAAGAAGAGATGAAGATGATGGAGAAAACAGATGGAAGAAGAGATGAAGATGATGGAGAAGACAGATGGAAGAAGAGATGAAGATGATGGGGAAGACAGATGGAAGAAGAGATGAAGATGATGGGGAAGACAGATGGAAGAAGAGATGAAGATGATGGGGAAGACAGATGGAAGAAGAGATGAAGATGATGGGGAAGACAGATGGAAGAAGAGATGAAGATGATGGGGAAGACAGATGGAAGAAGAGATGAAGATGATGGGGAAGACAGATGGAAGAAGAGATGAAGATGATGGGGAAGACAGATGGAAGAAGAGATGAAGATGATGGGGAAGACAGATGGAAGAAGAGATGAAGATGATGGGGAAGACAGATGGAAGAAGAGATGAAGATGATGGGGAAGACAGATGGAAGAAGAGATGAAGATGATGGGGAAGACAGATGAAGAAGAGATGAAGATGATGGAGAAGACAGATGGAAGAAGAGATGAAGATGATGGAGAAGACAGATGGAAGAAGAGATGAAGATGATGGAGAAGACAGATGGAAGAAGAGATGAAGATGATGGAGAAGACAGATGGAAGAAGAGATGAAGATGATGGGAAGACAGATGGAAGAAGAGATGAAGATGATGGGGAAGACAGATGGAAGAAGAGATGAAGATGATGGAGAAGACAGATGGAAGAAGAGATGAAGATGATGGGGAAGACAGATGGAAGAAGAGATGAAGATGATGGGGAAGACAGATGGAAGAAGAGATGAAGATGATGGGGAAGACAGATGGAAGAAGAGATGAAGATGATGGGGAAGACAGATGGAAGAAGAGATGAAGATGATGGGGAAGACAGATGGAAGAAGAGATGAAGATGATGGGGAAGACAGATGGAAGAAGAGATGAAGATGATGGAGAAGACAGATGGAAGAAGAGATGAAGATGATGGGGAAGACAGATGGAAGAAGAGATGAAGATGATGGGGAAGACAGATGGAAGAAGAGATGAAGATGATGGAGAAGACAGATGGAAGAAGAGATGAAGATGATGGGGAAGACAGATGGAAGAAGAGATGAAGATGATGGGGAAGACAGATGGAAGAAGAGATGAAGATGATGGGGAAGATAGATGGAAGAAGAGATGAAGATGATGGGGAAGACAGATGGAAGAAGAGATGAAGATGATGGAGAAGACAGATGGAAGAAGAGATGAAGATGATGGGGAAGACAGATGGAAGAAGAGATGAAGATGATGGAGAAGACAGATGGAAGAAGAGATGAAGATGATGGGGAAGACAGATGGAAGAAGAGATGAAGATGATGGAGAAGACAGATGGAAGAAGAGATGAAGATGATGGAGAAGACAGATGGAAGAAGAGATGAAGATGATGGGGAAGACAGATGGAAGAAGAGATGAAGATGATGGGGAAGACAGATGGAAGAAGAGATGAAGATGATGGGGAAGACAGATGGAAGAAGAGATGAAGATGATGGGGAAGACAGATGGAAGAAGAGATGAAGATGATGGGGAAGACAGATGGAAGAAGAGATGAAGATGATGGGGAAGACAGATGGAAGAAGAGATGAAGATGATGGGGAAGACAGATGGAAGAAGAGATGAAGATGATGGAGAAGACAGATGGAAGAAGAGATGAAGATGATGGGGAAGACAGATGGAAGAAGAGATGAAGATGATGGAGAAGACAGATGGAAGAAGAGATGAAGATGATGGGGAAGACAGATGGAAGAAGAGATGAAGATGATGGGGAAGACAGATGGAAGAAGAGATGAAGATGATGGGGAAGACAGATGGAAGAAGAGATGAAGATGATGGGGAAGACAGATGGAAGAAGAGATGAAGATGATGGAGAAGACAGATGGAAGAAGAGATGAAGATGATGGGGAAGACAGATGGAAGAAGAGATGAAGATGATGGGAAGACAGATGGAAGAAGAGATGAAGATGATGGAGAAGACAGATGGAAGAAGAGATGAAGATGATGGAGAAGACAGATGGAAGAAGAGATGAAGATGATGGAGAAGACAGATGGAAGAAGAGATGAAGATGATGGAGAAGACAGATGGAAGAAGAGATGAAGATGATGGAGAAGACAGATGGAAGAAGAGATGAAGATGATGGGGAAGACAGATGGAAGAAGAGATGAAGATGATGGGGAAGACAGATGGAAGAAGAGATGAAGATGATGGGGAAGACAGATGGAAGAAGAGATGAAGATGATGGGGAAGACAGATGGAAGAAGAGATGAAGATGATGGAGAAGACAGATGGAAGAAGAGATGAAGATGATGGGGAAGACAGATGGAAGAAGAGATGAAGATGATGGGGAAGACAGATGGAAGAAGAGATGAAGATGATGGGGAAGACAGATGGAAGAAGAGATGAAGATGATGGGGAGACAGATGGAAGAAGAGATGAAGATGATGGGGAAGACAGATGGAAGAAGAGATGAAGATGATGGAGAAGACAGATGGAAGAAGAGATGAAGATGATGGAGAAGACAGATGGAAGAAGAGATGAAGATGATGGAGAAGACAGATGGAAGAAGAGATGAAGATGATGGGGAAGACAGATGGAAGAAGAGATGAAGATGATGGGGAAGACAGATGGAAGAAGAGATGAAGATGATGGGGAAGACAGATGGAAGAAGAGATGAAGATGATGGGGAAGACAGATGGAAGAAGAGATGAAGATGATGGGGAAGACAGATGGAAGAAGAGATGAAGATGATGGGGAAGACAGATGGAAGAAGAGATGAAGATGATGGGGAAGACAGATGGAAGAAGAGATGAAGATGATGGGGAAGACAGATGGAAGAAGAGATGAGATGATGGGGAAGACAGATGGAAGAAGAGATGAAGATGATGGGGAAGACAGATGGAAGAAGAGATGAAGATGATGGGGAAGACAGATGGAAGAAGAGATGAAGATGAGACAGATGGAAGAAGAGATGAAGATGATGGAGAAGACAGATGGAAGAAGAGATGAAGATGATGGGGAAGACAGATGGAAGAAGAGATGAAGATGATGGGGAAGACAGATGGAAGAAGAGATGAAGATGATGGAGAAGACAGATGGAAGAAGAGATGAAGATGATGGGGAAGACAGATGGAAGAAGAGATGAAGATGATGGGGAAGACAGATGGAAGAAGAGATGAAGATGATGGGGAAGACAGATGGAAGAAGAGATGAAGATGATGGAGAAGACAGATGGAAGAAGAGATGAAGATGATGGAGAAGACAGATGGAAGAAGAGATGAAGATGATGGGAAGACAGATGGAAGAAGAGATGAAGATGATGGAGAAGACAGATGGAAGAAGAGATGAAGATGATGGGGAAGACAGATGGAAGAAGAGATGAAGATGATGGGGAAGACAGATGGAAGAAGAGATAAAGATGATGGGGAAGACAGATGGAAGAAGAGATGAAGATGATGGGGAAGACAGATGGAAGAAGAGATGAAGATGATGGGGAAGACAGATGGAAGAAGAGATGAAGATGATGGGGAAGACAGATGGAAGAAGAGATGAAGATGATGGAGAAGACAGATGGAAGAAGAGATGAAGATGATGGAGAAGACAGATGGAAGAAGAGATGAAGATGATGGGGAAGACAGATGGAAGAAGAGATGAAGATGATGGGGAAGACAGATGGAAGAAGAGATGAAGATGATGGGGAAGACAGATGGAAGAAGAGATGAAGATGATGGGGAAGACAGATGGAAGAAGAGATAAAGATGATGGGGAAGACAGATGGAAGAAGAGATGAAGATGATGGAGAAGACAGATGGAAGAAGAGATGAAGATGATGGGGAAGACAGATGGAAGAAGAGATGAAGATGATGGGGAAGACAGATGGAAGAAGAGATGAAGATGATGGAGAAGACAGATGGAAGAAGAGATGAAGATGATGGGGAAGACAGATGGAAGAAGAGATGAAGATGATGGAGAAGACAGATGGAAGAAGAGATGAAGATGATGGGGAAGACAGATGGAAGAAGAGATGAAGATGATGGAGAAGACAGTTGGAAGAAGAGATGAAGATGATGGAGAAGACAGATGGAAGAAGAGATGAAGATGATGGGGAAGACAGATGGAAGAAGAGATGAAGATGATGGGGAAGACAGATGGAAGAAGAGATAAAGATGATGGGGAAGACAGATGGAAGAAGAGATGAAGATGATGGGGAAGACAGATGGAAGAAGAGATGAAGATGATGGGGAAGACAGATGGAAGAAGAGATGAAGATGATGGGGAAGACAGATGGAAGAAGAGATGAAGATGATGGAGAAGACAGATGGAAGAAGAGATGAAGATGATGGAGAAGACAGATGGAAGAAGAGTTGAAGATGATGGAGAAGACAGATGGAAGAAGAGATAAAGATGATGGGGAAGACAAGTAATGATCTTAAAAGAATGGCAAGAAACAGAACAGCTTGGAAAGTGTTTGCTGAAGACATATGCTCTACAGCTTCCGGGGAATATGGCGCCCTGTTCGCTGGCTTCTTCAGAGGACTCACAGATAAGTGCTGATTTCCAGTGAACTTTTCTGTTTATTTGTTTGTTTCTATTGATATTTGAAGGGATTCATGTGATTGTACGCGCTTTCTATTTGATGTAAATCACTTTACTTCTTTTGATTCATTGCATTTTGTTACAATTTCTTTAGTTGATCACTTATACTCATCTTTGTTGTTGACTGCGCTATTGAACGCGTGACAAAATGGCGGTTTGTTTTCGCCGGTCTGTCGTCAAGGACGCGTAATTCATTTAATTTGTAAAAGGCTCACGGTGTATCCGCGTGCTGCTGAGCTATTTACTGGAGTTGGCTAGTCTATAACGTGGAAACTGGTTCTGGACTGTGCGACTGAGTAAGTGCACATGAGTCTAGACCAACCATAGTATCGACGTTCAGCGACTAAATCATTTATGATACTATGACGATGGTAAATATTCAGATGCAGCCCAAACGACAACATCGAAGAAGGAAAACACGACAAGGTAAGTGTGGTGGCATTAAACTGTCGAAGTGTGAGAGGCTAGGCCTAAAGTATGTGTGCGTTACATATTGGAATTGTGGGTCCATAAATCAACGACGGCCCATTCTTGATAAGCTACTGTGCACATAAACATCTACACCTACCTAACTAGTGACATGAAACATCTACACCTACTAAACTAGTGACATGAAACATCTATACCTACCTAACTAGTGACATGAAACATCTACACCTACTTAACTAGTGACATGAAACATCTACACCTACCTAACTAGTGACATGAAACATCTACACCTACCTAACTAGTGACATGAAACATCTACACCTACCTAACTAGTGACATGAAACATCTACACCTACTTAACTAGTGACATGAAACATCTACACCTACCTAACTAGTGACATGAAACATCTACACCTACCTAACTAGTGACATGAAACATCTACACCTACCTAACTAGTGACATGAAACATCTACACCTACCTAACTAGTGACATGAAACATCTACACCTACCTAACTAGTGACATGAAACATCTACACCTACTTAACTAGTGACATGAAACATCTACACCTACCTAACTAGTGACATGAAACATCTACACCTACCTAACATCCTCTCATTGGCAGATTAACTGGCTGGACACAATGGCAGTGGTTAGAGTCTCTGGGGAGGTCTAGTCTAACAAAAGTCTGCTTCATTTTCATGCCAGGACATGAGAGTGTAAGAGGTAATGAGCGTGCAGGCAGACTTGCCAGTTTGGCAGCTACTGAGTGTAGAAAAGAATGGACCGTTGTGACACCTCAGAGATGCTGGACGAAAAATCGATTTTAAAAGCTCTCCTGAATCCTCAACCATGAAAAGACTTCACGAATATCATGTCAAGATGGACAACGCCAGACGAGAGCAATGCGAAGGAATCCAAAGAAGACATTAACCAACACAACACCAGTGTTGTTTGTCGCTACACGTTGATGGACATACTTCAGAGATCTGAGCACTAATGGACTTGTCTGATGTGCAAGAAAGATGACCTGTCGACTAAACTAAATTGATGGCAGATGATAAATAAAAAGTAAAGAGCCCCATCACGCCAAGTGGCATACAGTGTTAATAACCATAAATTTTACAGACCGTCCGCACATGATTTTGGGGGTAATGTGGTCGGTATTACGCCCGTGCCGCTTTACTTTCCCTGAAAAAAATCCGGTACTCATTTAAGGCTGGGTGAACCCAGAAGCCGTCGGTTGGGATCGAACCCTATCTCTTGTCCTTTGTAGTCCAGATCACTAACCACTGAGCTATCGTGGCTCCCAAAGACAGATGATGATGAGGAATAATTATTGGACAAATGCAAAAGTAAAAGAAGAATTATACAATGTAAGAATGTTTTCTAATGGAGAAAGAGAAAATCATCACACAGTGAGAGAATCAGAAACATGAACAAAGCAATGAAACAAACAATGAGAACTCAAATAATACATTCAGCGACCGACCTTAACAAGTGTGAGATATTCAGCGATGGCCGACCTGCCCTGTGGTGACAGTTTGCGGGCAGTCTCATCACACACCCAACAGTGAATACCACGGCGACCTGAATACACCCACAGTAAGTGCTCAAAGCCGAAGTCATCTGTAATTTTAAAACTTGTGATGAATGGTAACGAAGAATTAAAAACTTATAATTCAAACAAAATTGACAAAGTAAGAAACTTCTATACCCCTTCCAGCTTACTTTGTCTAAAACAGAAACTTTAATACCTCTACAAGCTTACTTTGTCTACAACAGAAACTTTAATACATCTACCAGCTTACTTTGTCTACAACAGAAACTTTGATACATCTACAAGCTTACTTTGTCTACAACAGAAACTTTGATACATCTACCAGCTTACTTTGTCTACAACAGAAACTTTAATACCTCTACAAGCTTACTTTGTCTAAAACAGAAACTTTGATACATCTACAAGCTTACTTTGTCTAAAACAGAAACTTTGATACCTCTACTAGCTTACTTTGTCTAAAACAGAAACTTTGATACCTCTACTAGCTTACTTTGTCTAAAACAGAAACTTTGATACCTCTACAAGCTTACTTTGTCTACAACAGAAACTTTGATACCTCTACTAGCTTACTTTGTCTACAACAGAAACTTTGATACCTCTACAAGCTTACTTTGTCTACAACAGAAACTTTGATACATCTACTAGATTACTTTGTCTAAAACAGAAACTCTGATACCTCTACTAGCTTACTTTGTCTACAACAGAAACTTTTATACCTCTACTAGCTTACTTTGTCTACAACAGAAACTTTGATACATCTACAAGCTTACTTTGTCTAAAACAGAAACTTTGATACATCTACCAGCTTACTTTGTCTACAACAGAAACTTTGATACATCTACTAGCTTACTTTGTCTACAACAGAAACTTTGATACCTCTACTAGCTTACTTTGTCTAAAACAGAAACTTTGATACCTCTACTAGCTTACTTTGTCTACAACAGAAACTTTGATACATCTACTAGCTTACTTTGTCTACAACAGAAACTTTGATACCTCTACTAGCTTACTTTGTCTACAACAGAAACTTTGATACTTCTACTAGCTTACTTTGTCTACAACAGAAACTTTGATACCTCTACTAGCTTACTTTGTCTACAACAGAAACTTTGATACATCTACTAGCTTACTTTGTCTACAACAGAAACTTTGATACATCTACTAGCTTACTTTGTCTACAACAGAAACTTTGATACCTCTACTAGCTTACTTTGTCTACAACAGAAACTTTGATACATCTACTAGCTTACTTTGTCTACAACAGAAACTTTGATACATCTACTAGCTTACTTTGTCTACAACAGAAACTTTGATACCTCTACTAGCTTACTTTGTCTACAACAGAAACTTTGATACTTCTACTAGCTTACTTTGTCTACAACATAAACTCTGATACCTCTGAGAGCTTACTTTATCTAAAACATAAACTCTGATACCTCTGAGAGCTTACTTTATCTAAAACATAAACTCTGATACCTCTGAGAGCTTACTTTATCTAAAACATAAACTCTGATACCTCTGAGAGCTTACTTTATCTAAAACATAAACTCTGATACCTCTGAGAGCTCTGTCTAAAATTTTCACAGCCATCACCATCAGCGGCCAGCACTTGGGACAGATGTCAGCCCCGCTGTGAATGATGAATTTATGCGTGAAAGATGAAATCAGACAGATTGAATGATGAATTTATGTGTGAAAGATGAAATCAGATAGACTGAATGATGAATTTATGTGTGAAAGATGAAATCAGATAGACTGAATGATGAATTTATGTGTGAAAAATGAAATCAGATAGACTGAATGATGAATTTATGTGTGAAAAATGAAATCAGATAGATTGAATTATGAATTTATGTGTGAAAGATGAAATCAGATAGACTGAATGATGAATTTACGTGTGAAAGATGAAATCAGATAGACTGAATGATGAATTTACGTGTGAAAGATGAAATCAGATAGACTGAATGATGAATTTACGTGTGAAAGATGAAATCAGATAGATTGAATGATGAATTTATGTGTGAAAGATGAAATCAGATAAATATAAAGAGGAAATCAATTAAACAGAATGATGAATTATAAGAAAGAATAACACAATTGTGAATCTATAACAACAGCACACACAAGACTCATCTAAACATGTAACATCTTATTGGTCACTCATTCTCCTGGCAATAGAAAGTTTAGTTTCTACAAAGAAAATATCATAAATATGGCTTTTTACATCGTCAAAGATAGTCGAAAATATGTACATGCCGAACTTAGTAACAGCCCAGTGCTGTTTTGGAGAGCAGTTTCTCTCATAGTGGCTTTGTCAATTTTGGAATAGCAGGTCGAGCTGAAGAATGAACAAGCAATATATTTCTGGCGGCATTTTGATACATTCTGTCTTTGTATGACTTCTTCTTTCCTTCCTCATCTGCCTTTCAGCGTCGAGGGAAGATATAATTTGCGGTCTTTTGCTCTTCTGGCTGTTATGTTTCCTAGTGCTTCTAATATTCCATCGATCCATCTTTTTCATGGTTGACCCTTGGGTCTGGTGCTCTCATGTTTGTTGAAGATTTGTGTTGTGTTTTCATCTTTCTGCCTTGTCACGTGGCCAAACCATTTTATCTGTTGCTTCCTTATATATTCTATGACGGGGGCTATTCCTAGTGTTTTTCTCAGTTCTTCATTTCTGATCTTATCTCTCAGACTGTTTCCTGTCATTCGTCTAACACATTTCATCTCTGTAGAGGTTATTTTTCTTATTTGTATGACTAGATTTATAATTTGACCAAACATATCACAGAAAAAAATAAACTATGCTTATGTTAATTAACCTTCGGTATATAACCAAGCAAGGATTATTTGCAGACTTAAGTATATAATTTATTATTTTGGCTAAGGCAGATTATAAATTATGAAGTACATATGGACCACTAGACCACCTGAGTTGAATACATTCAGCAATTAATATCTCACTGTTAGTGACAGGATCAACAACTAACAGCTGACTAAGATACTAGACAACCTGGGTCACTGTTAGTGACAGGATCAACAACTAACAGCTGACCAAGATACTAGACAACCTGGGTCACTGTTAGTGACAGGATCAACAACTAACAGCTGACCAAGATACTAGACAACCTGGGTCACAGTTAGTGACAAGATCAACAACTAACAACTGGCTAAGATCCTACTTCACTTGTGCCAGCAAAGGTCTTAATTAACCAACCTGGTCATGTGATTAAAGATTAAGACAAATAACCTGGAATCTAAAAATGCCACGCTGTGATCAGATGTTTTGGATCTTCTACTTCTCCTTCATCCCATAAGCTCGGAAGCCATCGGGGCACAGATTTCGTTAACCTTCTCCAATCCTCTCTATCTTCAAACATTTTTTGGGACTCTGTGTTAGACCAAAAGGTACAGATATCACTGCCTGCTGTAAACTAGGACACAAAACGCCTACGCCCATTTAACAACCTTTTAATACATTCCCCACCCAAAGGTTCATCACTGTGTGGCCACACTGTTTTTTCTACCAAAAAAAAATGGAAAAAAAAAACAGCAAGAAAATAAATTAAAATTGATCTAAAACACGCTGCCTATTGAGACAATTTCCTGAGGAAGGCAGAAAAGATGTTACATAAGAGAACTGACAAAATTCAAATCTAGGTTTTCTCACGCTGGTGGTTAGAACCAGGTTTTGTGGGTCCTTGTAGAGAATGTGTTCAACTGGATGATGGAGAGAAGGCAGAAGCTGAAAGATGAGACAGAAAAAAAGTACATACGAACAACAACTGCGGACATCATCGTAGTCTGTCATGTCGATGTCAAACACTAGCTCCTTCTCTTGAGCTTCAAAAGCTGCAGACTTCACTGTCTTGTGGTCTTTTGGCTGAGGAAAACGAGCAAACTTTAGAAGCAAATGTCAACAATAAACTGAGAAGACACACATACAAGACATACACATACATACAAGACATACATACACATACAAGACATACATACACATGTATACAAGAAATACACATATATACAAGACATACACATATATACAAGACATGCACATATATACAAGACATACACATATATACAAGACATACACATATATACAAGACATACACAAATATACAAGACATACATACACATACAAGACATACATACACATACAAGACATACATACACATACAAGACATACATACACATACAAGACATACATACACATACAAGACATACATACACATACAAGACATACATACACATACAAGACATACATACACATGTATACAAGAAATACACATATATACAAGACATACACATATATACAAGACATGCACATATATACAAGACATACACATATATACAAGACATACACATATATACAAGACATACACAAATATACAAGACATATACAAATATACAAGACATACACAAATATCCTAAACATGAAAATTCAAAGTTGGACTTAATTTGATAATTCAAACATTAAATGAAGACAGAAACAACCCAGCATGACAAGTTATGAGGAATCAGTAATGACTTCAAAAGCACTGTAATGTTCGTGATCAATACTGGCATAAATATTTTAACGCATAGCAATAGTTGATCGCTGAAGAAGAAATATTAAATATTTGAAGCATTTTTTTTTTCTCTAATTTCCATTTAGGAATTGATGGAAACACAAAGTTCTAGTCTAAACACAAAGTTCTAGTCTATGTTAAAGCACACATTTTAAATCTGACAAGTTTCAAACAATTCTCTGACAAAGTTTGACGTGTATTTTAAATATAACTTGTTAATGTTATGTTTGAATTAATGACAAAATTTAGACAAATGGTTTTGTCAAAAAAATGTCATTCTCAAAACTTAAAATATATTTTTTAAAACTAGAAATACTGTACCCCCATTCCAGAGGTAAAGTAAAGTACGAGACTTGAATCAGCATCTTAGCACGCAAGTTTTCACTCGTATTTGCTCAGCTGCCTATCCAGAAGTGTTCAGAGACTTCTCAACAGCGTCAATTCAAGCATCGAAACTCACAATGCGCGGTGGCATTCCTCACCTTCCCAGAGTGTTACCCTGGTACCCATTTCTGCCAGAGGCTGGGTCGGCCGCAGGGGTATTTTTTTTTTCCAACCACGAGTACAATTCACACCGTTTCCAGCAGGAATCGAACACGGGTTGTCCAAACATCGGTAGCCCAGTCAGGTGATTTCTCAACTAGGTTACCGAAGCTTCCCCATTTCAGAGATAAAGCAAATAAGTGGTTTGTCCCTTTATCTGTTCTACAAGATGATACACAGCAAAATTATACACAATAAGATGATACACAACAAGATGATACACAAGATGATACACAAGATGATACAAAACAAGATGATGCACAACAAAATGATACACAGCAAGATGATACACAACAAGATGATACACAACAAGATGATACACAAGATGATACACAACAAGATGATGCACAACAAGATGATGCACAGCAAGATGATACACAGCAAGATGATACACAACTAAATGATACACAACAAGATAATACACAACAAGATGATACACAACAAGATGATGCACAGCAAGAGAAGACATCTTAAAACACTTACCCTGTGTGTGAACACAGCACCGATGTCAATTTTCTCTGGACATTTTTTCTGAAGTTCCTTCTCGAAGTCTTGTTGATCAGAGAAGGACTGGTAGCGAATGTAAATGTCGTCTTTCAAAGTAAATGAGAACTCTCTGTGGTTGAAGTAGTGTTTGGGTACTGTGGAAATTGTTTCAAAGTAAATGAGAACTCTCTGTGGTTGAAGTAGTGTTTGGGTACTGTGGAAATTGTTTCAAAGTAAATGAGAACTCTCTGTGGTTGAAGTAGTGTTTGGGTACTGTGGAAATAGTTTCAAAGTAAATGAGAACTCTCTGTGGCTGAAGTAGTGTTTGGGTACTGTGGAAATAGTTTCAAAGTAAATGAGAACTCTCTGTGGCTGAAGTAGTGTTTGGGTACTGTGGAAATTGTTTCAAAGTAAATGAGAACTCTCTGTGGTTGAAGTAGTGTTTAGGTACTGTGGAAATAGTTTCAAAGTAAATGAGAACTCTCTGTGGTTGAAGTAGTGTTTGGGTACTGTGGAAATTGTTTCAAAGTAAATGAAAACTCTCTGTGGTTGAAGTAGTGTTTTGGTACTGTGGAAATTGTTTCAAAATAAAGGTAAAGAAAAGGTGCAATACTTGTCCACGTCAGCAAAAATATTTAAATTTTCTTCTTTAAGCTACTCTTCTTTGTTGTCCGCTTTTTGGGGGACTAGTTAATCTCGAGACAGAGAGGTTTTGAGTTCAAATCTGAGCTGCACCAGTTGGGATTTTATTTGTGATTTCTCTCTGCGGCAACCACCCTGCGTCTCAACAGTGAGGCACGGCTCAAAATGTCAATTACTCATCGACTGAAACAATATGAGTACCTCTGAAGACAGAGCTATCTGCCTGTGCTGGGAGGGACCCCTGTGCACATGGTTGACAGGGAAAAATGGATTAACATGCAATCTCTCTTAGGACATTACCTGAGATGAAACCTGGCAAATGCAAAAAAAAAAAAAAAAAAAAAAAAAAAAAAAAAAAAAACCATACGCTTTTAAAAGAACATTAAATGGAACAGATGTGTAATGTTTGACAGTCTGTACGATCTCTACCTTCCAGCCCAACATATCCAATATTGAATGGAACAGATGTGTAATGTTTGACAGTCTGTACGATCTCTACCTTCCAGCCCAACATATCCAACATTAAATGGAACAGATGTGTAATGTTTGACAGTCTGCATGATCTCTACCTTCCAGCCCAACATATCCAACATTAAATGGAACAGATGTGTAATGTTTGACAGTCTGCACGATCTCTACCTTCCAGCCCAACATATCCAACATAAACTATCCAGCCCAACATATCCAACATTGACTATCCAGCCCAACATATCCAACATTAACTATCCAGCCCAACATATCCAACATTGACTATCCAGCCCAACATATCCAACATTAACTATCCAGCCCAACATATCCAACATTGACTATCCAGCCCAACTTATCCAACATTAACTATCCAGCCCAACATATCCAACATTAACTATCCAGCCCAACATATCCAACATTGACTATCCAGCCCAACATATCCAACATTAACTATCCAGCCCAACATATCCAACATTGACTATCCAGCCCAACTTATCCAACATTATCCAGCCCAACATATCCAACATTACTATCCAGCCCAACATATCCAACATTAACTATCCAGCCCAACATATCCAACATTGACTATCCAGCCCAACATATCCAACATTAACTATCCAGCCCAACATATCCAACATTGACTATCCAGCCCAACATATCCAACATTAACTATCCAGCCCAACATATCCAACATTAACTATCCAGCCCAACATATCCAACATTGACTATCCAGCCCAACTTATCCAACATTATCCAGCCCAACTTATCCAACATTAACTATCCAGCCCAACATATCCAACATTGACTATCCAGCCCAACATATCCAACATTAACTATCCAGCCCACATATCCAACATTGACTATCCAGCCCAACTTATCCAACATTATCCAGCCCAACTTATCCAACATTAACTATCCAGCCCAACATATCCAACATTAACTATCCAGCCCAACATATCCAACATTGACTATCCAGCCCAACTTATCCAACATTATCCAGCCCAACTTATCCAACATTAACTATCCAACTAGACCCGACTATTTACCCGACTAGACTAGCGACGTTCGGACAGCCCGTGTTCGATTCCCGCTGGGAGCAGTGTGAATTGTACTCGTGGTTGTAAAAATTAAAAAAATACTCCCACGGTCGACCAGCCGTTGGCAGAAATGGGTACCAGGGTATTATCCTGGGAAGGTGAGGAATGTCGCTTCGCATCTGAGTTTCGATGCTTGAGGCGACACTATACAGAAATATCCTAACATTTCTGGATAGGCGGCCGAGCACATATGGGTGTAAACTCGCGTGCTAAGACGCCGGTTCAAGTCTCGTACTTTACCTTTACCTTTAACTATCCAGCCCAACATATCCAACTTTGACTATCCAGCCCAACTTATCCAACAAGCGCTATACATTTTTTTGTTCTCAATATGACGATCATCATTTTCGGGAGGACGTGAAATTCCGGTATATGGTGGATAGGCAGCAGGAACCATTGAAGGCTATGTCTGAAAAGTGTTCCTTGTTGCAGTTTCCTCATATTCCAAGTCCGGCTTGTTGTACACCATGACATATGCACTTCTTTGGTGTCGTCTTACAGATCCGTCTGTATAGATGACTGCATCTTTCTCATTGGTGTTATCGCAGATGAGACCGTTAACCTCAGCATTAACCGCGACCGGGTTCTGTTCCCTACTTTTCCTGTTGAGTGTGACAATACACAAGAAAGTCCCCTTGAACGACGTAGGCACCGTATCCACTCCTCACCATTGCTGATATTGTGATAAGCCCACAGACCTGTTTGATGACATCTTCTGCTCAGCCCACCCATGATTTGCCTCTTTTTAGCCTGGCACCTTCCCTGTGTTGAGCACGTGGTGCAATGGATGCTCTTTATCTGTACTAATGCGCATGGCTTCATTCTGTATTTTCTCCAGCCTATCAATTTGAGTCGTACTGACAGTAAGAATTGCCAGGGCATACTCGATTGGTGCGAGGACTAATCCCTGGAACAGAAGAGTAAGTAGCCTCTGCTCGATGTTGGCAGCTGCCATGACCTTCAAGGCGGCTAATCCTTTGCGGGATTTTGTTATCACATGGTCGACGTGGTTCCGAAAACACAGGCTGCGACCAACTTAACACCGAGGTATGTCATCAACTTGTCCCTGGTCACCTCATCAGCTCCCATTCATACTACCGGTGTGGTCGTATTAACGCTATGATTGTTAAGGGAGAACCATGAAACTGATGCTTTATTAGGATTAACCAAGGCACCTGAAATGCCACACCAGGAAGAAATGCGATCGAGTTCGTCTTGCATTGTGGAGGCAATTCCTCGTCTGTCTCTTCCCTGTCGATATACCAGAATATCATCAGCAAAAGTTTTTCCCCTCCCATCCAGCTGTTGTTCCGTGATCGTTATTGTGTACACGTTAAATAGAACTGGTGACAATGGTGAGCCTTGTGGCAGCCCTGGACAAATGGATGTTGGCTCAGAAGACCAACTTCCACATCTGAGTATCACCTTCCTTTGAAACAGTGCCGCTGCGATCCATCTAATGAGAAAGGGGTGCACCGCCAGTTTGAGGAGCATATGCATGAGATATTCAAATGGTACAAATATTCAATGGTATTCAAAAGAACTATTAAACACAATTCAAACAAGACAAATGAGATTTTTGGACCATGTTAGAAGACACAACAGCCTAATAAAAGTAATCCTGGGGGGGAAATACAAGGTAAAAGAGGCAGAGGCAGACCAAGAGTAGACTAATATGGACGAGTAACATCAAAAGATGGACAAGTCAACCTATGACAACCTGCACCATCAAAGCAAGAGACTGAGTGGAATGGTGCTACTCCATGGTAGTCAAAACCTTCGACTTCGATGCGGAGATGGCACTCAATGATGATGATACTAATACTTGGACACAATATATACATATAATAATAATGAATAGAACACATTTAAATGATTTTACAAGTCACTTACTAAGTTACACATTCACTCACACAGTCACTGTTACAAAAACATTAAATTATGATGATTAATATTTCTATCTATCTATTGTCCTTTCGAGCCGAAGACGGCACATAGGGCAGAACCACAATCTCAAAAACAGAAACCTTGCGTGCCAAAATGGCACATATTGCAGAGATCACTGCTTCTAAAATATATGGACTATGTTTCTGTTTCCATAACAATACTTTTTACATGACAGCTTGTCAAGCCCTCGATCAACCCTCCTTAGTCGTCTCTTACGACATGCCTGGAAGGTCACAGTGTCACTATTCTTTTACTCATAATGAGGCCCCGGTAACACACAGCAAGATTTAATATTTGGTACAATACAATCATCAATGTCTCGTACATACAATACAAAAAGTGTAACAAAGTCAAGGCAGACAGCTTTAGTTTGTCTCATATTATAATTATTACGATGATTCTATTTATGAAACGTGAAAGAGGAAGTTACAACAAGTTAATGTAACTTGACAGCCACCAAACAATAAATGCGAGCAAGGACACACACAGCAGTTGTCAGACTGTAGTGAAGGTTGTCCAGTGTTGGTGACCACTTACCTCCGCCATAGTTGAGCCACCGGTAGTAAGTCCGTATGGAAACAACCGCTTGTAGTACAGCGGTAGCAAGTGAGGAAGGATATTTGGGTCGTAAACTCGGTTTGCCATATTTGCTTACTTGAAAGAGAATCGCCGTCCACCCAAACAAACAAACAAATCAACAAACTCCTGGAACACAATCGGACCGTGTTGTTGTGGGGAAGATGGCGCGCCAAATGATTTTTTACTTCGGGGCAAAAATCGTACATATTTAAATTCGATTTTTAAATTAAATCAAGAGATGTCATTTTCTCATGAACTATCTTATTCTTGTTCTTCCAACTCCCGGAAAGCATAGGCCTTTAACAAACACTTTCAGCTCCTATGGAGCATAGGTCTTTAACAAACACTTTCAGCTCCCTGTGGAGCATAGGCCTTTAACAAACACTTTCAGCTCCCTGTGGAGCATAGGCCTTTAACAAACACTTTCAGCTCCCTGTGGAGCATAGGCCTTTAACAAACACTTTCAGCTCCTATGGAGCATAGGTCTTTAACAAACACTTTCAGCTCCCTGTGGAGCATAGGCCTTTAACAAACACTTTCAGCTCCCTATGGAGCATAGGTCTTTAACAAACACTTTCAGCTCCCTGTGGAGCATAGGCCTTTAACAAACACTTTCAGCTCCCTATGGAGCATAGGTCTTTAACAAACACTTTCAGCTCCCTGTGGAGCATAGGCCTTTAACAAACACTTTCAGCTCCCTGTGGAGCATAGGCCTTTAACAAACACTTTCAGCTCCCTGTGGAGCATAGGTCTTTAAACAAACACTTTCAGCTCCCTGTGGAGCATAGGTCTTTAACAAACACTTTCAGCTCCCTGTGGAGCATAGGCCTTTAACAAACCCTTCAGCTCCCTGTGGAGCATAGGCCTTTAAAACCTTTCAGCTCCCTGTGGAGCATAGGCCTTTAACAAACCCTTTCAGCTCCCTGTGGAGCATAGTTCTTAACAAACACTTTCCAGTCCGTCCTGTTTTGTCCCATTCTCTCAGATCACTCCAAGTTTCCCCATCATCTTCATCTCCGCTTCCAGCTGTCGTCACTAATAAATTTTTGGTCTTCCTCTTCGTCTCTTCCCCTGGGGATTCAAAAAAGGGCTCTCGTGTAATACTCTCAGTTGGGTTCCGCAGTGTGTGTCCTATCCAGCACCATCGTCTTACATTTTCGTCCTCTGGTATTTGTCTTGTACTTCCCCATAGATGTAAGTTCATACTTTTGTCTTGTCATCTCCATTCACAGCTGTTTATTGGTGACACTTTAGAAAAAAGTAAATAGCCCCCGTCACGCCAAATGGCGTAGGGGAATATGGTCTAGTGACCATAAATTTTACAGACCCTCAGCACATGATTTTTGGGGTAATGTGTTAGGTATTACGTCCGTGACGCTTTACTTTCCCAGAATAATCCGGTACCCATTAAAGGCTGGGTGAAACCGGAAGCCGTCGGTTGGGATCGAACCCTACCTCTTGTCCTTAGTAGTCCAGTCCACTAACCAGTGAGATATCGCGGCTCCAGTGACATTTTAGTAGTATTTGTAAATGTTCTGAGATCTGAAACATAACTTGAGTATAATTCTACTTTCATACTTTTTTAAAAATGCTCATACGAGACGTTATAACTTAGATTTTCACAAAATGTGTGGTTAGAATAACAACAATGTGGGTTAGAATAATAACAATGTGTGGTTAGAATAATAACAATGTGTGGTTAGAATAATAACAATGTGTGGTTAGAATATAATACTTCACACCTAAAATGATTATTCTTCTTCTTCTTTCCTTCCTCATTTGCCTTTCGTTGAGGGAGATATAGTTTGCTGTCTTTTGCTCTTCTTTCGCCTCTGCTTTTCTAGTTTTTTCCTATATGTTTCCTAGCGCTTCTAATATTCCATCAATCATCTTTTTCGTGGTCGACCTTTGGGTCTGGTATTCTCGCAACGTTTATTGAAGGCTCGTTGTGTTGTGTTTTGATCACTCTGTCTTGTCACGTGGCCAAACCATTCTATTTGTTGTTTAAAAGGGCTACACTTGACAAATCTAGAAATATTTATCCTCATTAACGTTATTGAACTAAATCACCAAAGTGTAAAATTACTGTTCTAGATTATTCTATTTGTGTACTATGTCACAACATTGAACCATTTCAATATCATATTATCTCAATACTTCCGGTTAAAATGCCTGATAGGCGACAGGAGTCGTTGAGACTCAGTCTGAAAAGTGTCATTTTTTGCAGTTTCCTCATATTCCAAGTCCGGCTTGCTGCCAGTGCTACTGAGTTTAGTGCTCTGTGCACACCGTGAGCTGTGTTTTTCATCCGGATCGTGTTTCGATATTCCGATTGCTGACGATGAATGATGATATTGTATGACGAAGGGCAGTTCAGCTGCGTTAACTTTCAGTGCGGTTTGGCCATAATGTTTTGGCGTGTGCTGTAGTTGCTATTATGGGGACTGCAGCTGCCTTTCTTTGTTTGGATCCCTCAATGCTATGAGATGTTAATTCGGATGATTCCACTGGCACGGACGCTTGAGCAATTATGGATTTGCTAGCTTGCGTTCGCCGACGAATAAAGGAGTGTACCTCTTCATCATCCGCCCTTAAAAGGACGTTAAGCGGGCGTGTCTGCGTTGTGTTGTGGTTTGCAGTATAACTGTTATATTACGCCTTTCGGCCAACACATCCGACTTCAGCAGTACCTTTTTTAGTGC
>JAVIAB010000145.1:3978277-4029933 GCA_032433765.1 Megaustenia siamemsis | reverse complement strand
GGGAAGACAGATGGAAGAAGAGATGAAGATGATGGAGAAGACAGATGGAAGAAGAGATGAAGATGATGGAGAAGACAGATGGAAGAAGAGATGAAGATATGGAGAAAACAGATGGAAGAAGATGAAGATGATGGAGAAGACAGATGGAAGAAGAGATGAAGATGATGGGGAAGACAGATGGAAGAAGAGATGAAGATGATGGGAAGACAGATGGAAGAAGAGATGAAGATGATGGGAAGACAGATGGAAGAAGAGATGAAGATGGGGAAGACAGATGGAAGAAGAGATGAAGATGATGGGGAAGACAGATGGAAGAAGAGATGAAGATGATGGAGAAGACAGATGGAAGAAGAGATGAAGATGATGGGGAAGACAGATGGAAGAAGATATGAAGATGATGGGGAAGACAGATGGAAGAAGAGATGAAGATGATGGGGAGACAGATGGAAGAAGAGATGAAGATGATGGGAAGACAGATGGAAGAAGAGATGAAGATGATGGGGAAGACAGATGAAGAAGATGAAGATGATGGAGAAGACAGATGGAAGAAGAGATGAAGATGATGGAGAAGACAGATGGAAGAAGAGTTGAAGATGATGGAGAAGACAGATGGAAGAAGAGATGAAGAGATGAGGGAAGACAGATGGAAGAAGAGATGAAGATGATGGGGAAGACAGATGGAGAAGAGATGAAGATGATGGGGAAGACAGATGGAAGAAGAGATGAAGATGATGGAGAAGACAGATGGAAGAAGAGATGAAGATGATGGGGAAGACAGATGGAAGAAGAGATGAAGATGATGGGAAGACAGATGGAAGAAGAGATGAAGATGATGGGGAAGAACAGATGGAAGAAGAATGAAGATGATGGGGAAGACAGATGGAAGAAGAGATGAAGGATGATGGTGAAGACAGATGGAAGAAGAGATGAAGATGATGGGGAAGACAGATGGAAGAAGAGATGAAGATGATGGAGAGACAGATGGAAGAAGAGATGAAATGATGGGAAGACAGATGGAAGAAGAGATGAAGATGATGGGGAAGACAGATGGAAGAGAGATGAAGATGATGAGAAGACAGATGGAAGAAGAGATGAAGATGATGGGGAAGACAGATGAAGAAGAGATAAGATGATGGGGAAGACAGATGGAAGAAGAGATGAAGATGATGGAAGAGATGGAAGAAGAGATGAAGATGATGGGGAAGACAGATGGAAGAAGATGAAGATGATGGAGAAGACAGATGGAAGAAGAGATGAAGATGATGGGGAAGACAGATGGAAGAAGAGATGAAGATGATGGAGAAGACAGATGGAAGAAGAGATGAATGATGGGGAAGACAGATGGAAGAAGAGATGAAGATGATGGAGAAGACAGATGGAAGAAGAGATGAAGATGATGGAGAAGAAGAGATGGAAGAAGAGATGAAGATGATGGGAAGACAGATGGAAGAAGAGATGAAGATGATGGGAAGACAGATGGAAGAGAGAGAAGATGATGGGGAAGACAGATGGAAGAAGATGAAGATGATGGGGAAGACAGATGGAAGAAGAGATGAAGATGATGGGAAGACAGATGGAAGAAGAGATGAAGATGATGGGGAAGACAGATGGAAGAAGAGATGAAGATGATGGGAAGACAGATGGAAGAAGAGATGAAGATGATGGAGAAGACAGATGGAAGAAGAGATGAAGATGATGGGAAGACAGATGGAAGAAGAGATGAAGATGATGGAGAAGACAGATGAAGAAGAGATGAAGATGATGGGGAAGACAGATGGCAGAAGAGATGAGATGGGGAAGACAGATGGAAGAAGAGATGAAGATGATGGGGAAGACAGATGGAAGAAGAGAATGAAGATGATGGGGAAGACAGATGGAAGAAGAGATGAATGATTGGAGAAGACAGATGGAAGAAGGATGAAGATGATGGGGAAGACAGATGGAAGAAGAGATGAAGATGATGGGGAAGCAGATGGAAGAAGAGATGAAGATGATGGAGAAGACAGATGAAGAAGAGATGAAGATGATGGAGAAGACAGATGGAAGAAGAGATGAAGATGATGGAGAAAACAGATGGAAGAAGAGATGAAGATGATGGAGAAGACAGATGGAAGAAGAGATGAAGATGATGGAGAAGACAGATGGAAGAAGAGATGAAGATGATGGGGAAGACAGATGGAAGAAGAGATGAAGATGATGGGGAAGACAGATGGAAGAAGAGATGAAGATGATGGGAAGACAGATGGAAGAAGAGATGAAGATGATGGGAAGACAGATGGAAGAAGAGATGAAGATGATGGAAGACAGATGGAGAAGAGATGAAGATGATGGGGAGACAGATGAAGAAGATGAAGATGATGGGGAAGACAGATGGAAGAGATGAAGATGATGGGGAAGACAGATGGAAGAAGAGATGAAGATGATGGGAAGACAGATGGAAGAAGAGTGAAGATGATGGGGAAGACAGATGGAAGAAGAGATGAAGATGATGGAGAAGACAGATGGAAGAAGAGATGAAGATGATGGGAGAAGACAGATGGAAGAAGAGATGAAGATGATGGAGAAGACAGATGGAAGAAGATGAAGATGATGGAGAAGACAGATGGAAGAAGAGATGAAGATGATGGGGAAGACAGATGGAAGAAGAGATTACGATGATGGGAAGACAGATGGAAGAAGAGATGAAGATGATGGAGAAGACAGATGGAAGAAGAGATGAAGATGATGGGGAACAGATGGAAGAAGAGATGAAGATGATGGGGAAGACAGATGGAAGAAGAGAAGATGATGGGAAGACAGATGGAAGAAGAGATGAAGATGATGGGGAAACAGATGGAAGAAGAGATGAAGATGATGGGAAGACAGATGGAAGAAGAGATGAAGATGATGGGGAAGACAGATGGAGAAGAGATGAAGATGATGGAGAAGACAGATGGAAGAAGAGATGAAGATGATGGGGAAGACAGATGGAAGAAGAGATGAAGATGATGGGGAAGACAGATGGAAGAAGAGATGAAGATGATGGGAAGACAGATGGAAGAAGAGATGAAGATGATGGGAAGACAGATGGAAGAAAGATGAAGATGATGGGGAAGACAGATGGAAGAAGAGATGAAGATGATGGGGAAGACAGATGGAAGAAGAGATGAAGATGATGGGAAGACAGATGGAAGAAGAGATGAAGATGATGGAGAAGACAGATGGAAGAAGAGATGAAGATGATGGGGAAGACAGATGGAAGAAGAGATGAAGATGATGGGGAAGACAGATGGAAGAAGAGATGAAGATGATGGAGAAGACAGATGGAAGAAGAGATGAAGATGATGGAGAAGACAGATGGAAGAAGAGATGAAGATGATGGAGAAAACAGATGGAAGAAGAGATGAAGATGATGGAGAAGACAGATGGAAGAAGAGATGAAGATGATGGGAAGACAGATGGAAGAAGAGATGAAGATGATGGGGAAGACAGATGGAAGAAGAGATGAAGATGATGGGGAAGACAGATGGAAGAAGAGATGAAGATGATGGGGAAGACAGATGGAAGAAGAGATGAAGATGATGGGGAAGACAGATGGAAGAAGAGATGAAGATGATGGAGAAGACAGATGGAAGAAGAGATGAAGATGATGGGGAAGACAGATGGAAGAAGAGATGAAGATGATGGGGAAGACAGATGGAAGAAGAGATGAAGATGATGGGGAAGACAGATGGAAGAAGAGATGAAGATGATGGGGAAGACAGATGGAAGAAGAGATGAAGATGATGGGGAAGACAGATGGAAGAAGAGATGAAGATGATGGAGAAGACAGATGGAAGAAGAGATGAAGATGATGGAGAAGACAGATGGAAGAAGAGATGAAGATGATGGAGAAGACAGATGGAAGAAGAGATGAAGATGATGGAGAAGACAGATGGAAGAAGAGATGAAGATGATGGGGAAGACAGATGGAAGAAGAGATGAAGATGATGGGGAAGACAGATGGAAGAAGAGATGAAGATGATGGAGAAGACAGATGGAAGAAGAGATGAAGATGATGGGAAGACAGATGGAAGAAGAGATGAAGATGATGGGGAAGACAGATGGAAGAAGAGATGAAGATGATGGGGAAGACAGATGGAAGAAGAGATGAAGATGATGGGGAAGACAGATGGAAGAAGAGATGAAGATGATGGGGAAGACAGATGGAAGAAGAGATGAAGATGATGGGGAAGACAGATGGAAGAAGAGATGAAGATGATGGAGAAGACAGATGGAAGAAGAGATGAAGATGATGGGAAGACAGATGGAAGAAGAGATGAAGATGATGGGGAAGACAGATGGAAGAAGAGATGAAGATGATGGAGAAGACAGATGGAAGAAGAGATGAAGATGATGGGGAAGACAGATGGAAGAAGAGATGAAGATGATGGGGAAGACAGATGGAAGAAGAGATGAAGATGATGGGGAAGATAGATGGAAGAAGAGATGAAGATGATGGGGAAGACAGATGGAAGAAGAGATGAAGATGATGGAGAAGACAGATGGAAGAAGAGATGAAGATGATGGAAGACAGATGGAAGAGAGATGAAGATGATGGAGAAGACAGATGGAAGAAGAGATGAAGATGATGGGGAAGACAGATGGAAGAAGAGATGAAGATGATGGAGAAGACAGATGGAAGAAGAGATGAAGATGATGGAGAAGACAGATGGAGAAGGATGAAGATGATGGGGAAGACAGATGGAAGAAGAGATGAAGATGATGGGGAAGACAGATGGAAGAAGAGATGAAGATGATGGGGAAGACAGATGGAAGAAGAGATGAAGATGATGGGGAAGACAGATGGAAGAAGAGATGAAGATGATGGGGAAGACAGATGGAAGAAGAGATGAAGATGATGGGGAAGACAGATGGAAGAAGAGATGAAGATGATGGGGAAGACAGATGGAAGAAGAGATGAAGATGATGGAGAAGACAGATGGAAGAAGAGATGAAGATGATGGGGAAGACAGATGGAAGAAGAGATGAAGATGATGGAGAAGACAGATGGAAGAAGAGATGAAGATGATGGGGAAGACAGATGGAAGAAGAGATGAAGATGATGGGGAAGACAGATGGAAGAAGAGATGAAGATGATGGGGAAGACAGATGGAAGAAGAGATGAAGATGATGGGAAGACAGATGGAAGAAGAGATGAAGATGATGGAGAAGACAGATGGAAGAGAGATGAAGATGATGGGAAGACAGATGGAAGAAGAGATGAAGATGATGGGGAAGACAGATGGAAGAAGAGATGAAGATGATGGAAGACAGATGGAAGAAGAGATGAAGATGATGGAGAAGACAGATGGAAGAAGAGATGAAGATGATGGAGAAAACAGATGGAAGAAGAGATGAAGATGATGGAGAGACAGATGGAAGAAGAGATGAAGATGATGGAGAAGACAGATGGAAGAAGAGATGAAGATGATGGGGAAGACAGATGGAAGAAGAGATGAAGATGATGGGGAAGACAGATGGAAGAAGAGATGAAGATGATGGGGAAGACAGATGGAAGAAGAGATGAAGATGATGGGGAAGACAGATGGAAGAAGAGATGAAGATGATGGAGAAGACAGATGGAAGAAGAGATGAAGATGATGGGGAAGACAGATGGAAGAAGAGATGAAGATGATGGGGAAGACAGATGGAAGAAGAGATGAAGATGATGGGGAAGACAGATGGAAGAAGAGATGAGATGATGGGGAAGACAGATGGAAGAAGAGATGAAGATGATGGGGAAGACAGATGGAAGAAGAGATGAAGATGATGGAGAAGACAGATGGAAGAAGAGATGAAGATGAGGAGAAGACAGATGGAAGAAGAGATGAAGATGATGGAGAAGACAGATGGAAGAAGAGATGAAGATGATGGGGAAGACAGATGGAAGAAGAGATGAAGATGATGGGGAAGACAGATGGAAGAGAGATGAAGATGATGGGGAAGACAGATGAAGAAGAGATGAAGATGATGGGGAAGACAGATGGAAGAAGAGATGAAGATGATGGGGAAGACAGATGGAAGAAGAGATGAAGATGATGGGGAAGACAGATGGAAGAAGAGATGAAGATGATGGGGAAGACAGATGGAAGAAGAGATGAAGATGATGGGGAAGACAGATGGAAGAAGAGATGAAGATGATGGAGAAGACAGATGGAAGAAGAGATGAAGATGATGGGGGAAGACAGATGGAAGAAGAGATGAAGATGATGGGGAAGACAGATGGAAGAAGAGATGAAGATGATGGAGAAGACAGATGGAAGAAGAGATGAAGATGATGGGGAAGACAGATGAAGAAGAGATGAAGATGATGGGGAAGACAGATGGAAGAAGAGATGAAGATGATGGGGAAGATAGATGGAAGAAGAGATGAAGATGATGGGGAAGACAGATGGAAGAAGATGAAGATGATGGAGAAGACAGATGGAAGAAGAGATGAAGATGATGGGGAAGACAGATGGAAGAAGAGATGAAGATGATGGAGAAGACAGATGGAAGAAGAGATGAAGATGATGGAGAAGACAGATGGAAGAAGAGATGAAGATGATGGGGAAGACAGATGGAAGAAGAGATGAAGATGATGGGGAAGACAGATGGAAGAAGAGATAAAGATGATGGGGAAGACAGATGGAAGAAGAGATGAAGATGATGGGGAAGACAGATGGAAGAAGAGATGAAGATGATGGGGAAGACAGATGGAAGAAGAGATGAAGATGATGGGGAAGACAGATGGAAGAAGAGATGAAGATGATGGAGAAGACAGATGGAAGAAGAGATGAAGATGATGGAGAAGACAGATGGAAGAAGAGATGAAGATGATGGGGAAGACAGATGGAAGAAGAGATGAAGATGATGGGAAGACAGATGGAAGAAGAGATGAAGATGATGGGGAAGACAGATGGAAGAAGAGATGAAGATGATGGGGAAGACAGATGGAAGAAGAGATGAAGATGATGGGGAAGACAGATGGAAGAAGAGATAAAGATGATGGGGAAGACAGATGGAAGAAGAGATGAAGATGATGGAGAAGACAGATGGAAGAAGAGATGAAGATGATGGGAAGACAGATGGAAGAAGAGATGAAGATGATGGGGAAGACAGATGAAGAAGAGATGAAGATGATGGAGAAGACAGATGGAAGAAGAGATGAAGATGATGGGGAAGACAGATGGAAGAAGAGATGAAGATGATGGAGAAGACAGATGGAAGAAGAGATGAAGATGATGGGAAGACAGATGGAAGAAGAGATGAAGATGATGGAGAAGACAGTGGAAGAAGAGATGAAGATGATGGAGAAGACAGATGGAAGAAGAGATGAAGATGATGGGAAGACAGATGGAAGAAGAGATGAAGATGATGGGGAAGACAGATGGAAGAAGAGATAAAGATGATGGGGAAGACAGATGGAAGAAGAGATGAAGATGATGGGGAAGACAGATGGAAGAAGAGATGAAGATGATGGGGAAGACAGATGGAAGAAGAGATGAAGATGATGGGGAAGACAGATGGAAGAAGAGATGAAGATGATGGAGAAGACAGATGGAAGAAGAGATGAAGATGATGGAGAAGACAGATGGAAGAAGAGTTGAAGATGATGGAGAAGACAGATGGAAGAAGAGATAAAGATGATGGGGAAGACAAGTATGATCTTAAAAGAATGGCAAGAAACAGAACAGCTTGGAAAGTGTTTGCTGAAGACATATGCTCTACAGCTTCCGGGGAATATGGCGCCCTGTTCGCTGGCTTCTTCAGAGGACTCACAGATAAGTGCTGATTTCCAGTGAACTTTCTGTTTATTTGTTTGTTTCTATTGATATTTGAAGGGATTCATGTGATTGTACGCGCTTTCTATTTGATGTAAATCACTTTACTTCTTTTGATTCATTGCATTTTGTTACAATTTCTTTAGTTGATCACTTATACTCATCTTTGTTGTTGACTGCGCTATTGAACGCGTGACAAAATGGCGGTTTGTTTTCGCCGGTCTGTCGTCAAGGACGCGTAATTCATTTAATTTGTAAAAGGCTCACGGTGTATCCGCGTGCTGCTGAGCTATTTACTGGAGTTGGCTAGTCTATAACGTGGAAACTGGTTCTGGACTGTGCGACTGAGTAAGTGCACATGAGTCTAGACCAACCATAGTATCGACGTTCAGCGACTAAATCATTTATGATACTATGACGATGGTAAATATTCAGATGCAGCCCAAACGACAACATCGAAGAAGGAAAACACGACAAGGTAAGTGTGGTGGCATTAAACTGTCGAAGTGTGAGAGGCTAGGCCTAAAGTATGTGCGTTACATATTGGAATTGTGGGTCCATAAATCAACGACGGCCCATTCTTGATAAGCTACTGTGCACATAAACATCTACACTACCTAACTAGTGACATGAAACATCTACACCTACTAAACTAGTGACATGAAACATCTATACCTACCTAACTAGTGACATGAAACATCTACACCTACTTAACTAGTGACATGAAACATCTACACCTACCTAACTAGTGACATGAAACATCTACACCTACCTAACTAGTGACATGAAACATCTACACCTACCTAACTAGTGACATGAAACATCTACACCTACTTAACTAGTGACATGAAACATCTACACCTACCTAACTAGTGACATGAAACATCTACACCTACCTAACTAGTGACATGAAACATCTACACCTACCTAACTAGTGACATGAAACATCTACACCTACCTAACTAGTGACATGAAACATCTACACCTACCTAACTAGTGACATGAAACATCTACACCTACTTAACTAGTGACATGAAACATCTACACCTACCTAACTAGTGACATGAAACATCTACACCTACCTAACATCCTCTCATTGGCAGATTAACTGGCTGGACACAATGGCAGTGGTTAGAGTCTCTGGGGAGGTCTAGTCTAACAAAAGTCTGCTTCATTTTCATGCCAGGACATGAGAGTGTAAGAGGTAATGAGCGTGCAGGCAGACTTGCCAGTTTGGCAGCTACTGAGTGTAGAAAAGAATGGACCGTTGTGACACCTCAGAGATGCTGGACGAAAAATCGATTTTAAAAAGCTCTCCTGAATCCTCAACCATGAAAAGACTTCACGAATATCATGTCAAGATGGACAACGCCAGACGAGAGCAATGCGAAGGAATCCAAAGAAGACATTAACCAACACAACACCAGTGTTGTTTGTCGCTACACGTTGATGGACATACTTCAGAGATCTGAGCACTAATGGACTTGTCTGATGTGCAAGAAAGATGACCTGTCGACTAAACTAAATTGATGGCAGATGATAAATAAAAAGTAAAGAGCCCCATCACGCCAAGTGGCATACAGTGTTAATAACCATAAATTTTACAGACCGTCCGCACATGATTTTGGGGTAATGTGGTCGGTATTACGCCCGTGCCGCTTTACTTTCCCTGAAAAAAATCCGGTACTCATTTAAGGCTGGGTGAACCCAGAAGCCGTCGGTTGGGATCGAACCCTATCTCTTGTCCTTTGTAGTCCAGATCACTAACCACTGAGCTATCGTGGCTCCCAAAGACAGATGATGATGAGGAATAATTATTGGACAAATGCAAAAGTAAAAGAAGAATTATACATGTAAGAATGTTTTCTAATGGAGAAAGAGAAAATCATCACACAGTGAGAGAATCAGAAACATGAACAAAGCAATGAAACAAACAATGAGAACTCAAATAATACATTCAGCGACCGACCTTAACAAGTGTGAGATATTCAGCGATGGCCGACCTGCCCTGTGGTGACAGTTTGCGGGCAGTCTCATCACACACCCAACAGTGAATACCACGGCGACCTGAATACACCCACAGTAAGTGCTCAAAGCCGAAGTCATCTGTAATTTTAAAACTTGTGATGAATGGAACGAAGAATTAAAAACTTATAATTCAAACAAAATTGACAAAGTAAGAAACTTCTATACCCCTTCCAGCTTACTTTGTCTAAACAGAAACTTTAATACCTCTACAAGCTTACTTTGTCTACAACAGAAACTTTAATACATCTACCAGCTTACTTTGTCTACAACAGAAACTTTGATACATCTACAAGCTTACTTTGTCTACAACAGAAACTTTGATACATCTACCAGCTTACTTTGTCTACAACAGAAACTTTAATACCTCTACAAGCTTACTTTGTCTAAAACAGAAACTTTGATACATCTACAAGCTTACTTTGTCTAAAACAGAAACTTTGATACCTCTACTAGCTTACTTTGTCTAAAACAGAAACTTTGATACCTCTACTAGCTTACTTTGTCTAAAACAGAAACTTTGATACCTCTACAAGCTTACTTTGTCTACAACAGAAACTTTGATACCTCTACTAGCTTACTTTGTCTACAACAGAAACTTTGATACCTCTACAAGCTTACTTTGTCTACAACAGAAACTTTGATACATCTACTAGATTACTTTGTCTAAAACAGAAACTCTGATACCTCTACTAGCTTACTTTGTCTACAACAGAAACTTTTATACCTCTACTAGCTTACTTTGTCTACAACAGAAACTTTGATACATCTACAAGCTTACTTTGTCTAAAACAGAAACTTTGATACATCTACCAGCTTACTTTGTCTACAACAGAAACTTTGATACATCTACTAGCTTACTTTGTCTACAACAGAAACTTTGATACCTCTACTAGCTTACTTTGTCTAAAACAGAAACTTTGATACCTCTACTAGCTTACTTTGTCTACAACAGAAACTTTGATACATCTACTAGCTTACTTTGTCTACAACAGAAACTTTGATACCTCTACTAGCTTACTTTGTCTACAACAGAAACTTTGATACTTCTACTAGCTTACTTTGTCTACAACAGAAACTTTGATACCTCTACTAGCTTACTTTGTCTACAACAGAAACTTTGATACATCTACTAGCTTACTTTGTCTACAACAGAAACTTTGATACATCTACTAGCTTACTTTGTCTACAACAGAAACTTTGATACCTCTACTAGCTTACTTTGTCTACAACAGAAACTTTGATACATCTACTAGCTTACTTTGTCTACAACAGAAACTTTGATACATCTACTAGCTTACTTTGTCTACAACAGAAACTTTGATACCTCTACTAGCTTACTTTGTCTACAACAGAAACTTTGATACTTCTACTAGCTTACTTTGTCTACAACATAAACTCTGATACCTCTGAGAGCTTACTTTATCTAAAACATAAACTCTGATACCTCTGAGAGCTTACTTTATCTAAAACATAAACTCTGATACCTCTGAGAGCTTACTTTATCTAAAACATAAACTCTGATACCTCTGAGAGCTTACTTTATCTAAAACATAAACTCTGATACCTCTGAGAGCTCTGTCTAAAATTTTCACAGCCATCACCATCAGCGGCCAGCACTTGGGACAGATGTCAGCCCCGCTGTGAATGATGAATTTATGCGTGAAAGATGAAATCAGACAGATTGAATGATGAATTTATGTGTGAAAGATGAAATCAGATAGACTGAATGATGAATTTATGTGTGAAAGATGAAATCAGATAGACTGAATGATGAATTTATGTGTGAAAAATGAAATCAGATAGACTGAATGATGAATTTATGTGTGAAAAATGAAATCAGATAGATTGAATTATGAATTTATGTGTGAAAGATGAAATCAGATAGACTGAATGATGAATTTACGTGTGAAAGATGAAATCAGATAGACTGAATGATGAATTTACGTGTGAAAGATGAAATCAGATAGACTGAATGATGAATTTACGTGTGAAAGATGAAATCAGATAGATTGAATGATGAATTTATGTGTGAAAGATGAAATCAGATAAATATAAAGAGGAAATCAATTAAACAGAATGATGAATTATAAGAAAGAATAACACAATTGTGAATCTATAACAACAGCACACACAAGACTCATCTAAACATGTAACATCTTATTGGTCACTCATTCTCCTGGCAATAGAAAGTTTAGTTTCTACAAAGAAAATATCATAAATATGGCTTTTTACATCGTCAAAGATAGTCGAAAATATGTACATGCCGAACTTAGTAACAGCCCAGTGCTGTTTTGGAGAGCAGTTTCTCTCATAGTGGCTTTGTCAATTTTGGAATAGCAGGTCGAGCTGAAGAATGAACAAGCAATATATTTCTGGCGGCATTTTGATACATTCTGTCTTTGTATGACTTCTTCTTTCCTTCCTCATCTGCCTTTCAGCGTCGAGGGAAGATATAATTTGCGGTCTTTTGCTCTTCTGGCTGTTATGTTTCCTAGTGCTTCTAATATTCCATCGATCCATCTTTTTCATGGTTGACCCTTGGGTCTGGTGCTCTCATGTTTGTTGAAGATTTGTGTTGTGTTTTCATCTTTCTGCCTTGTCACGTGGCCAAACCATTTTATCTGTTGCTTCCTTATATATTCTATGACGGGGGCTATTCCTAGTGTTTTTCTCAGTTCTTCATTTCTGATCTTATCTCTCAGACTGTTTCCTGTCATTCGTCTAACACATTTCATCTCTGTAGAGGTTATTTTTCTTATTTGTATGACTAGATTTATAATTTGACCAAACATATCACAGAAAAAAATAAACTATGCTTATGTTAATTAACCTTCGGTATATAACCAAGCAAGGATTATTTGCAGACTTAAGTATATAATTTATTATTTTGGCTAAGGCAGATTATAAATTATGAAGTACATATGGACCACTAGACCACCTGAGTTGAATACATTCAGCAATTAATATCTCACTGTTAGTGACAGGATCAACAACTAACAGCTGACTAAGATACTAGACAACCTGGGTCACTGTTAGTGACAGGATCAACAACTAACAGCTGACCAAGATACTAGACAACCTGGGTCACTGTTAGTGACAGGATCAACAACTAACAGCTGACCAAGATACTAGACAACCTGGGTCACAGTTAGTGACAAGATCAACAACTAACAACTGGCTAAGATCCTACTTCACTTGTGCCAGCAAAGGTCTTAATTAACCAACCTGGTCATGTGATTAAAGATTAAGACAAATAACCTGGAATCTAAAAATGCCACGCTGTGATCAGATGTTTTGGATCTTCTACTTCTCCTTCATCCCATAAGCTCGGAAGCCATCGGGGCACAGATTTCGTTAACCTTCTCCAATCCTCTCTATCTTCAAACATTTTTTGGGACTCTGTGTTAGACCAAAAGGTACAGATATCACTGCCTGCTGTAAACTAGGACACAAAACGCCTACGCCCATTTAACAACCTTTTAATACATTCCCCACCCAAAGGTTCATCACTGTGTGGCCACACTGTTTTTTCTACCAAAAAAAAATGGAAAAAAAAAACAGCAAGAAAATAAATTAAAATTGATCTAAAACACGCTGCCTATTGAGACAATTTCCTGAGGAAGGCAGAAAAGATGTTACATAAGAGAACTGACAAAATTCAAATCTAGGTTTTCTCACGCTGGTGGTTAGAACCAGGTTTTGTGGGTCCTTGTAGAGAATGTGTTCAACTGGATGATGGAGAGAAGGCAGAAGCTGAAAGATGAGACAGAAAAAAAGTACATACGAACAACAACTGCGGACATCATCGTAGTCTGTCATGTCGATGTCAAACACTAGCTCCTTCTCTTGAGCTTCAAAAGCTGCAGACTTCACTGTCTTGTGGTCTTTTGGCTGAGGAAAACGAGCAAACTTTAGAAGCAAATGTCAACAATAAACTGAGAAGACACACATACAAGACATACACATACATACAAGACATACATACACATACAAGACATACATACACATGTATACAAGAAATACACATATATACAAGACATACACATATATACAAGACATGCACATATATACAAGACATACACATATATACAAGACATACACATATATACAAGACATACACAAATATACAAGACTTACATACACATACAAGACATACATACACATACAAGACATACATACACATACAAGACATACATACACATACAAGACATACATACACATACAAGACATACATACACATACAAGACATACATACACATACAAGACATACATACACATGTATACAAGAAATACACATATATACAAGACATACACATATATACAAGACATGCACATATATACAAGACATACACATATATACAAGACATACACATATATACAAGACATACACAAATATACAAGACATATACAAATATACAAGACATACACAAATATCCTAAACATGAAAATTCAAAGTTGGACTTAATTTGATAATTCAAACATTAAATGAAGACAGAAACAACCCAGCATGACAAGTTATGAGGAATCAGTAATGACTTCAAAAGCACTGTAATGTTCGTGATCAATACTGGCATAAATATTTTAACGCATAGCAATAGTTGATCGCTGAAGAAGAAATATTAAATATTTGAAGCATTTTTTTTTTCTCTAATTTCCATTTAGGAATTGATGGAAACACAAAGTTCTAGTCTAACACAAAGTTCTAGTCTATGTTAAAGCACACATTTTAAATCTGACAAGTTTCAAACAATTCTCTGACAAAGTTTGACGTGTATTTTAAATATAACTTGTTAATGTTATGTTTGAATTAATGACAAAATTTAGACAAATGGTTTTGTCAAAAAAATGTCATTCTCAAAACTTAAAATATATTTTTTAAAACTAGAAATACTGTACCCCCATTCCAGAGGTAAAGTAAAGTACGAGACTTGAATCAGCATCTTAGCACGCAAGTTTTCACTCGTATTTGCTCAGCTGCCTATCCAGAAGTGTTCAGAGACTTCTCAACAGCGTCAATTCAAGCATCGAAACTCACAATGCGCGGTGGCATTCCTCACCTTCCCAGAGTGTTACCCTGGTACCCATTTCTGCCAGAGGCTGGGTCGGCCGCAGGGGTATTTTTTTTTCCAACCACGAGTACAATTCACACCGTTTCCAGCAGGAATCGAACACGGGTTGTCCAAACATCGGTAGCCCAGTCAGGTGATTTCTCAACTAGGTTACCGAAGCTTCCCCATTTCAGAGATAAAGCAAATAAGTGGTTTGTCCCTTTATCTGTTCTACAAGATGATACACAGCAAAATTATACACAATAAGATGATACACAACAAGATGATACACAAGATGATACACAAGATGATACAAAACAAGATGATGCACAACAAAATGATACACAGCAAGATGATACACAACAAGATGATACACAACAAGATGATACACAAGATGATACACAACAAGATGATACACAACAAGATGATGCACAACAAGATGATGCACAGCAAGATGATACACAGCAAGATGATACACAACTAAATGATACACAACAAGATAATACACAACAAGATGATACACAACAAGATGATGCACAGCAAGAGAAGACATCTTAAAACACTTACCCTGTGTGTGAACACAGCGCCGATGTCAATTTTCTCTGGACATTTTTTCTGAAGTTCCTTCTCGAAGTCTTGTTGATCAGAGAAGGACTGGTAGCGAATGTAAATGTCGTCTTTCAAAGTAAATGAGAACTCTCTGTGGCTGAAGTAGTGTTTGGGTACTGTGGAAATAGTTTCAAAGTAAATGAGAACTCTCTGTGGCTGAAGTAGTGTTTGGGTACTGTGGAAATAGCTTCAAAGTAAATGAGAACTCTCTGTGGTTGAAGTAGTGTTTGGGTACTGTGGAAATAGTTTCAAAGTAAATGAGAACTCTCTGTGGTTGAAGTAGTGTTTTGGTACTGTGGAAATAGTTTCAAAGTAAATGAGAACTCTCTGTGGTTGAAGTAGTGTTTTGGTACTGTGGAAATAGTTTCAAAGTAAATGAGAACTCTCTGTGGTTGAAGTAGTGTTTTGGTACTGTGGAAATTGTTTCAAAGTAAAGGTAAAGGAAGGGTGCAATGCTTGTCCACGTCAGCAAAAATATTTAAATTTTCTTCTTTAAGCTACTCTTCTTCGCTGTCCGCTTTTTGGGGGACTGGTTAATCTCGAGACAGAGAGGTTTTGAGTTCAAATCTGAGCTGCACCAGTTGGGATTTTATTTGTGATTTCTCTCTGCGGCAACCACCCAGCGTCTCAACAGTGAGGCACGGCTCAAAATGTCAATTACTCATCGACGGAAACAATATGAGTACCTCTGAAGACAGAGCTATCTGCCTGTGATGGGAAAGACCCCTGTGCACATGGTTGACAAGGAAAAATGGATTAACATGCAGTCTCTCTTAGGACATTACCAGAGGTGAAACCTGGCAAATGCAAATGCAAAAAAAAAAAAAAAAAAAAAAAAAAAAAAAAAAAAAACCATACGCTTTAAAAGAACATTAAATGGAACAGATGTGTAATGTTTGCAGTCTGCACGATCTCTACCTTTCAGCCCAACATATCCAACATTAACTATCCGGCCCAACATATCCAGCATTGGCTATCCAGCCCAACATAACCAACATTAACTATCCGGCCCAACATATCCAGCATTGGCTATCCAGCCCAACATATCCAACATTAACTATCCAGCCCAACATATCCAACATTGACTATCCAGCCCAACATATCCAACATTGACTATCCAGCCCAACTTATCCAACATTGACTATCCAGTCCAACATATCCAACATTAACTATCCAGCCCAACTTATCCAACATTGACTATCCAGTCCAACATATCCAACATTGACTATCCAGCCCAACTTATCCAACATTGACTATCCAGTCCAACTTATCCAACATTGACTATCCAGCCCAACTTATCCAACATTAACTATCCAGCCCAACTTATCCAACATTGACTATCCAGCCCAACATATCCAACATTGACTATCAAGCCCAACTTATCCAACATTAACTATCCAGCCCAACTTATCCAACATTAACTATCCAGCCCAACTTATCCAACATTGACTATCCAGCCCAACATATCCAACATTAACTATCCAGCCCAACTTATCCAACATTAACTATCCAGCCCAACTTATCCAACATTGACTATCCAGTCCAATATATCCAACAATGACTATCCAGCCCAACATATCCAACATTGACTATCCAGTCGAACATAACCAACATTGACTATCCAGTCCAACATATCCAACATTGACTATCCAGCCCAACATATCCAACATTGACTATCCAGTCCAACTTATCCAACATTGACTATGCAGCCCAACATATCCAACATTAACTATCCAGCCCAACTTATCCAACATTGACTATCCAGTCCAATATATCCAACAATGACTATCTAGCCCAACATATCCAACATTGACTATCCAGTCCAACATATCCAACATTAACTATCCAGCCCAACTTATCCAACATTGACTATCCAGTCCAACATATCCAACATTGACTATCCAGCCCAACTTATCCAACATTGACTATCCAGTCCAACTTATCCAACATTGACTATCCAGCCCAACTTATCCAACATTAACTATCCAGCCCAACTTATCCAACATTGACTATCCAGTCCAACTTATCCAACATTGACTATCCAGCCCAACTTATCCAACATTAACTATCCAGCCCAACTTATCCAACATTGACTATCCAGCCCAACTTATCCAACATTGACTATCCAGCCCAACTTATCCAACTTAACACATTCACCACTACCAATGGATTTACCATGCTATGGCCTGGCCGTTTTCTTACATTTGTTACAATTTGAAACCGTGAGAAAATAAATGAAAATTAATCTAAAAGATTATTCATACAATTAGCTCCAGAAGCAGGAAAAGAGGTTAAATAAGAGAATGACAAGGTTTTAGTGGAGATAATTGAGGGAATGTCAATAAATTAAAAGCCAGAAAGCATGACTCCTGGATTTCTTATGTTGGTTATTAAAGCTGGATTTTGTGGCTCACTGTGCAGATTGTGTTAAGCACTGTATTTATAGTTATAATGTTGTTCTCCCTCATGATTCCTACTTGCTAAGCCAGGTTGGTTGGTTGGTCATCACAGGGGAGTGGAGTTGGGTTCTGATTCACAGACATCGATGCAAACAGTCAACTGTGAGTCATTGATAAATTTCAGTCTAGACTCCGTCCTGCATCTTGACTCCATTTCATACTTTCAAGATTAATACTGTGTTCAACTTCCAGTTTATATTTTTAATGGTTTCCAAAGAATGCCTGAAAAGTTAGTAAATATTAGGGACGAAAGGTATTTTAAACCCTTCAGGAAATTGCACGAATCAACTCTCCAGAACATGCACGGATCAACTCTCCGGAACATGCACGGATCAACTCTCCGGAACATGCACGGATCAGCTCTCCGGAACATGCACAGATCAACTCTCCGGAACATGCACAGATCAACTCTCCGGAACATGCACAGATCAACTCTCCTGAACATGCACAGATCAACTCTCCGGAACATGCACGGATCAACTCTCCGGAACATGCACGGATCAACACTCCGAAACATGCACAGATCAACTCTCCTGAACATGCATGAATCAACTCTCCTCAACATGCATGAATCTAAAGAAATAAATGAGTTGACCGGTAAATCTGAACAAACATCTATAGAAACAGTATTTAAATGGACATGAGACCTCTGTTCTATTCTATTAATGCGAGACATGAACACTTCTTAGAAAACACACGTGTAGAATCGCATTGTGTGAAATTCTTTCTGTTGTTTACCCAATGACTACTAAAGAAAGTTGATTGTCCTTATTGTCATCTGCCCTTTAAAGGATGTTAAATGGGTGCAGATGCACTGTGCTGTAGTTTGCAGTAAACTGTGATAGTTGCACCTTCTGGCCCTAGACAACTGACTTCAGTCTGGTATTGTTTAGTGCCAGGTTGGCTTCCCTCTACGATCCTGACTCACTTGGCCAGACTAGACTGGCTAGTTTGTTTCTAAGTGTGGTCAGACTAGACTGGTTAGTTTGTTTCTAAGTGTGGCCAGACTAGACTGGTTAGTCTGTTTCTAAGTGTGGTCAGACTAGACTGGTTAGTTTGTTTCTAAGTGTGGTCAGACTAGACTGGTTAGTCTGTTTCTAAGTGTGGTCAGACTAGACTGGTTAGTTTGTTTCTAAGTGTGGTCAGACTAGGCTGGTTAGTTTGTTTCTAAGTGTGGCCAGACTAGGCTGGTTAGTTTGTTTCTAAGTGTGGCCAGACTAGACTGGTTAGTCTGTTTCTAAGTGTGGTCAGACTAGGCTGGTTAGTCTGTTTCTAAGTGTGGCCAGACTAGACTGGTTAGTCTGTTTCTAAGTGTGGCCAGACTAGGCTGGTTAGTCTATTTCTAAGTGATAGCTTCCAACTCTGCTGCTGAGGAATACCTTGGTCTCCAAATTTGTGTTTTTCTTATCACGCTGCCAAATCATTTTATATGTTGTTTCTTTATATATTCTATAATGTGAACCAATTAACCATCAATTAAACTCAATTCAAAATGACAAAAACTCAAACTACACAAATTACCTAAACTACAGACTTCAAGTTCAGGTAATAAACAAAATAAGAAGATACAAGACTATTCTTACTTGATACAGCTGTACTTCATTTTGTTGCACAACTTATGGCAATATGACAATTGGAACATACAATACGGAAACTGATGATACTGCATTACTAGCTGAAAATCGAACAGATCTACAACAATTATTTACTGAGATAAACATGACAAGCAAAAAATATGGATTAGATATGAATATCAAAAAGACAAAAACTATGATCATAAACAAAGAAAATTCTCAAAACTGACAAGTGGATATCAAAATAGAAGGAATAGACCTGGAGACAGTTCAGAGCTACAACTACCTGGGACATACTATAACCAGTGATGGAAAATGTAAACTGAAATAAACAAAAGAATAGGTATGGAAAAAAGTAATTTTAATGTCATGAGGAACATACTAGCATCAAAACAAATAACACCAGGGCTAAAGCTAAGAATAGCAAAATGTTACATCTTCTCAATATTCCTGTATAGTGCAGAAACATAGACATTAGAGAAGAAAACAGAACAGAGAATTGAAGCCTTTGAAATGTGGATATATAGAAGAATAGGGAGAATTGGATGGAAGGAAAAGAAAATAAATAATGAAGTTTTAAAACAACTAAAAATGAAAAGAGAACTACTAAACACAATTCAAACAAGACAAATGTGATTTTTGGGGAATGTTAAAAGACACAACAGCCTAATAAAAGTAATCCTGGAGGGGAAAATACAAGGTAAAAGAGGCAGAGGCAGACCAAGAGTAGACTAACATGGACGAGTAACATCAAAAGATGGACAAGTGAACCTATGACAACTTGCACCATCAAAGCAAGAGACAGAGTGGAATGGCGCTCCATGGTAGTCAATCTTCGATGCGGAGACAGCACTCAATGATGATGATACTAATACTTTGACACAATATCATCATCAAGTACTGGGCCTACTGGTGTAGGTGATCATGTATCTCCACAACTTTTGATCTCGGCAGCTATTTATCATTTCTGTTGTTGATCTTCTGCCAAGTCATTCTCTTAAGCTGTCTGTTATTTTTTCTCTTTGCTTCCCTCTATCTCTTCGTCCCTCAATTTTTCCAGTCGTTACAATATATTCCAGTTTTTCTCTTCTCATTACATGGCCAAAAAATGATGATTGTTTCTTCCTAACATTGGAAATTAGCTATCTTTTTGCTTTGACCTCTCTCAGAACATCTTCATTACTCTTCTTAGCTGTCCATGGTATTCTCAACATTCTTCTGTAAAACCACATTTCGACAGACTCCAGTGATTTTCTTGTCTGTTGTCCTATTGTCCATGATTCGCATCCATATGTTAAGACTGGCTCTACATAACATTTAAGAAATCTTTTTCTTGTTTCTATTGTCAAAATGGATTGCGTAGTAGATTCCTCATTTTTTAGAAAGCTGCTTTTGCCTGAGCCATTCTGCATCTCACCTCTTTTGTACATCTTCCGTCTGAGGTTAACAAAGTTCCCAATATTTAAATTCATTTACCTGTTTTAATATTGTTCCACTTGTCTTTATTTTGCACTGAGGTGATGTATTTTTCTTTGTTGTTACCATTACCTCTGTCTTTTTGCTATTAAGGCTGAGTCCTTTATTTTTGCTTTCTTTCACTATAATGTCCAACATTTCTTGTAGCTCATTTTCACTCTTAGCGATTAAGACTGTATCATCAGCATACCTTAGATTATTTATATTATGACCTCCAATTGTTATTCCAGGCATGTCCCTTACAGATCTTAAAATAATCTCACTATAAATATTAAACAAATCTGTTGACAGCACACAACCTTGCCTAATACCCTGCATTATTTGTTGAAACATTCCCAATTTGTTTCCAGTTCTTATGGCCGCTGTTTGTTGCTAGTACATGTTCTTTATTATTCTTAGATCTTTGCTGTCTTGACACAATATATACATATAATAATAATGAATAGAACACATTTAAATGATTTTATAAGTCACTTACTAAGTTACTTGATGCCAGCTATGACGGTACAAAGTCACTTACTAAGTTACTTGATGCCAGCTATGACGGTACAAAGTTACACATTCACACACACAGTCACTGTTAGTGTTCCAAAAACATTAAATTATGGTGGTGGTTGGTTGCGTTCGCCTTATGACTAAAGTATTCTAGAGTATTCGTAGACTGTAGAATTCCTCTTTGTCATCCATCCTTAAAAGGACGTTAAGTCAATAAGTGGGCGTGTCTGCGTTGTGTTGTGGTTTGCAGTATTGAGTATAACTGTTATATTTGCGCTTTCGGCCCAACACATCCGACTTCAGCAGGACATTTTTTTCTGTAATGGGATGTCTTCCCTCTTCGATCCCTGCTCGCTTGGCCAGACTAGACAGGTTAGTCTGTTACTGGAGGCACCTCGGAGAGGTGGAGCAGGGTATGGATGGTTCTGGTTCACCGATCCTGGCGCAAGCCATCAGCTGTGGGTCGCTGACAACTTCCAGCTCTGGTGATGGGAGGCACGCTTTCGCATTAAATTATTATATTTAATATTTGGTACGTACAAAAAAAGTGCTAGTGTAACAAAGCAGCCAGCTTTTAGTTTGTCTCATTACTCTCTTATTATAATGATTCTATTTATGAAACGTGAAAGAGGCAGTTACAAGAAGTTAATGTAACTTGACAGACACAAAACAATAAATGCGAGCAAGGACACACAGCGACAACTGAAGAGAAGGCTGTCCAGTGTTGAGTGTTGGCGTTGGTGACCACTTACCTCCGCCATAGTTGAGCCACCGGTAGTAAGGTCCATATGGAAACAACCGCTTGTAGTACAGCGGTAGCAAGTGAGGAAGGATATTTGGATCGTAAACTCGGTTTGCCATATTTGCTTACTTGAAAGAGAATCGCCGTTCACCCCAAACAAACAAACAAACAAACAAATCAAGAAACTCGTGGAACACAATCGGACCGTGTTGTTGTGAGTAAGATGGCGCGCCAAATTGATATTTTTACTTCCGGGGCAAATATCGTACATATTTAAATTCGATTTTTAAATTAAATCAAGAGATGTCATTTTCTCATGAACTATCTTATTCTTGTTCTTCTCAACTCCCCGTAAAGCATAGACCTTTAACAAACACTTTCAGCTCCCTGTGGAGCATAGGTCTTTAACAAACACTTTTAGCTCCCTGTGGAGCATAGGTCTTCAAAAAACACTTTCAGCTCCCTGTGGAGCATAGGTCTTTAACAAACACTTTTAGCTCCCTGTGGAGCATAGGTCTTTAACAACACTTTCAGTTCCCTGTGGAGCATAGGCCTTTAACAAACCCTTTCAGCTCCCTGTGGAGCATAGGCCTTTAACAAACCCTTTCAGCTCCCTGTGGAGCATAGGCCTTTAACAAACCCTTTCAGCTCCCTGTGGAGCATAGGCCTTTAACAAACACTTTCAGCTTCCTGTGGAGCATAGGCCTTTAACAAACACTTTCAGCTCCCTGTGGAGCATAGGCCTTTAACAAACACTTTCAGCTCCCTGTGGAGCATAGGCCTTTAACAAACACTTTCAGCTCCCTGTGGAGCATAGGCCTTTAACAAACACTTTCAGCTCCCTGTGGAGCATAGGTCTTTAACAAACCCTTTCAGCTCCCTGTGGAGCATAGGCCTTTAACAAACACTTTCAGCTCCCTGTGGAGCATAGGCCTTTAACAAACACTTTCAGCTCCCTGTGGAGCATAGGCCTTTAACAAACACTTTCAGCTCCCTGTGGAGCATAGGCCTTTAACAAACACTTTCAGCTCCCTGTGGAGCATAGGCCTTTAACAAACACTTTCAGCTCCCTGTGGAGCATAGGCCTTTAACAAACACTTTCAGCTCCCTGTGGAGCATAGGCCTTTAACAAACCCTTTCAGCTCCCTGTGGAGCATAGGCCTTTAACAAACCCTTTCAGCTCCCTGTGGAGCATAGGCCTTTAACAAACACTTTCAGCTTCCTGTGGAGCATAGGCCTTTAACAAACACTTTCAGCTCCCTGTGGAGCATAGGCCTTTAACAAACACTTTCCAATCCGTCCTGTTTTGTCCCATTCTCTCAAGATCGCTCCAAGTTTCCCCATCATCTTCATCTCCACTTCCAGCTGTCGTCACTAAGAATATTTTGGTCTTCCTCTTTGTCTCTTTCCCTGGGCATTCCAAAAAGAGGCTCGCTGTGTAATACTCTCAGTTGGCTTCCGCAGTGTGTGTCCTATCCAGCACCATCGTCTTACATTTTCGTCCTCTGGTATTTGTCTTGTACTTCCCCATAGATGTAAGTTCATACTTTTGTCTTGTCATCTCCATTTCACAGCTGTTTATTGTGACACTTTAGTAAAAAGTCAAGTACCTCATAATAAAGAACATGTACGGGCAACAAACAACGGCCATGAGAACTTGAAACCAATTGGGAATGTTTCAACAAATAAAACAGGGTGTTAGACAAGGCTGTGTGCTGTCACCAGATTTGTTTAATATTTATAGTGAGATTATTTTAAGATCTGTAAGGGACAATCCTGGAATAACAATTGGAGGTCATAATATAAATAATCTAAGGTATGCTGATGATACAGTCTTAATCGCTAAGAGTGAAAATGAGTTACAAGAAATGTTGGACATTATAGTGAAAGAAAGCAAAAATAAAGGACTCAGCCTTAATAGCAAAAAGACAGAGGTAATGGTAACAACAAAGAAAAAGACATCACCTCAGTGCAAAATAAAGATAAGTGGAACAATATTAAAACAGGTAAATGAATTTAAATATTTGGGAACTTTGTTAAACTCAGACGGAAGATGTACAAAAGAGGTGAGATGTAGAATGGCTCAGGCAAAAGCAGCTTTCCAAAAAATGAGGAAGATACTATGCAATCCATTTTTGACAATAGAAACAAGAAAAAGAGTTCTTAAATGTTATGTAGAGCCAGTCTTAACATATGGATGCGAATCATGGACAATAGGACAACAGACAAGAAAATCACTGGAGTCTGTTGAAATGTGGTTTTACAGAAGAATGTTGAGAGTACCATGGACAGCTAAGAAGAGTAATGAAGATGTTCTGAAAGAGGTCAAAGCAAAAAGTGAGCTAATTTCCAATATAGGAAGAAACAATCATTATTTTTTGGCCATGTAATGAGAAGAGAAAAACTGGAATATATTGTAACAACTGGAAAAATTGAGGACGAAGAGATAGAGGGAAGCAAAGAGAAAAGATAACAGACAGCTTAAGAGAATGGCTTGGCAGAAGGTCAACAACAGAAATAATAAATAGCTGCCGAGATCGAAAGTTGTGGAGAGACATGATCACCTACGCCAGCAGGCCCGGTACTTGATGATGATAAAAGTACCCCCATCACGCCAATGGCGTATAGGGAATATGTTAGTGACCATATATTTTACAGACCTTCGGCACATGATTTTTGGGGTAATGTGGTCGGTGTCGCTTTTCTTTCCCAGAAAAAATCCGGTACCCATTTAAGGCTGGGTGAATCCAGAAGCCGTCCGTTGGGATCGAAACCTACCTCTTGTCCTTAGTAGTCCAGTCCACTAACCAGTGAGATATCGCGGCTCCAATGACATTTTAGTAGTATTTGTAAATGTTCTGAGATCTGAAACATAACTTGAGTATAATTCTACTTTCATACTTTTTTTAAAAATGCTCATACGAGACGTTATAACTTAGATTTTCACAAAATGTGTGGTTAGAATAACAACAATGTGTGGTTAGAATAATAACAATGTGTGGTTAGAATAATAACAATGTGTGGTTAGAATAATAACAATGTGTGGTTAGAATAAAACAATGTGTGGTTAGAATATAATACTTCACACCTAAATGATTATTCTTCCTCTTCTTTCCTTCCTCATTTGCCTTTCGTTGAGGGGAGATATAGTTTGCTGTCTTTTGCTCTTCTGTTCGCCTCTGCTTGTCTAGTTTTTTCCTATATGTTTCCTAGCGCTTCTAATATCCATCAATCCATCTTTTTCGTGGTCGACCCTTGGATCTGGTATTCTCGCAACGTTTATTGAAGGCTCGTTGTGTTGTGTTTTGATCACTCTGTCTTGTCACGTGGCCAAACCATTCTATTGTTGTTTTAAAAGGGTTACATTTGTCAAATCTAGAAATATTTATCCTCATAAACGTTATTGAACTAAATCACCAGAAGTGTCAACATTAACTGTTCTAGAATATCCCAATTTGTGTACTATGTCACAACATTGAACCACTTCAATACCATATTATCTCAATACTTCCGGTCAAAATGCCTGATAGGCGACAGGAGTCGTTGAGGTTCAGTCTGAAAAGTGTTCCTTTTTGCAGTTCCTCATATTCCAAGTCCGGCTTGCTGCAGGAGCTATTGAGTTTAGTGCTCTATACACTCTGTGGGCTGTGTTTTTCATCCGGATCGTGTTTCGATATTCCGATTGCTGACGATGAATGATGATATTGTATGACGAAGGGCAGTTCAGCTGCGTTAACTTTCAGTGCGCTTGGCCTTAATGTTTTTGGCGTGTGCTGTAGCTGCTATTATGGGGACTGCAGCTGCCTTAGTTTGGATCCTTCAATGCTATGAGATGTTAATTCGGATGATTCCACTGGCACGGACGCTTGAACAATTATGGATTTGCTTGCTTGCGTTCGCCCGACGACTAAAGGAGTGTACCTCTTCATCATCCCGCCCTTAAAAGGACGTTAAGCGGGCGTGTCTGCGTTGTGTTGTGGTTTGCAGTATAACTGTTATATTTACGCCTTTCGGCCCAACACATCCGACTTCAGCAGGACCTTTTTTAGTGCATGTTTGGGTTGTCTTCCCTCTTCGATCCTACTCGCTTTCTTCAAACTTGACAGGTTAGTCTGTTACTGGAGGCACCACGGAGAGGTGGAGCAGGGTCTGGATGGTTCTGGTTCACCGATCCTGGCGCAAGCCATCAGCTGTGGGTCGCTGACAACTTCCAGCTCTGGTGCTGTGAGGCGTCCTTCACCTCCTATTATTGATTTTAATATGTTTGCAGTGATACCGGGGCCTTCGACTAACTATAACCATTATCTTAAGAATGAGAGGACTGTAGTTTTCCTCCAGACATCTTCATTTATACATGTATCAACATTTGTATGGCTATAACTAAATACGACTTTGTGACTAAAGCAAGCAGTCGTGTTTTGTTCTGCCACGGCATCCATTCAAGTCTGATATATCGAAGATACACAAAGTCAATGAAATCAGACAGAAAAGATGATGAACAAAATGACGTATACGTTTGGGTCTTTCAAGTATTTTCTATCAGGGTTTTCATGGAAACAGTTAGCGTCAACCAGACTGCTAACAGAAGCTATGATCGCCGTGTTCATTGTAGTGGTGGCTGTTACTGATATAGAGGCCTAGTATTGCAGTATTCAGAAAATGAAAAATATCTTATGCAACAAATCTGTGTCAATAGAAATGAGAAAGAGTTCATCGGTGCTATATAGAACCAATTCTGACCTATGGAAGCGAATCATGGACAGTAGACAACAAATGAAAAGACGATTAGAGCCACAGAGATGGGATTTCTCAGAAGAATGTTGAAAGTTTCCCCGGACAGCTAAAAAGACCAATGAGGAAGTTCTCAAAGAGGCCAACACAAAAAGGGAGCTCTTAAAAAAACATCAGAAGAAAGCAATCAACATTTTTCGGGCACATCATGAGAAGAGGAAAGTTGGAATACTTGGTTACAACTGGCAAAATAAAAGGAAAGAGAGATCGCGGACGACAAAGAGAGAAAATACTGGATAGCTTTGTGTCATGCATGGAAAACAGTCAACAACAGAACTGATACAATGCACTGTAGATAGAAGATTGTGGAGGGACATGATCGCCTACGCCAACCGTATGGCACATGATGATGAGTATTGCAGTACCTCTGGGCTGGACTAGTAATTTCCCAGCATAGCCTGGGACAGACGAACTCCAACCTCTCCAGTAAGAGCCGGAATGTCAAGAAAGCCATTACGACCCGCCACATCTAATGAGCCAAAGGGCAACATGCTCGCATCAACTCGTAGCAATCCGTCATTATCATCAGGGTTTTCACCAAGTCTTTCCTTCCAATGTTTGCATCAAATCTCCTACCAATGTTTGTATCAAATCTTCCTACCAATGTTTGTATCAAATCTTCCTACCAATGTTTGTATCAAATCTTCATACCAATGTGTGTATCAAATCTTCCTACCAATGTTTGTATCAAATCTTCCTACCAATGTTTGTATCAAATCTTCCTACCATGTTTGTATTAAATCTTCCTACCAATGTTTGTATATAAATCTTCCTACCAATGTTTGTATCAAATCTTCCTACCAATGTTGTATCAAATCTTCCTACCAATTTTTGTATCAAATCTTCCTACCAATGTTTGTATCAAATCTTCCTACCAATGTTTGTATCAAATCTTTCTTCCAAGTTTTGTTTCAAATCTTCCTACCAATGTTTGTATCAAATCTTCCTACCAATGTTTGTATCAAATCTTCCTACCAATGTGTGTATCAAATCTTCCTACCAATGTTTGTATCAAATCTTCCTACCAATGTGTGTATCAAATCTTCCTACCAATGTTTGTATCAAATTTTCCTACCAATGTTTGTATCAAATCTTCCTACCAATGTTTGTATCAAATCTTCCTACCAATGTTTGTATCAAATCTTCCTACCAATGTTTGTATCAAATCTTCCTACCAATGTTTGTATTAAATCTTCCTACCAATGTTTGTATCAAATCTTCTTACCAATGTGTGTATCAAATCTTCCTACCAATTTTTGTATCAAATCTTCCTACCAATGTTTGTATCAAATCTTTCTTCCAAGTTTTGTTTCAAATCTTCCTACCAATGTTTGTATCAAATCTTCCTACCAATGTTTGTATCAAATCTTCCTACCAATGTTGTATCAAATCTTCCTACCAATGTTTGTATCAAATCTTCCTACAAATATTTGTATCAAATCTTCCTACCAATGTTTGTATCAAATCTTTCTTCCAAGTTTTGTTTCAAATCTTCCTACCAATGTTTGTATCAAATCTTCCTACCAATGTTTGTATCAAATCTTCCTACCAATGTGTGTATCAAATCTTCCTACCAATGTTTGTATCAAATCTTCCTACCAATGTTTGTATCAAATCTTCCTACCAATATTTGTATCAAATCTTCCTACCAATATTTGTATCAAATCTTCCTACCAATATTTGTATCAAGTGTTTCCTTCCCTTTGGTGACTGCTGTAACTTTTATACTTATGTGAGTGGGGATACTTGTTAAATAAGACTAGAACAAAGGATAATGACTACAATATGAAGGAAGAAAAGACGATGAAGATTTTAATAGCAAATGAGTCATTAATTTAAGTCACATTTTGGTCTCTTTAAAAAAAAAAATTTTAAGTCATATTTGCATTTTTAGGTCATAAATGCTTCATATTACGATGATTGTAGGTCGTGTTTGACATTTTTAGGTCATAAGTGCTGCATATTATGATGTTGTAGATCGTGTTTGACATTTTTAGGTCATAAGTGCTGCATATTATGATGATTGTAGGTCGTGTTTGACATTTTTTGTCATTAAAAATAGGCGAGGTCTGTACTGTGATTTATTGTCCTGTGAGTAGCAACCATGATGGGACATAACTCCTTGATTTACTGCGTTAGTTAGTGAATTATGGCGTTTCACTCCCTTTAGCTGTGTCCACAGAAATCGTGATACGTGGCAGCAACATCAAGCGCCGTCAGCAAACTGATAAACATCTGATGATCTAAAGTTCTGAGTAAAGGAGTAGATCTTAGATCGTTCAACTCCTGTGATACCAGTGTAAAACATATGGATGTGATATCAGTATAAACATGGATGTGATATCAGCACTAACATATGGATGTGATACCAGTGTAAACATATGGATGTGATACCAGTGTAAACATATGGATGTGATACCAGTATAAACATGGATGTGATATCAGCACTAACATATTGATGTGATGCCAGTGTAAACATATGGATGTGATACCAGTATAAACATATGGATGTGATATCAGCACTAACATATGGATGTGATACCAGTGTAAACATATGGATGTGATACCAGTGTAAACATATGGATGTGATACCAGTGTAAACATATGGATGTGATACCAGTGCTAACATATTGATGTGATACCAGTGCTAACATATGGATGTGATACCAGTGCTAACATATTGATGTGATACCAGTGCTAACATATTGATTGATACCAGTGCTAACATATGGATGTGATACCAGTGCTAACATATGGATGTGATACCAGTGCTAACATATGGATGTGATACCAGTGTAAACACATGGTGTGATACCAGTGCTAACATATGGATGTGATACCAGTGCTAACATATTGATTGATACCAGTGCTAACATATGGATGTGATACCAGTGCTAACATATGGATGTTACCAGTGCTAACATATGGATGTGATACCAGTGCTAACATATGGATGTGATACCAGTGCTAACATATGGATGTGATACCAGTGTAAACATATGTGTGATACCAGTGCTAACATATGGATGTGATACCAGTGTAAACATATGGATGTGATACCAGTGTAAACATATGGTGTGATACCAGTGCTAACATATGGATGTGATACCAGTGCTAACATATTGATGTGATACCAGTGCTAACATATGGATGTGATACCAGTGCTAACATATGGATGTGATACCAGTGCTAACATATGGAGTGCAAGTTGTAAATCCACCCATACAATTAGAGCAATGAAGACATATTGTTGTTATTGTTGTTGTTTTGTTGTTGTTTGTTGTTGTTGTTGTGTTGCGTTCGCCATCTTTCATCTCTGACGAAGTCCCTAGAGACTAGGAACTGAATTTTGCAGGTTAATCCATTTTCCCTGGCAGCCATGTGCACAGGGGTCCCTCGCCGCACAGGCAGATACATCCGACTTCGGTGGTACTTATGTTTTTTCCGTCGATGAGTAATTGACGTTTCAAGCCGGGCCGCAAAAAGAAATCATAAATAAAAATCCCAACTGGTGTAGCCGAGATTTGAACCTACAACCTCTTTGTCCCGAGGCCGGCGGACATATTAAAATATTGAAACATTAACAAGAACTGGCTTATAAACACCATTCTATAGAGGAAATTAAAATACTATGGGCACGTCAAAAGACACAGTGTGCTTCAAAGAACAATTGGAAGTTATGGTTCCTGGACGAGAGCCGCGATAGCTCAGTGTTAGTGAACTTGACTACAAAGGACAAGAGGTAGAGTTCGAGCCCAACCGACGGCTTCCGGTTCACCCAGCCTTTAATGGGTACCGGATTTTTTTCTGGGAAAGAAAACGGCGCGGGCGTAATACCGACCACATTACCTCAAAAATCATGTGCTGAAGGTCTGTAAAATTTATGGTCACTGACACCATATTCCCTATACGCCACTTGGCGTGATGGGGTACTTTACTTTTTTTTTTTACTTTTTATGGTTCCTGTGTGACGCATCAGGGCAGACCAAGAAGAAGGTGGTTTCAAGACATCAAGGAGACTTTGAACATGACAACAGAAGAAGTGGGAGATCTGGCTAGAGACAGAGATTCTTTCAGACGAGCTGTGGTGAATGCACCGTTCTGTGGGAGATCTGGCTAGAGACAGAGATTCTTTCAGACGAGCTGTGGTGAATGCACCGTTCTGTGGGAGATCTGGCTAGAGACAGAGATTCTTTCAGACGGGCTGTGGTGAATGCAACGTTCTGTAAAGAACATGCGACCTGACGATCATTTGTCTGTGTCCCAGTAGACAGACTTGAGAAGAGAAACTGTTTGTCTGCTACCATGTCCCTGAAATAAACATGACTTCATACGACAACCCCAGTCTGAGTGAACCGTGATCGCAGAAGATAATTCGTCTGTCTGTTTGCATCATTGCTTGTCTGCCTGGTGTTTATCCATCTGCTCTCTTTCCCATTGTTAATCATTTTACATACAACCTACATATCTACTGATATATTAACGCACCACCTACCTACCTACTCATCAAATTATCTGCCTTTGTGTTCATAAAAAAAAAAGTAAAGTACCCCCGTCACGCCAAGTGGCGTATAGGGAATATGGTGTTAATGACCATACATTTTACAGACCTTCAGCACATGATTTTTGGGGTAAAGTGGCCGGTATTACGGGTTAAGGCAAAGAAATGCAAATGAATGCATAAAAATGCGAAGCTGCAGTAAAGCTGAATATGAGTAAAAATTTAAAAAAAAAATAGAAAAAATTGTATGTTAGAAGCTTTGCGTGATAAGTAGACGATACAGATAAAAAGACGTTTCGGCCCAATAGGCCTTCAGCAAGAAGAAACGATATTACGCATGTGCCGCTTTACTTTCCAAGAAAAAAAATCCGGTACCCATTAAAGGTTGGATGAACCGGAAGCCATCGGTTGGGATCGAACTCTACCTCTTGTCCTTTGTAGTCCAGTTCACTAACCACTGAGCTATCGCGGCTCCCCTTTGTGTTCATGCCTAATCTATATTTTTAAATATGTGTTACATATGTATGTCTGTCTGTATAAGAAGCTTGACCGTTTATGCAATGTATATTTCTGTCTGTGTAATATTTATGTATGTCTGTGTATTATGTGTGTATGTCTGTGTATTATGTGTGTATGTATGAAATATGCATGTCTTTTTGTGGTAATTGAGTTGCAGTAGAGTTTAATCAGACACGTGGTGTCTATGTATGCAGATTAGAGTTTCAAAGTGTGAAGTGCAAATTGTCAGGTATATGTGGTTATTAGAGTGTTAGGTGTATATGTGTGGTGATACACGCAATATTTAAGTGTGATTAGAATTTCAGTAGAGTGTAATGCGACACTCCATATCAGTGTAATTAGAAAATAGTAGAGTGTAGATGAGTAAAATTAGATCTCTGCGAGGATATAATTAGAGTTTCAGTGTAGTGTGATGTAATTGTGTCAGATGTATGTAGTGATTAGAGTTCTGGTAGAGTGTTATGGTTATGGAAGGCCCCGGTATAACTGCAAACGAATTAAAATCCATAATTGCTCAACCGCCCGTTGGAATCATCCGAATTAATATCTCATCTCCCAAACAAAGAAAGTAGCTGTAATCCCCATCATAGCAGTCTCAGCGCACGCCAAAAGACATAAGGCGAAACCGCACAGAAAGTGAACACAACCATCTGTTCTCCATCAAACGAGATCACCATTCATCGTAAACAATTGAAATATCGAAACATGATCAAAACAGATGAAACGCACAGCTCACAATGTGCACAGAGCACTTAACTCAGTAGCTCCTGCACAAGCCGGACTTGGAATATGAGGAAACTGCAACAAGGAACACTTTCATCAGACATAGCCTTCAATGGCTCCTGCCGCCTATCCACAATATTGACCGAAAGTTCACGTCCTCCTGAAAATGATGATCGTCATATTTTTTTTTAATGTATAGCGCTTGATGATGTTAGGACATCGTTTTTTTACTCCAAATCCGAACATATGAAACACAGTCATCAGACTATCCCTGTCGCACATCAAACAATAGACTGTAAGATCTCCCTGCAATGTCAATTTGTCTGGTAGAGTTTAGTGATGTATGGTAGATAGGGTGATGGTTACAGCTTAAGTAGAGTGTAGTGAGATTTGTATGTGTGTAGGTTTATTTAAAAGTTTCAATAGAATGTAGTGACAAGTGTTAGATGTAGTTGGGTGGTTAGAGTTTGAGTAGAGTGTAGTGAGCGTGAGACAGATCTATGTGGTGATTAGAGTTTGAGTAGAGTGTAGCTGGCATGAGACAGATCTATGTGGTGATTAGAGTTTGAGTAGAGTGTAGCTGGCATGAGACAGATCTATGTGGTGATTAGAGTTTGAGTAGAGTGTAGCTGGCATGAGACAGATCTATGTGGTGATTAGAGTTTGAGTAGATTGTAGCTGCATGAGACAGATCTATGTGGTGATTAGAGTTTGAGTAGATTGTAGCTGGCATGAGACCGATCTATGTGGTGATTAGAGTTTGAGTAGAGTGTAGTGAGCATGAGACAGATCTATATGATGATTAGAGTTTGAGTAGAGTGTAGCTGGCATGAGACAGATCTATGTGGCGATAGCCTCAACGACATTCCTATCTAATAGTGTATTATAATTGCCATGTTTGTTTCTGGCTATAGTCATCGATTATATATATATATACATGAACGACGTCCAGGCTAACCAACGACAGTCCCTCCGGTATCTTCTCGAAGCATGAACAACAGAACAAAACAATCATTGCCGTGCAAACTTACATTAATAACGTAAGAGTTACTGTTCTTTTCTTTAAAACCGAACGCGATTATTTCCCTTGATAAGCATCGTTACGACACTAAACAAAGGTGCAGTGAGTAGGTGTGGCAGAAGGGGAGATCAGCGACCCCTTGAGTTGTCTCCCATTGACACCGGAGTTATCTTTATAAATCCAATTATCTACTAGACAAGCAACGGCTAATCAATTATTCTCTTCAGTTTGTATCAGCGATCGGGGACGAATTTGGAAAATCAGGACAAGTAGTAGATGAAGAAATAACGTTTTTGTTTGAAACAAAGAAAATTGGTTGGAGTTTTTTTTTTTTGGTTATAATCTATATATTGTGAAATGTATAAAACAAAAAAACAAACACAGTATTTGCTATATTTGCAAGTTGTGAAAGAAAGAGTCGGCGAGAATGGACATGTAATGTAAAGAAATGGCCGTGTTGATAAAACCTTATATAAAAGCGAATACGAAGTGGCAATTTGAAATACTGAGAAAATGCATTTCACGTATTCTTCTCATTATTCTTCATCCTTTTATTTTCTTCCTTTTTCTTTCTCCTCTACTGAGGTCTGATTGTCTGTTGTATTTTTTTTTTTTATCTGTTTGGTTTTCTAATTCCTTCGTGTCTGTCTGATTGAGCATTTACTTATAAAGTGTCTGTTTGTGCATTCATGTCTTGTCTGTCTGATTGACCATTTACTTCCTGTTTTTTTTTTTTTGTGTCTGACTGTTCATATTATTATTGCATGTCTAACTGCCAATTTCCTACTTGTCTGTTTACTGTCTGATTGTCCACTTCTTCTTGTCTGTGTTATTGCTTGTGTATCCCCTTCTTGTCTGTTTATCCATTCCCTTCTAGTCTCTTCTATATGTCTGCATCTCTGTATGTGTCGACTGTCTGAATATCTATTTCCTTCTAGTCTGTTCTATATCTGCCTGTCCACTTATTTGTATCGGTCGACTGTCTGAATATCAAACGTCTTGTCTGTCTGATGATTTATCCTATTGTCTGTCTTTATCTGATGATTAATCTAATTTTTGTCTCTCTTCTATCTGATGATGTAAATCCTACTTGTCTTGTACTTTATCTGATGATTTATCTACTTCTTGCTTGTCTTCTATCTAATGATTTATCTCCTTCTTGTTTGTCTTCTATCTAATGATTTATCTCCTTCTTGTTTGTCTTCTATCTAATGATTTATCTCCTTGTTTGTCTTCTATCTAATTATTTATCTCCTTCTGTTTGTCTTCTATCTAATGATTTATCTCCTTGTTTGTCTTCTATCTAATGATTTATCTCCTTGTTTGTCTTCTATCTAATTATTTATCTCCTTCTTGTTTGTCTTCTATCTAATGATTTATCTCCTTGTTTGTCTTCTATGTGATGATTTATCTCCTTCTTGTTGTCTTCTATATAATGATTTATCTCCTTGTTTGTCTTCTATCTAATTATGTATCTCCTTCTTGTCTGTCTTCTATGTGATGATTTATCTCCTTCTTGTGTGTCTTCTATCTGATGATTTATCTCCTTCTTGTTTGTCTTCTATGTGATGATTTATCTCCTTCTTGTGTGTCTTCTATGTGATGATTTATCTCCTTCGTGTCTGTCTTCTATCTGATGATTTATCTCCTTCTTGTTTGTCTTCTATGTGATGATTTATCTCCTTCTTGTCTGTCTTCTATCTGATGATTTATCTCCTTCTTGTTTGTCTTCTATGTGATGATTTATCTCCTTCTTGTTTGTCTTCTATGTGATGATTTATCTCTTCTTGTGTGTCTTCTATGTGATGATTTATCTCCTTCTTGTCTGTCTTCTATGTGATGATTTATCTCCTTCTTGTCTGTCTTCTATGTGATGATTTATCTCCTTCTTGTTTGTCTTCTATCTGATGATTTATCTCCTTCTTGTTTGTCTTTTATCTGATGATTTATCTCCTTCTTGGTTGTCTTCTATTTGATGACTTATCTCCTTCTTGTATGTCTTCTATCTGATGATTTATCTCCTTCTTGAATGTCTTCTATTTAATGATTTATCTAATTCTTGTATGTCTTCTATCTGATGATTTATCTCCTTCTTGTATGTCTTCTATCTAATTATTTATCTCCTTCTTGTTTGTCTTCTATGTGATGATTTATCTCCTTCTTGTTTGTCTTCTATGTGATGATTTATCTCCTTCTTGTGTGTCTTCTATCTGATGATTTATCTCCTTCTTGTCTGTCTTCTATGTGATGATTTAACTCCTTCTTGTTTGTCTTTTATCTGATGATTTATCTCCTTCTTGGTTTCTTCTATTTGATGACTTATCTCCTTCTTGTATGTCTTCTATCTGATGATTTATCTCCTTCTTGAATGTCTTCTATTTGATGATTTATCTAATTCTTGTATGTCTTCTATCTGATGATTTATCTCCTTCTTGTATGTCTTCTATCTAATTATTTATCTCCTTCTTGTTTGTCTTCTATGTGATGATTTAACTCCTTCTTGTATGTCTTCTATCTGATGATTTATCTCCTTCTTGTTTGTCTTCTATCTAATGATTTATCTCCTTCTTCTTTGTCTTCTATCTGATGATTTATCTCCTTCTTATTTGTCTTCTATCTAATGATTTATCTCCTTCTTGTTTGTCTTCTATCTAATGATTTATCTCCTTGTTTGTCTTCTATCTAATTATTTATCTCCTTCTTGTTTGTCTTCTATGTGATGATTTAACTCCTTCTTGTATGTCTTCTATCTGATGATTTATCTCCTTCTTGTTTGTCTTCTATCTAATGATTTATCTCCTTCTTGTTTGTCTTCTATCTAATGATTTATCTCCTTGTTTGTCTTCTATCTAATTATTTATCTACTTCTTGTTTGTCTTCTATCTGATGATTTATCTCCTTCTTGTGTGTCTTCTATCTGATGATTTATCTCCTTCTTGTTTGTCTTCTATCTGATGATTTATCTCCTTCTTGTTTGTCTTCTATCTAATGATTTATCTCCTTCTTGTGTGCCTTCTATCTGATGATTTATCTCCTTCTTGTTGTCTTCTATCTGATGATTTATCTCCTTCTTGGTTGTCTTCTATGTGATGATTTATCTCCTTCTTGTTTGTCTTCTATGTGATGATTTATCTCCTTCTTGTATGTCTTCTATCTGATGATTTAACTCCTTCTTGGTTGTCTTCTATGTGATGATTTATCTCCTTCTTGTTTGTCTTCTATGTGATGATTTATCTCCTTCTTGTGTGTCTTCTATGTGATGATTTATCTCCTTCTTGTGTGTCTTCTATGTGATGATTTATCTCCTTCTTGTTTGTCTTCTATGTGATGATTTATCTCCTTCTTGTTTGTCTTCTATATGATAATTTATCTCCTTCTTGTTTGTCTTCTTTGTCATGATTTATCTCCTTCTTGTTTGTCTTCTATCTGATGATTTATCTCCTTCTTGTGTGTCTTCTATGTGATGATTTATCTCCTTCTTGTGTGTCTTCTATCTGATGATTTATCTCCTTCTTGTGTGTCTTCTTTGTGATGATTTATCTCCTTCTTGTCTGTCTTCTATGTGATGATTTATCTCCTTCTTGTTTGTCTTCTATGTGATGATTTATCTCCTTCTTGTCTGTCTTCTATGTGATGATTTATCTCCTTCTTGTGTGTCTTCTTTGTGATGATTTATCTCCTTCTTGTCTGTCTTCTATCTGATGATTTATCTCATTCTTGTCTGTCTTCTATTTGATGACTTATCTCTTTCTTGTCTGTCTTCTATGTGATGATTTATCTCCTTCTTGTGTGTCTTCTTTGTCATGATTTATCTCCTTCTTGTTTGTCTTCTATCTGATGATTTATCTCCTTCTGTGTGTCTTCTTTGTCATGATTTATCCCCTTCTTGTCTGTCTTCTTTGTCATGATTTATCTCCTTCTTGTCTGTCTTCTTTGTCATGATTTATCTCCTTCTTGTCTGTCTTCTATGTGATGATTTATCTCCTTCTTGTCTGTCTTCTATGTGATGATTTATCTCCTTCTTGTTTGTCTTCTATCTGATGATTTATCTCCTTCTTGTCTGTCTTCTTTGTCATGATTATCTCTTTCTTGTCTGTCTTCTTTGTCATGATTTATCTCCTTCTTGTCTGTCTTCTATGTGATGATTTATCTCCTTCTTGTGTGTCTTCTTTGTCATGATTTATCTCCTTCTTGTCCGTCTTCTTTGTCATGATTTATCTCCTTCTTGTCTGTCTTCTTTGTCATGATTTATCTCCTTCTTGTCTGTCTTCTTTGTCATGATTTATCTCCTTCTTGTCTGTCTTCTATGTGATGATTTATCTCCTTCTTGTGTGTCTTCTTTGTCATGATTTATCTCCTTCTTGTGTGTCTTCTTTGTCATGATTTATTTCCTTCTTGTCTGTCTTATTTGTCATGATTTATCTCCTTCTTGTCTGTCTTCTATGTGATGATTTATCTCCTTCTTGTCTGTCTTCTATGTGATGATTTATCTCCTTCTTGTTTGTCTTCTATCTGATGATTTATCTCCTTCTTGTTTGTCTTCTATGTGATGATTTATCTCCTTCTTGTCTGTCTTCTATGTGATGATTTATCTCCTTCTTGTGTGTCTTCTTTGTCATGATTTATCTCCTTCTTGTGTGTCTTCTTTGTCATGATTTATCTCCTTCTTGTGTGTCTTCTTTGTCATGATTTATCTCCTTCTTGTGTGTCTTCTTTGTCATGATTTATCTCCTTCTTGTCTGTCTTCTATGTGATGATTTATCTCCTTCTTGTCTGTCTTCTATCTGATTATTACTCTTCGTCTTATCAGTATTTTGCCTGATTGTCCCTTTTGCTGTCTTCTGGTTGTTGATTTCTTTCGTGGCAGTCTCCAGTTTGGATGTCGACTTGTCTCCAGTTTGGATGTCGACTTGTCTCCAGTTTGGATGTCGACTTGTCTCCAGTTTGGATGTCGACTTGTCTCCAGTTTAGATGTCGACTTGTCTCCAGTTTGGATGTCGACTTGTCTCCAGTTTGGATGTCGACTTGTCTCCAGTTTAGATTCGACTTGTCTCCAGTTTGGATGTCGACTTGTCTCCAGTTTGGATGTCGACTTGTCTCCAGTTTGGATGTCGACTTGTCTCCAGTTTAGATGTCGACTTGTCTCCAGTTTAGATGTCGACTTGTCTCCAGTTTAGATGTCGACTTTCTCCCCATGGTTGGTATCGACGCTGCGAATTACGTGAATTTGTTCCGCGATATTCGTAAACGCTAAATTTAGCTGCAGGTATTGATCTGGAAGGCGACCTACTGGCCTACATCAGGTGCCGCACCTAGCTCTTCTCGGGTCGTCGTGTGACGCAACGTCTTGTTTGTTTGACCTGAAGGGCGCGTGCAACAACCTCATCGATCTGAGCTGTCTTAAAAGAACGTTCACACAGCGGCCGGTAAAAATAGAACCTGCCAGAGGGGTGTGAAATCAAACGGATATGGCGTGAGTGTAGACATTAAATTAGTGGTTCTTAAACATTTATAAGCTACCACCCCTGAAAGTTCAATAAACTGTTCCATCGTGCGTGCATTTCGTCTTCTTCCTTTATATTGACATCCCATGGTGCAATAGTTTCACATCATAGACAATAAATATACAATGATATTTAACAGCTGGAAAACAGAAATAAACAAAAGAATAGGAATGGCAAAAAGTAATTTTAATGACATCAAGAACATACTGATATCAAAACAAACACCAGGGCTAAAACTAAGAATAGCAATATGTATGTCTTCTCAACATTCCTATATGGTGCAGAAACATGGACATTAGACAAGAAAACAGAATAGAGAATTGAAACCTTTGAAATGTGGATATATAGAAGAATATGTAGAATTGGATGGAAGGAAAAGAAAACAAACGATGAAGTCTTAAAACAACTAAAAAAGGGGAAAAGAACTACTAAACACAATTCAAACAAGACAAGTGAGATTTTGAGGCATGTTAAAAGACACAACAGCTTACTAAAAGTAATCCTGGAGGGGAAAATACAAGGTAAAAGAGGCAGAGACAGACCAAAGACTAACATGGACGAGTAACATCAAAAGACGGACAAACCAGCCTATGACAACCTGCACAATCAAAGCCAGAGACAGGGCAGAATGGCGCTCCATGGTAGCCAACCTTCGATGCGGAGACGGCACTGGATGATGATGATTGAACAGCTAAACTAACACAAAGACAAAATAAACTTCAACGTGTCGGCAACAACCGGGTACGACCCGCTGTAACATCACGCAGTACGTGCCCTTTCCTACTACAAGCTCACAGTCTTGTTCCGGATTAGCGTTATTGATATCAAGGAAGGTTTTACGTGTATTTTTCGGAATCTGATATATACCGTCAACTGCCAACGTTGTCTCCAAATATATATTGGACAAACAAGTCGACGCCTGGGGGTAGGAATCAGAGAACTGACACTCCTATCTCCTCCCATTTCAGCTTGCTAGGACATAATACCTCTGATCACTTCCGGGTTACTGGCATTATCATCCATCATCATGAAGAGCATAGTGGCCCTTTTAGAACGTCCTCATCACTGTTTTAGAAACATCCTAATTCTCTTTTAGAACGTCCTCATCACTGTTTTAGAAACATCCTAATTCTCTTTTAGAACGTCCTCATCACTGTTTTAGAAACATCCTAATTCTCTTTTAGAACGTCCTCATTACTGTTTTAGAAACATCCTAATTCTCTTTTAGAACGTTCTCATTACTGTTTTAGAAACATCCTAATTCTCTTTTAGAACGTCCTCATCACTGTTTTAGAAACATCCTAATTCTCTTTTAGAACGTCCTCATCACTGTTTTAGAAACATCCTAATTCTCTTTTAGAACGTCCTCATTACTGTTTTAGAAACATCCTAATTCTCTTTTAGAACGTTCTCATTACTGTTTTAGAAACATACTAATTCTCTTTTAGAACGTCCTCATCACTGTTTTAGAAACATCCTAATTCTCTTTTAGAACGTCCTCATCACTGTTTTAGAAACATCCTAATTCTCTTTTAGAACGTCCTCATCACTGTTTTAGAAACATCCTAATTCTCTTTAGAACGTCTCATCACTGTTTTAGAACATCCTAATTCTCTTTTAGAACGTCCTCATTACTGTTTTAGAAACATCCTAATTATCTTTTAGAACGTCCTCATTACTGTTTTAGAAACATCCTAATTCTATTTTAGAACGTCCTCATCACTGTTTTAGAAACATCCTAATTCTCTTTTAGAACGTCCTCATTACTGTTTTAGAAACATCCTAATTCTCTTTTAGAACGTTCTCATTACTGTTTTAGAAACATCCTAATTCTCTTTTAGAACGTCCTCATTACTGTTTTAGAAACATCCTAATTATCTTTTAGAACGTCCTCATTACTGTTTTATAAACATCCGAATTCTCTTTTAGAACGTTCTCATTACTGTTTTAGAAACATCCTAATTCTCTTTTAGAACGTTCTCATTACTGTTTTAGAAACATCCTAATTCTCTTTTAGAACGTCCTGATCACTGTTTTAGAAACATCCTAATTCTCTTTTAGAACGTCCTCATTACTGTTTTAGAAACATCCTAATTCTCTTTTAGAACGTCTCATCACTGTTTTAGAAACATCCTAATTCTCTTTTAGAACGTCCTCATCACTGTTTTAGAAACATCCTAATTCTCTTTTAGAACGTCCTCATCACTGTTTTAGAAACATCCTAATTCTCTTTTAGAACGTCCTCATCACTGTTTTAGAAACATCCTAATTCTCTTTTAGAACGTTCTCATTACTGTTTTAGAAACATCCTAATTCTCTTTTAGAAAGGGCTCATCACTGTTTTAGAAACATCCTAATTCTCTTTTAGAACGTCCTCATCACTGTTTTAGAAACATCCTAATTCTCTTTTAGAACGTCATCATTACTGTTTTAGAAACATCCTAATTCTCTTTTAGAACGTCCTCATCACTGTTTTAGAAACATCCTAATTCTCTTTTAGAACGTCCTCATTACTGTTTTAGAAACATCCTAATTCTCTTTTAGAACGTCCTCATCACTGTTTTAGAAACATCCTAATTCTCTTTTAGAACGTCCTCATCACTGTTTTAGAAACATCCTAATTCTCTTTTAGAACGTCCTCATCACTGTTTTAGAAACATCCTAATTCTCTTTTAGAACGTCCTCATCACTGTTTTAGAAACATCCTAATTCTCTTTTAGAACGTCCTCATTACTGTTTTAGAAACATCCTAATTATCTTTTAGAACGTCCTCATTACTGTTTTAGAAACATCCTAATTCTCTTTTAGAACGTCCTCATCACTGTTTTAGAAACATCCTAATTCTCTTTTAGAACGTCCTCATTACTGTTTTAGAAACATCCTAATTCTCTTTTAGAACGTTCTCATTACTGTTTTAGAAACATCCTAATTCTCTTTTAGAAAGGGCTCATCACTGTTTTAGAACATCCTAATTCTCTTTTAGAACGTCCTCATCACTGTTTTAGAAACATCCTAATTCTCTTTTAGAACGTCCTCATCACTGTTTTAGAAACATCCTAATTCTCTTTTAGAACGTCCTCATCACTGTTTTAGAAACATCCTAATTCTCTTTTAGAACGTCCTCATCACTGTTTTAGAAACATCCTAATTCTCTTTTAGAACGTCCTCATTACTGTTTTAGAAACATCCTAATTCTCTTTTAGAACGTCCTCATTACTGTTTTAGAAACATCCTAATTCTCTTTTAGAACGTCCTCATCACTGTTTTAGAAACATCCTAATTCTCTTTTAGAACGTCCTCATTACTGTTTTAGAAACATCCTAATTCTCTTTTAGAACGTCCTCATTACTGTTTTAGAAACATCCTAATTCTCTTTTAGAACGTCCTCATTACTGTTTTATAAACATCCGAATTCTCTTTTAGAACGTTCTCATTACTGTTTTAGAAACATCCTAATTCTCTTTTAGAACGTTCTCATTACTGTTTTAGAAACATCCTAATTCTCTTTTAGAACGTCCTCATCACTGTTTTAGAAACATCCTAATTCTCTTTTAGAACGTCCTCATTACTGTTTTAGAAACATCCTAATTCTCTTTTAGAACGTCCTCATTACTGTTTTAGAAACATCCTAATTCTCTTTTAGAACGTCCTCATCACTGTTTTAGAAACATCCTAATTCTCTTTTAGAACGTCCTCATTACTGTTTTAGAAACATCCTAATTCTCTTTTAGAACGTTCTCATTACTGTTTTAGAAACATCCTAATTCTCTTTTAGAACGTTCCCATTACTACTTTAGAACACCCTCATTACTCTACTTACTATAGTTGTTGAATATTGTTATTCTTTTTTTTAACCTCATTTCTTTGGATTTATTTTTGTTTCCTAGTGCAAAGAAGGCTCTTCTCGCTTTTTCTATCCTTATTTTTGGTATCATTCTCTTGTACATAACCAGGGGGTCTTATTATGACTATATATAGATGTGGTCAAGACTGACTCCACACAGCGCCCAGGAACTACTTTCAAATTGATTCCATAATATCATTATATATATATATATATATATATATATATATATATATATATATATATAATCATAATCATCATCGAGTGCTTCTCCGCAACGAAGGTTGGCTACCATGGTCGCCATTCTACTCTGTTTTTTGCTTTGATGGTGCAGGCTGAAAAGCCTGCGACACCTTACCCAAAAGAGAAAGAACAAAAAACAAAAATGGATAACTAACACCATCTTAGAAAAATGGAAGAAAGGAGACAAGCGAAGAATACTGCCCAATACAATAAAATAGATAATGAGATACGCAAAATGTGCAAAAAGGCAAAAGAAGACTGGCTCAGCCAAAAATGTAGAGAAATAGAAACTATGGAAAGCAAACAAGACCTAAGAGGAATGCACACAGAAATAAAGAGAATGACTAATAAAAATAAAAAAGCCACAGAAGGTGGATGCATTGCAGACAAAAAGGAAAAATGCTAACAGACAATAAGGATATCATAGATAGATGGCAGGAATATATAACAGAACTATTTCATGATCAAAGGGACAAGAAACCAGTTATAAAATGTACATCAGGCTATAAAATCTTAAAATCTGAGGTGGAAAAAGCTATAAAAACAATGAAAAGGGGAAAAGCAGCAGGACCTGAAAGCATACAGATAGAGATGATACAGGCACTTGAAGATTTTGGCATTGAAGTGATTACAGACATATGCAACGACATATACCACACAGGATACATACCAAATGAACTAAAAACATCAACTTTCATTGCATTGCCTAAAAAGAATGGTGCAGTTGAATGCAGTGACTTTAGAACAATAAGCCTAATGAGCCATGTTACAAAAATCTTGCTAAAAGTTATACAAGGAAGGATTCAGAATAAAATCAATACTGAATTAGATGAGCAGCAATTTGGATTTAGGAAAAATAGCGGGACAAAGAAGCCATATTCTGCATGAGAACATTAATCGAAAAATACACAGAAGTAAACAAACCAATATATGCCTGCTTCATAGACTACACCAAAGCTTTTGATAGAGTACACCACAAACAACTTATAGAATGCCTAAAAGAGATACATCTAGATGACATGGATATACGACTAATATGCAATCTATACTGGGAGCAAACAGCAATAATAAAATATAACAAAGAGTTCTCTACACCCATTGATATAAAAGAGGAGTAAGACAAGGATGCATCCTATCACCAAGCTTGTTCAATCTATACACTGAGCAAATCTTTAAAAACATCATAGAGATGCCAGGCCTACAAATTAATGGAAAGATAATCAATAACCTAAGATATGCTGACGATACTGTACTACTAGCAGAAAATCCTAAAGACCTACAACAATTACTTAATGAAATAAACACGACAAGCAAAAAATATGGACTAGATATGAATATCAAAAAGACTAAAACTATGATCATAAACAAAGAAAATACTCAAAACCCACAAGTGGATATCAAATTGAAGGAATAGACCTTGAGACAGTTCAGAACTATAACTACCTTGGACATACTATAACCAGTGATGGAAAATGTACAACTGAAATAAACAAAAGAATAGGTATGGCAAAAAGTAATTTTAATGTCATGAAGACATACTAACATCAAAACAAATAACACCAGAGCTAAAACTAAGAATAGCAAAATGTTACATCTTCTCAATATTCCTATATGGTGCTGAAACATGGACATTAGACAAGAAAACAGAACAGAGAATTGAAGCCTTTGAAATGTGGATATATAGAAGAATAGGTAGAATTGGATGGAAGGAAAAGAAAACAAATGACAAAGTCTTAAAACAACTAAAAATGAAAAGAGAACTTCTGAACACAATTAGAACAAGACAAATGCGATTCTTAGGCCATGTTAAAAGACACAACAGCCTACTGAAAGTGATCCTGGAGGGGAAAATACAAGGTAAAAGAGGCAGAGGCAGACCAAGATTAACATGGACGAGTAACATCAAAAGATGGACAAATCAACCGATGACAACCTGCACCATCAAAGCAAGAGATAGAGCAAAATGGCGCTCCATGGTAGCCAACCTTCGTTGCGGAGACGGCACTCAATGATGATGATGATGGTGCAGGCTGTCACTTGTCCATCTTTTGATGTTACTCGTCCATGTTAGTCTTGGTCTGCCTCTTTTACCTTGTATTTTCCTTCCAATATTACTTTTAGTAGGCTGTTGTGTCTTCTAACATGCCCCAAAATTTTTCATTTGTCTTGTCTTAATTGTGTTTAGTAGTTCTCTTTTTATTTTTAGTTGTTTTAAAACTTCATCGTTTGTTATCTTTTGTTTACATCCAATTCTACCTATTCTTCTAAAACATCCACATTTCAAAGGCTTCAATTTTATGCTCTGTTTTCTTGTCTAATGTCCATGTTTCTGCACCATACAGGAATATTGAGAAGATGTAACATTTTGCTATTCTTAGTTTCAGCCCTGTTGATATGTTTTTTGTAGTTAGTATATTTTTCATGCCATTAAAATTACTTTTTGCCATACCTATTCTTTTGTTTATTTCAGTTTTGCATTTTCCATCATTGGTTATAGTATGTCCCAGGTAGTTGTAGCTCTGGACTGTCTCCAGATGTATTCCCTCAACTGTGTATATATAAACATATATTTTAATAGAGCGTTTGTCTGACCTATTCGATATTTCACCTTTGTTGTACACCTACCATTTGAAGATATAGCTCTGGCGTGTATTTGAATTCATTGACCTAGTTTTAAGACAGCCCCTTTTGCTGGTTCAAAAAGCACCCCTTTACATTCAACTTTCACCTCAGATAGCGCCCTTCAACTTTATGTTAACAAATATTTAATTTCTCAATTTGCTTGTCTGCTCGACCACTTTCTTCCCTAAGGGACCTTTCATGCAGAAACAATGTGAATTTGTTGTCAGCTTTCCTCCGTTAACCGGACGTGAATTTGTTGTCAGCTTTCCTCCGTTAACCGGGGCGTGAATTTGTTGTTGCTAGTTTTACGTCACAGCAGCGATGTTTTCTGCTTTGGAAGTTGAGAGTCATTACGGAATCCCCATAAAGTTTATTAACCTGATAAGAACAATGTATGAAGGAACAAAATGTAGTGTGGTGCATGAAGGACAGATTACAGAAGCATTTGAAATAAGAACACGAGTAAGGCATGGATGCCTCATGTCTCCATTTCTGTTTCTACTGGCCATAGATTAGATTATGAAAATAACTCAAAACAACAGAAATGGAATCCAGTGGTCACTGACCAAAACACTTTGATGATTTAGACTTTGCTGATGACATAGCTCTCCTATCACACAGCCATCAACAGATGCAGGATAAAATGGGCATACTTGATGAGAGATCACAACAGCTGCGACTGAAGATTAATAGAGATAAGACCAACATTATGAGAATTAATGCAGTTGTCAATAACCAAATAAATTAGGAGAAATACCTCTACTAGACGTACAATCTTAAATATATCTGGGCAGTAATATAGATAAAGAGGGAGGAACAGAAAATGATACCAAAATAAGGATATCAAAAGCAAGAGGAGCTTTCATTGCACTGGGAAACATATGGAAGTCCAAAGAAATTAGGTTAATTACAAAAATAAATATTTTCGACTCCATTGTTAAGTCGGTCCTATTATATTGCTGTGAAACACGGAGAACAACACAATTGACAATCACGAAGATACAGACTTTCATTAATAGATGCTTACGCAGAATAAACGGATGGAAATGGCAGGACAAAATCCCTAACATAGAATTATGGAAATGTACCAGTCAAATACCAGGATAAAGAGATACAGCGAAGACGATGGCGTTGGATAGGACACACACTGCGGAAGCCAACTGAGAGTATTACACAACAGGTCCTTTTTGGAATCCCCAGGGGGAAAAGACAAAGAGGAAGACCAAAGAATTTTTTGGAGAAGACAGATGGAAGCAGAGAAGAAGATGATGGGAAGACATGGAGATCTTAAAAGAATGGCAAGAAACAGAACGACTTGGGAAGTGTTTGTTGAAGACCTATGCTCCACAGGGAGCTGAAAGTGTTTGTTGAAGACCTATGCTCCACAGAGAGCTGAAAGTGTTTGTTGAAGACCTATGCTCCAGGAGCTGACAGGTAGAAGAAGAAGGTGGGTTCGGTTATTAATTTTGCCCTGGTGGCGGTCACTTTGGCCTACGTTTTGATATGCCAGGTGTTCTTTAACGTGCGCGAGTGCACACGGAAGCTCATGTTTTTCACCCTTATCTGAGGTAGCTAGACATCGAATCTCATTACTCTACTACTACTACTATTACTACCACCAACACTACTACAACCACCATCTTCATCACAACTACTATTACTACTACCATCACTACCACTACTACACCTCCTACCATTACTCTTACCACTACTCTTACCACTACTCTTACCACTACTACTACCACTACTCCTACAACTACTCCTACCACTACTACTACCACTACCCTTACCACTACCCTTACCACTACTACTACCACTAGTCCTACCCCTACTACTACAACTCATACTACCACCACTACTATTACCACTACTGCTACCACTACTCCTAAACCCTACTGCTCTACTACCCCTACTACTACCACTACTCCTACCAATACTATACCACTACTCTTAACACTACTACTACCACTACCTACCCCTACTGCAAATACTACTCCTACTACTACCACTACTCCTACCAATACTATTACCACTACTCTTAACACTACTACTACCACTACTCCTACCCCTACTACTACTACAACTCCTACTACTACCACTACTATTACCACTACTACTACCCCTACTACTACCACTACTCCTACTAATACTATTACCACTACTCTTAACACTACTACTACCACTACTCCTACCCCTACTACTACTACAACTCCTACTACTACCACTACTATTACCACTACTACTACCACTACTCCTACTAATACTATTACCACTACTCTTAACACTACTACTACCACTATCCATTAACAAATATCAAACACATCCCCATAATCTTCATCTTCTTACTCTTGTGCATGTTCATCTTCTTCTTTTTCTGTTTTCTTTCTCTTCCTTTTTCTCCTTCTTTTAAATCTTCTTTCTCATCATCTTCTGTTTATCGAATTATTTAAATTATTATTATTTTCCTACTTCTCTTTTTTTCCTTTCTTTCTTTCCCTCTTTCTTTCTTAATCTTCCAGAGACCCTCAATTAATGACCGTTTAATATATGTGCCCACAGTTCAGAGAAGGGCTGACATCTACAACGACAGGTCACTGCCTTGCTCCTGACGTGCAGTCCGCGGCACTTCCCAAAACGGCAAGAAGGCTTCTTTGTGGCCTCGACACACTTCCAGGGTCCAGGCAAGGACAGTGTCCATTTTAGGTCTGCACAAGGTCATGAAGGTCACTGAACGGTCGAGGGTTCAACTGCCGATGCCATTCTTGTTCCAAGGCTACAGCAATAATGCCCTCTACAGACCTGCACATGCAAACGAGCAGGTCATTGTACAGCGTTGGACAAAAGCCGTTCAGATTTGCTTTACAAGATTCTCCCGAGGACGCTTTATGGGACGGTAGCAGGTGTTTGATATTATTTGTCTGTTTTTTTTTTCAATATAAGCAGTACCCGTCATGCCTTGCGGAGTGAATGGAACATGATGCTAGTGATTATATTTCACGGCTGTTAGCTTGTATCTAAAAGTGATATTTTAGTTGTAGTCTTGAACATTTCCCTTCGTTAATGGTTGACGATGTCCCGAGTGAAAGTATAGTCCCCAATTTCTTAAAATTGATATTTTATGGAAAACGTATAAAATAAGTTCACGGGAGTCTGTAAAAATGTGGTTTTATAGAAGAATGTTGAGAATACCATGGACAGCTAAGAAGAGTAATGAAAACGTTCTGAAAGAGGCCAATAAAAAAAGAGAGCTAATTTCCATATTAGGAAGAACAATCATCACTGTCAGCATGTAATGAGAAGAGAACAATTGGAATATACTGTAACAACTGGAAAATTGAGGGACGAAGAGATAGAGGAAAGCAAAGAGAAAAGATACCAGAAAACTTAAGAGAATGGCTTGGCAGAAGGTCAACAACAGAAATGGTAAATAACTGTCGAGATCGAAAGTTGTGGAGAGACATGATCACCTACGCCAGCAGGCCCGGTACTTTATGATGATGGTAAAATAAATATTAAATGATTAGACAAAACAAAGAACAACGTGTCAGTAAAGCCTCCCTCAAGTGTATCAAAACACATTACAAAAAATTAAACACAAAATCCAAATCAGAAAACACGACACGGATAAAAATTAATGGCGGAAAAGACGGTGGCCAGGATTTATGTAGAGTCTGGTTAAAATATAAATAGACAATATGCCAGGTAGGATTTAACTAGACCAAAGGAACAATGACAATTGGAAAAATGAAGGTGGTCACATTTGATGGAAGCGGTTTCATGTATGACACGACATCATCATCATCATCATCATCATCATCATCATATCATCATCATCCTCATCAAGTGCCATTTCTGCTGACGTAGGTGATCATGTCTCTCCACAACTCTATCACGACAGTTATTTATCATTTCTGTTGTTGACCTTCTGCCAAGCCATTCTCTAAGCTCTGGTATTTTTTCTCTTTGCTTCCCTCTATCTCTTCGTCCCTCAATTTTCCCAGTTGTTACAATATATGCAGTTGTTCTCTTCTCATTACATGGCCAAAAAATTATGACTGTTTCTTCCTAATATTGGAAATTAGCTCTCTTTTTGCTTTGACCTCTCTCAGAACGTTTTCATTACTCTTGTTAGCTGTCCATGGTATTTTCAACATTCTTCTGTAAACACAGATTCTATAGCCTCGAATAACTTTCTTGTCATGCATCCAAACAACTCTAGAACATATCCTACAGGACTGCAGCACTCTCAACACAGGAGCATCCAGACAACTCCAGAACATATCCTACAGGACTGCAGCACTCTCAACACCGTAAGAACACAAATATGGCCCACAGAAATCTATCTATCTTTCGTTCGCCTGAAGTGTTGTCTATCTGCAATGTCGTTTCCTGTATAAATTGTTACTGTTTGTTGTCATTCTTGCAGTGGCGGCACACAGAAATAACCCAACATGACAAATGTAGGTGGAACCGGTGATGACGTCAAATGCACCTTTTGTGTGTGACCCAAGCTGGTGTAATGCATAGCAGAAGCTGATCGCTGAAGAAGAAGAAGATGAAGAAGTAGAAGAAGAAGTAGAAGAATAAGTAGAGGAAGAACAAGTAGAAGAAGTAGAAGAAGTAGAAGTAGAAGAAGAAGTAGAAGAAGAAGTAGAAGAAGTAGAAGTAGAAGTAGAAGAAGTAGAAGAAGTAGAAGTAGAAGTAGAAGAAGTAGAAGTAGAAGAAGTAGAAGTAGAAGTAGAAGAAGTAGAAGTAGAAGAGAAGAAGTAGAAGAAGTAGAAGTAGAAGTAGAAGAAGTAGAAGAAGTAGAAGTAGAAGAAGTGAAGAAGTAGAAGAAGTAGAAGTAGAAGTAGAAGAAGTAGAAGAAGTAGAAGTAGAAGTAGAAGAAGTAGAAAGTAGAAGTAGAAGAAGTAGAAGTAGAGAAGTAGAATAGAAGTAGAGAAGTAGAAGTAGAAGTAGAAGAAGTAGAAGTAGAAGAAGTAGAAGTAGAAGTAGAAGAAGTAGAAGAAGTGAAGTAGAAGAAGTAGAAGTAGAAGTAGAAGAAGTAGAAGTAGAAGAAGTAGAAGAGAGAAGAAGTAGAAGTATAAGAAGTAGAAGTAGAAGAAGTAGAAGAAAAGAAGTAGAAGAAGTAGAAGTAGAAGAAGTAGAAGTAGAAGAAGTAGAAGTAGAAGTAGAAGAAGTAGAAGTAGAAGAGTAGAAGAAGAAGCAAGAGGAATGTTAAGTTAGAACGTGAAGATTAATGAAAGAGCAAACATGCACGGGATGGTTGGTCTCGAGACAAGACGCCGGTCTCGAGACAGAGAGGTTGTGGTTTCAATTCTCGGCTGCACCAGTTGGGATTTTTATTTGTGATTTCTCACTGCGGAAACCACCCCTGCTCTCAGCAGCGAGGCCCGGCTTGAAACGTCAGTTATTCATCGACGGAAAAAAAAAATATGAGTACCTCCGAAGACGGAGTTATCGGCTGTGCGGCGAGGGACCCCTGTGCACACGCTGCCAGGGAAAAAAACGGATTAACACGCAAATTTCAGTTCCTAGTCTCTAGGGTCTTCGCCAGAGGTGAAAGCTGGCGAACATACACACACACACTCACACACACATACACACTCACACACACACGCACACACACACGCACACACACAAACAAAGTTGAAACACCCCTACAGAGCATTG
>JAVIAB010000145.1:3965777-3973277 GCA_032433765.1 Megaustenia siamemsis | reverse complement strand
TGTCTTACTTATCGTCCATGACTCACTTCAGATAAACCACATCTCAGCTGCCTCTAATGTTCTCTGTGTTGTCTAACTTATCGTCCATGACTCACTTCAGATAAACCACATCTCAGCTGTCTCTAATGTTCTCTGTGTTGTCTTACTTATCGTCCATGACTCACTTCTGATAAAACCACATCTCAGCTGTCTCTAATGTTCTCTGTGTTGTCTTACTTATCGTCCATGACTCACTTCTGATAAACCACATCTCAGCTGTCTCTAATGTTCTCTGTGTTGTCTTACTTATCGTCCATGACTCACTTCTGATAAACCACATCTCAGCTGTCTCTAATGTTCTCTGTGTTGTCTTACTTATCGTCCATGACTCACTTCTGATAAACCACATCTCAGCTGTCTCTATATGTTCTCTGTGTTATCTTACTTATCGTCCATGACTCGCTTCCATAAAGTAGAACTGGTTCGATGTAACACTTTAGGACACGTTTTCTGACATTAATTGACAAAGATTTGTTACATAGGATGTTTTTTATTCCATGGAATTCTGTCTTTTCGTCCTATTCTGTTATTGCTTGTCCTATTCTGTTATTGCTTGTCCTATTCTGTTATTGCTTGTCCTATTCTGTCTTTGCTTGTCCTATTCTATCTTTGCTTGTCCTATTCTATCTTGCTTGTCCTATTCTGTCTTTGCTTGTCCTATTCTGTCTTTGCTTGTTCTATTCTGCTTCTAATTTCTGCAACATCTGCCATCTGATGATGTTATTCATCACATCTATTGAATTTATGAACTTGTTTCAAGATTTTTCCATTTAGTTTTACTCCACATTCTTGTATGTTTGTTGACTTTGATATTATCAAAGTTTTAGTCTTTTTGATGTTGAGTCCGGTAATTTAGTTCACATTCTGTCAGAATTCCATGTAATAGGTTTTGTAAATCTTGTTAGTTCGCTCACACGCATTATCACACAATAATGAAAGCTCACGCACAAATACTCACACAATAATGAAAGCTCACGCACAAACACAAATACTATCACACAATAATGAAAGCTCAAACACAAATACAAATACTGTCACACAATAATGAAAGCTCAAACACAAATACAAATATTGTCACACAATAATGAAAGCTCACGCACAAACACAATACTATCACACAATAATGAAAGCTCACGCACAAACACAAATACTGTCACACAATAATGAAAGCTCACACACAAACACAAATACTATCACACAATAATGAAAGCTCACGCACAAACACAAATACTGTCACACAATATGAAAGCTCAAACACAAATACAAATACTGTCACACAATAATGAAAGCTCACGCACAAACACAAATACTGTCACACAATAATGAAAGCTCAAACACAAATACAAATACTGTCGCACGATAATGAAAGCTCAAGCACAAACACAAATAAATACTGTCTGTCACACAATGATGAGAACTTACATACAAACACAAATACCATCACAAATATAATGAGAGCTCACGCACAAACACAAATACTGTCACACTATAATGAAAGCTCACACACAAACACAAATACTGTCACACAATAATGAAACCTCAAGCATAAACACAAATACTGTCACACAATATGAAAGGTCACGCACAAACACAAATACTGTCACACAATAATGAAAGGTCACGCACAAACACAAATACTGTCACACAATAATGAAAGGTCACGCAAAAACACAAATACTGTCACACAATGAGAGCTCACGCACAAACACATATACTGTCACACAATAATGAAAGCTCACACACAGACACATATACTGTCACACAATAATGAAAGCTCACACACAAACACATATACTGTCACACAATGATGAAAGCTCACACACAAACACATATACTGTCACACAATAATGAAAGCTCATGTACAAACACAAATACTATCACACAATAATTAGAGCGTACATACAAACACAAATACTATCACACAATAATGAGAGCGTACATACAATCACAAATACTATCACACAATAATGAGAGCGTACATACAAACACAAATACAATCACACAATAATGAGAGCGTACATACAAACACAAATACTATCACACAATAATGAGAGCTTACACACAAACACAAATACTCTCACACAATAATGAGAGCTTAAACACAAAAACAAATACTATCATACAATAATGAGAGCGTACATACAAACACAAATACCATCACACTATAATGAGATCGTACATACAAATACTATCACACAATAATGAGAGCGTACATACAGACACAAATACAATCACACAATAATAAGAGCGTACAAACAAACAATAATACTATCACACAATAATGAGAGATTACACACAAGCACAATAATGTCATACAATAATGAAAGCTTACACATAACACAAATATTGTCACACAATAATGAGAGCGTACATACAAACACAAATACTGTCACACAATAATGAGAGCGTACATACAAACACAAATACTATCACACAATAATGAGAGCGTACATACAAACACAAATACTGTCACACAATAATGAAAGCTCACACAAAGACAAATACTATCAGACAATAATGATAGCTCCCGCACAACACAAATCTATCACACAATAATGAGAGCTTACACACAAACACAAAAACTATCACACTATAATGAGAGCATACATACAAACATAAATACTATCACACAATAATGAGAGCTCACACAAACAAAAATACTATCACGCAATAATGAGAGCTCACACACCAACACAAATACTATCACAATAATGAGAGCTCACACAACACGAATACTATCACACAATAATGAGAGCTCACACAAACATAAATACTATCACACCAATAATGAAAGCTCACGCACAAACACAAATACTGTCACACAAATAGAGCGTACATACAAACACAAATACTGTCACACAATAATGAGAGCGTAGATACAAACACAAATACTATCACACAATAATGAGAGCTCACACACAAACACAAATACTGTCACACTATAATGAAAGCTCACGCACAAACACATATACTGTCACACTATATGAAAGCTCACGCACAACACATATACTGTCACACTATAATGAAAGCTCACGCACAACACATATACTATCACACAATAATGAAAGCTCACGTACAAACACATATACTGTCACACTATAATGAAAGCTCACGCACAAACACAAATACTATCACACAATAATGAAAGCTCACGCACAAACACAAATACTGTCACACAATAATGAGAACCTACATACAAATACAAATACTGTCACACTATAATGAGAGCGTGCATACAATCACAAATACTATCACACAAATGAAAGCTCACACAAACACAAATACTATCACACAATAATAGAGTATACATACAAACACAAATACTATCACATAATGAAAGCTCACACACACAAACACAAATACTATCACACAATAATGAGAGCTCATACAAACACAAATACTATCACACAATAATGAGAGCTCACACACACAAACACAAATACTATCCCACAATAATGAAAGCTCACGCACAAATACAAATACTGTCACACTATAATGAAAGCTTACATAAACACAAATACTATCACACATTAATAAAAACGTACATCCAAACACAAATACTATCACACAATATGAGAGCTCACATACAAACATAAATATTGTCACACAATAATGACAGATCACGAACTCACATACAAACACAAATATTGTCACACAATAATGACAGATCACGAACTCACATACAAACACAAATATTGTCACACATAATGACAGATCACGAACTCACATACAAACAAATATTGTCACACAATAATGACAGATCACGAACTCACATACAAACACAAATATTGTCACACAATAATGACAGATCACGACTCACATACAAATACAAATATTGTCACACAATAATGACAGATCACGAACTCACATACAAACACAAATATTGTCACACAATAATGACAGATCACGAACTCACATACAACACAAATATTGTCACACAATAAGGACAGATCACGAACTCACATACAAACACAAATATTGTCACACATAATGACAGATCACGAACTCACATACAAAAACACACATACATAAAGCACATAATAAAGTGAACAACGAACGCAAACTTTCTTGCACAAACTATCAGCTCTTTGAACCTGTCAACAGGTTCCCTCGACGCTGCAAGGCACAGAGACAGACAAGAAGTAAGCCTTCAGACCAACGTTTATGATGGTTATAACCTGGTGTGTCCACATATATGATAATTTGATGCTGCGCAAGTTAAAAAGGAGCCCTAGACTACTTTCACCGTTAGACAGGAGCCTTAGACTACTTTCACCGTTAGACAGGAGCCTTAGACTACTTTCACCGTTAGACAGGAGCTTAGACTACTTCACCGTTAGACAGGAGCCCTAGACTACTTTCACCGTTAGACAGGAACCTTAGACTACTTTCACCGTTAGACAGGAGCCCTAGACTACTTTCACCGTTAGACAGGAGCCTTAGATTACTTTTCACCGTTAGACAGGAGCCCTAGACTATTTTCACCTTTAGACAGAAGCCTTAGAATACTTTCACCATTAGACAGGAGCCCTAGACTACTTTCACCGTTAGACAGGAGCTTTAGAATACTTTCACCGTTAGCAGGAGCCTTAGACTACTTTCACCGTTAGACAGAGCCCTAGACTACTTTCACCGTTAGACAGGAGTCTTAGAATACTTTCACCGTTAGACAGGAGCCTTAGACTACTTTCACCGTTAGACAGGAGCCCTAGACTACTTTCACCGTTAACAGGAGCCCTAGACTACTGTCACCGTTAGACAGGTGCCCTAGACTACTGTCACCGTTTAGACAGGTACCCTAGACTACTGTCACCGTTAGACAGGTGCCCTAGACTACTGTCACCGTTAGACAGGTGCCCTAGACTACTGTCACGTTAGACAGGTACCCTAGACTACTGTCACCGTTAGACAGGTGCCCTAGACTACTGTCACCGTTAGACAGGTACCCTAGACTACTGCACCGTTAAACAGGTACCCTAGACTACTGTCACTGTTAGACCGTTCACTTGTCATAGACTACTGCCACCTTTAGACAGGTGCCCTAGACTACTGTCACCGTTAGACATGTGCCCTAGACTACTGTCACCGTAGACAGGTATCCTAGACTACTGTCACTGTTAGACCGTTCACTTGCAATAGACTACTGTGACCGTTAGCAGGTGCCCTAGACTACTGTCAACGTTATACAGGTACACTAGACTACTGTCACCATTAGACAGGTGCCCTAAACTACTGTCACCGTTAGACATGTGCCCTAAACTATTGTCAACGTTAGACAGGTGCCCTAGACTACTGTCACCGTTAGACATGTGCCCTAAACTATTGTCAACGTTAGACAGGTGCCCTAGACTACTGTCACCGTTAGACATGTGCCCTAAAACTATTGTCAACGTTAGACAGGTGCCCTAGACTACTGTCACCGTAGACAGGTGCCCTAAACTATTGTCAACGTTAGACAGGTACACTAGACTACTGTCACCGTTAGACAGGTGCCGTAAACTATTGTCAACGTTATACAGGTACACTAGACTACTGTCACCGTTAGACAGGTGCCGTAAACAATTATCAACGTTAGACAGGTACACTAGAACTACTGTCACCGTTAGACAGGTGCCGTAAACTATTGTCAACGTTATACAGGTACACTAGACTACTGTCACCGTAGACCAGGTACCCAAGACTACTGTCACCGTTAGACAGGTGCCCTAGACTACTGTCACCGTTAGACAGGTGCCCTAAACTATTGTCAACGTTAGACAGGTGCCCTAGACTACTGTCACCGTTAGACAGGTGCCCTAAACTATTGTCAACGTTAGACAGGTGCCCTAGACTACTGTCACCTTGACAGGTGCCCTAAACTACTGTCACCGTTAGGCATGTGCCAGTAGTCTAGAGCACAGTGACATTCATGTATTGTATGTACATTTACATCATGTATGTGAACCTTTTTTCACTGGCCCCCTCATTCATTCCTTACGTTAACTAAACTTAGCGAGAAAACGAAGAGCCCCCACCCCTCTCTTCTCTCCCCCTCCCCATGTTTCTATTTTTTAATAAATGAATAACCTAACTAGGCAACTATATATCGATGACAAACGTCACTGCTGTAAAAATAGGTCTTCAGCTCGGTCATGTCAGGAAGAAATCAATACGCCTTCAATGTACTGGCATTACCTTGAATTAATGTCTAGATATCGAAAGGATTAATATACGTTGTATCTATATAATCGCCGTTAGACAGGTGCCTTAGACTACTGTCACCGTTAGGCAGGTGCCCTAGACTACTGTCACCGTTAGACAGGTGCCTAGACTACTGTTACCGTTAGACAGGTGCCTTAGAATACTGTCGCCGTTAGACAGGTGCCCTAGACTACTGTCACGTTAGACAGGTGCTCTAGACTACTGTCACCGTTAGACAGTGCCCTAGACTACTGTCACCGTTAGACAGGTGCCTTAGACTACTGTCCCCGTTAGACAGGTACCCAAGACTATAGTCACCGTTTATGAGGTGCCCTAGGCTTCTGTCACCGTTAGCAGGTGCCCTAGACTACTGTCACTATTAGACAGGTGCCTTAGACTACTGCCACCGTTAGACAGGTTCCCTAGACTACTGTCACCGTTAGACAGGTTCCCTAGACTACTGTCACCGTTAGACAGGTTCCCTAGACTACTGTCACCGTTAGACAGGTGCCCTAGACTACTGTCACCGTTATTCAGGTGCCTAGACTACTGTCACCGTTATACAGGAGCCCTAAGCTACTGTCATCGTTAGACAGGTGCCCTAGGCTACTATCACCGTTAGACAGGTGCCCAATACTACTGCCACCATTAGACAGGTGCCCTAGGCTACTATCACCGTTAGGCCCAAGACTACTGCCACCATTATACAGTGCCCTAGACTACTATCACCGTTAGACAGGTGCCCAAGACTACTGCCACCGTTAGACAGGTGCCCTAGGCTACTATCACCATTAGACAGGTTGCCCTAAACTACTCACCGTTAGACAGGTACCCTAGGCTACTATCACCGTTAGACAGGTGCCCAAGACTACTGCCACCATTAGACAGGTGCCCTAGACTACTGTGACTGTTAGACAGTGCCCTAAACTACTGTCACCGTTAGACAGGCACCTAGGCTACTATCACCGTTAGACAGGTGCCCTAGACTAATGTCACCGCTAGACAGGTGCCCTAGACTAATGTCACTGCTAGGCAGGTTGCCCTAGACTACTGTGACTGTTAGACAGGTGCCCTAACTACCGCCACCGTTAAACAGGCACCCTAGGCTACTATCACCGTTAGACAGGTGCCTTAGACTACTGCCACCATTAGACAGCATTCCATTACCATTCCATATGCGATGTCTACGCCGTATTCTTGGTATCACCTGGAAGGATAAAGTGACAACCGTGGAGGTCCTGACTCGCACCGGCCTACCGAACATCTACACGCTGCTCAAAC
>JAVIAB010000145.1:3807052-3965677 GCA_032433765.1 Megaustenia siamemsis | reverse complement strand
CTCTTTCTCTCTCTCTTTCTCTCTCTCTGTCTCTCTCTCTCTCTCACGGACACACAAACTCAAAGTCCGTTCTTAAACAAGAAATCTATTTGTAAAAAAGCAGGTTTCTTTGATTCTAACAATTTTAATTTCTTGGAAATGGCAAAGGTTAAAGGTCAACTCATGTCTGGTTACCTACTCTTCTAGACCTTTAACTGTCATGGCTTCTTTAACTCTTCCAGAACGGAGGGTTTTCTCAATCCAGCGGTACAGATTTCAGAGACAACATTTGTCATGTTTTTAAATATGAATCTACATGTTTATATTTATCTAACACTTAACATTTTATATATGAATGTTTCGATAATTGAACAAGGAATAGATTTGACCAATACCAAGATGATACAAGACATGTACAAAGAATATGGTTTGATGACAGTTGACAGTAATCAAATTGAGAGTGACGCATGGTGCGGCTAAACGTACGGAAAGAGTTAACGTGCGCAAAGGACCTCTTGTTTTGCGCTGTTATCCGAGAAGGATAGACATCGGATCTCACTACCCAGAAAGGGCTAGACATCGGATCTCACTACCCAGAGAGGGCTAGATATCGGATCTCATCTACTCACAGAGAGGGCTAGACATCGGATCTCACTACCCAGAGAGGGATAGACATAGGATCACTATAGAAAGGCCAGTCATTGGATCTCACTACCCAGACATCGGAACTCACTACCCAGAGAGGGCCAGACATCGGGACTCACTACCCAGACATCGGATCTCACTATCCAGAGAGGGCCAGACATCGGACTCACTACCCAGACATCGAATCTCACTACCAGAGAGGGCCAGACATCGGGACTCACTACCCAGAGAGGGCCAGACATCGAATCTCACTACCAGAGAGGGCCAGACATCGGATCTCACTACCCAGAGATGGCCAGACATCGGATCTCACTACCAAGACATCGGATCTCACTACCCAGAGAGGACTAGACATCGGATCTCACTACCCAGAGAGGACTAGACATCGGATCTCACTACCCAGAGAGGGCTAGACATCGGATCTCACTACCCAGAGAGGGCTAGACATCGGATCTCACTACCCAGAGAGGGCCAGACATCGGATCTCACTACCCAGAGGGGCTAGACATCGGATCTCACTACCCAGATAGGGCTAGACATCGGATCTCACAACCCAAAGTGGGCTAGACATCGGATCTCCACTACCCAGAGATGGCCAGACATCGGATCTCACTACCAAGACATCGGATCTCACTACCCAGAGAGGACTAGACATCGGATCTCACTACCCAGAGAGGAATAGACATCGGATCTCACTACCCAGAGAGGGCTAGACATCGGATCTCACTACCAGAGAGGGCTAGACATCGGATCTCACTACCCAGAGAGGGCCAGAACATCGGATCTCACTACCCAGAGTGGGCTAGACATCGGATCTCACTACCCAGATAGGGCTAGACATCGGATCTCACAACCCCAAAGTGGGCTAGACATTGGATCTCACTACCCAGAGAGGGCTAGACATCGGATCTCACTACCAGAGAGGGCCAGACATCAGATTTCATTACCTAGAGAGTGCTAGACATAGGATCTCACTACCAAGAGAGCGCCAGACATTGGACTCACTACCCAGAGAGGCCAGACATCGGATCTCACTACCAGAGAGGGACAAGACATCAGATCTCATTACCCAGAGAGGCCAAACATCGGATCTCACTATCCAGAAAGGGCCAGACATCGGATCTCACTACCTAGAGTGGCTAGACATCGGATCTCACTACCCAGAGAGGGCTAGACATCGGATCTCACTACCCAGAGGGCTAGACATCGGATCTCACTACCCAGAGAGGGCTAGACATCGGATCTCACTACCAGAGAGGGCCAGTCATTGGATCTCACTACCCAGAAAGGGCCAGACATCGAATCTCACTACCCAGAGAGGGCTAGACATCAGATCTCAATACCCCGAGAGGGCCAGACATCGAATCTCACTACCCAGAGAGGGCTAGACATCGGATCTCACTACCCAGAGAGGGCTAGACATCGGATCTCACTACCCAGAGAGTTGCCAGTCATTGGATCTCACTACCCAGAAAGGGCCAGACATCGAATCTCACTACCCAGAGAGGGCCAGACATCGAATCTCACTACCCAGAGAGGGCTAGACATCGGATCTCACTACCCAGAGAGTGCCAGTCATTGGATCTCACTACCCAGAAAGGCCCAGACATCGAATCTCACTACCCAGAGAGGGCCAGACATCGGATCTCAATACCCCGAGAGGGCCAGACATCGGATCTCACTACCCAGAGAGGACAAGACATCAGATCTCACTACCCAGGAGGGCCAGACATCGGATCTCACTACCCAGATAGGGCCAGACATCGGATCTCACTACCCAGAGAGGGCCAAACATCGGATCTCACTACCCAGAGAGGGCCAAACATCGAATCTCACTACCCAGAGAGGACAAGACATCAGATCTCACTATCCAGAGAGGGCCAGACATCGGATCTCACTACCAGAGAGGACAAGGCATCAGATCTCACTACCCAGAGAGCGCCAGACATCGGATCTCACTACCCAGAGAGGACAAGACATCAGATCTCACTACCCAGAGAGGGCAAGACATCGGATCTCACTACCCAGAGAGGACAAGACGTCAGATCTCACTATCCAAAGAGGGCCAGACATCAGATTTCACTACCCAGAAAGGGCCAGACATCGAATCTCACTACCCAGAGATCAGTGGAACGGTAAAGCCACGAGGGAATACTGGGTACCATTTTTTGACAAACCCCCACAGTCTGCTGGTGTTAGAATCGAACCCGAGATCTTCTTGTCCAAATACCGACGTCCAAGCTCTACAGCCAGCCTCACATAATATATTTTTATTAAATCAGGTTGATGGTCGATTACTACCCTTGCCAGGGGCTGTGTGGTCTAGAGGCGAGACACCTGCATCTAGACAAAGACATCCCGGGCTCGATTTTTTCCACACGCGGCAGAGAATTAAAAAAAATAAAATCGAATTCTTGACTTTAGCCTCCCCTGGTCTCTGGGGAGTGGGATCCAATGCCTAGCCTTATCGGAAAACGGCGAAAAACAGAATGTCTCGTGTTCACTCTGCGCATTTTAAAGAACTCTGGTGGTTGGAAATCGAAAAGAGTAGGCCAAGAATGGCTACCGCCCGGGCAAAATTAATAGAAAAATTCTAGCCGAAACGTTCAACTCTCGACAATAAAAAATATAAGAATACCTCTGAAGTAGGAGAATATCTGCCTGTATGGGGGGGGGGGGGGGGGGGGGGGCACATGAGCATATGGCTGCGGATGTGAAAAATAGGGGAAAGTGAAATTCACGCAAAATTGAGTCCATTGGGAGTTGACTGTACAGCTGGCGAGCAGAAACAAACAACACTGGCCTTGCCCAGGGCAATAACAACCCACTATACGCCCCTGTTTCTTCCTGTTCTATTTATCGAAGTTCTACTTTCTAAAGTTCTAATTTTTACATCTATTTTCTTCACGGTCTAATACCTAAATGGTCAGTTTTGTGCTTCATGTTAATTTGTGGCTGATCATATCTTAATGAGGACTGTTTGCATGGAATATTTTGCTGGCGATCTCAGATAGCGACCTTCTGCCTGTTGTCTACACCAATTCCGCCAAAAATTCCAAAGCCATGTTTTGTCCTACTTGAATTAGCTACTTCGTTGTTGATTGGTTCCTACTAGGCGAACAGGGGAAGATAACTCTAGCTAGCTTCCTGTGTTTGAGACAAGAGTTGTTTACTAGGCAAATAGGCTAGACCCTTGGAGGTTATTGTTTTGACCTACTTGCGATGTTATTCAGCCACGGAAGCAAGAGTCTGGTTATAAATAAGAGAAAATCAGAAATGCAGACATCATTTTAACAAAGAAGATAATTAGCAGTCGTGTGAAGGTACATACAATAAGCATATTTACAATGAAGAGATAAATGAAGTGAATTCAAAGAATGAATGATTGAATAATGTTCTAACAAGATTGTTTGGCTATATACGAGACAAAGCAATTTTGTGAAAATTCTCTCTCTCATTGTTTCAGACTTTCACATGATGACTGCTAAAGGAGTTGTTTTCATCGTCATCCGTCCTTAAGTGGGCGTTAAGTAGGCGTTAAGTGGGCGTTAAGTGGGCGTTAAGTGGGCGTTAAGTGGGCTTTAAGTGGGTCTTAAGTGGGTGTTAAGTGGGCGTTAAGTGGGCTTTAAGTGGGTGTTAAGTGGTGTTAAGTGGGCGTTAAGTGGGCGTTAAGTGGGCTTTAAGTGGGTGTTTAGTGGGCGTTAAGTGGGCTTTAAGAGGGTGTTAAGTGGGCTTTAAGTGGGTGTTAAGTGGGCGTTAAGTGGGCGTTAAGGGGCGTTAAGTAGGCGTTAAGTGGGCGTTAAGTAGGCGTTAAGTGGGCGTTAAGTGGGCGTTAAGTGGGCGTTAAAGGGTGTTAAGTGGGCGTTAAGTAGGCGTTAAGTGGGCGTTAAGTGGGCGTTAAGTGGGCGTTAAGTGGGCGTTGAATGGGTGTTAAGTGGGCGTTAAGTGGGCTTTAAGAGGGTGTTAAGTGGGTGTTAGGTGGGCGTTAAGTGGGTGTACGTGGGTGTTAAGTGGGTGTTAAATGGGTGTTAAGTGGGTGTTAAGTGGGTGTTAAATGGGTGTTAAGTGGGCGTTAAGTGGGTGTTAAGTGGGTGTTAAATGGGTGTTAAGTGGGTGTTAAAATGGGTGTTAAGTGGGCGTTAAGTGGGCTTTAAGTGGGTGTTAAGTGGGCGTTAAGTGGGCGATAAGTGGGCGTTAAATGGGTGTTAAGTGGGCGTTAAGTGGGCGTTAAGTAGGCGTTAAGTGGGCGTTAAGTGGGCGTTAAGTGGGCGTTAAGTGGGCGTTAAATGGGTGTTAAGTGGGCGTTAAGTGGGCGTTAAGTAGGCGTTAAGTGGGCGTTAAGTGGGCGTTAAGTGGGCGTTAAATGGGTGTTAAGTGGGCGTTAAGTGGGCTTTAAGAGGGTGTTAAGTGGGTGTTAGGTGGGCGTTAAGTGGGTGTTACGTGGGTGTTAAGTGGTGTTAAGTGGGTGTTAAGTGGGTGTTAAATGGGTGTTAAGTGGGCGTTAAGTGGGTGTTAAGTGAGTGTTAAATGGGTGTTAAGGGGGTTAAGTGGGTGTTAAATGGGTGTTACGTGGGTGTTAAGTGGGTGTTAAATGGGTGTTAAGTGGCGTTAAATGGGTGTTAAGTGGGTGTTAAGTGGGTGTTAAATGGGTGTTAAGTGGGTGTTAAATGGGTGTTAAGTGGGTGTTAAATGGGTGTTAAGTGGGTGTTAAGTGGCGTTAAATGGGTGTTAAGTGGGTGTTAAGTGGGTGTTAAGTGGGTGTTAAGTGGGTGTTAAATAGGTGTTAAGTGGGTGTTAAGTGGCGTTAAATGGTGTTAAGTGGGTGTTAAGTGGGTGTTAAGTGGGTGTTAAGTGGGCGTTAAGTGGGTGTTAAGTGGGCGTTAAGTGGGTGTTAAGTGGGTGTTTAGTGGGTGTTAAGTGGGCGTTAAGTGGGTGTTAAGTGGGTGTTAAGTGGGTGTTAAGTGGGCGTTAAGTGGGTGTTAAGTGGGTGTTAAGTGGGCGTTAAGTGGGCGTTAAGTGGGCGTTAAGTGGGTGTTAAGTGGGCGTTAAGTGGATGTTAAGTAGGCGTAAATGCGTTGTGTTGTTGTTTGCAGTAGAACCGTGATATTTGCGCCATTCGACCCAACACATCCGACTTCAGTACGGCGTTTTTGTAAACTGGGTTGCCATCCCTCTTGTATCCCTACTTGCTTGGTCAGACTAGACTGGTTAGTTTATTATTTCTAGTGGCACACGAAGGGGTGGAGTCGGTTCTAGGTGGATCTAGTTCACATATCCTGTCGCAAGCAATGAGCTATCTATCTATCTATCTATCTATCTATCTATCTATCTATCTATCTATCTATCTATCTATCTATCTATCTATCTATCTATCTATCTATCTATCGTTCGCCTGAAGTATTGTCTATATCTGCAATGTCGTTTCCTGTATAAATTTTACTGTCTTTTGTAATTCTTGCAGTGGCCCATATAGTTTTGTCTGTAGTGTTGTATCTATGGGCCAATGGGTTTTCCTCAGTCTACTATATTCAGTGCAGTCTTGAAGTACGTGTTCAGCAGTCTGGGGCGCCTGTCCACATGTACATGTAGTTGAGGTGCCGATCTTGAATTTTGTATACATGTGACTATGGAGTCGATTGTGTCCTGTTCTGAGGCGTATAATGATAACTTGTTCATATCTATTCATATTATGAAAGGCATCCTGATTTGGGGCTTGTGGTCCTCTGATTGATTTGATTATCTGTTTCTTCTGAGCACTCAGCTATGAGTCGCTGACACTTTCAAACTCTGTTGCTGTCTGGCGTCTTGCCTTCTTGTCAAAGTTATTTTATAACAAAAGATACAGGAACAAAAAGAAACACAATACAGGGAAAGATACAGAGGAGATGCAGAGTTGACTATCAAGACAAGAAGCAGTCAGAAAACAGAAGTAATGGTCATATCGAAGAAACAATCATCACCAGCATGCAACATAAAAATAAACAGGACAAATTTGATCGCGTCAAATACTTGGGCACAATAATAACATCAGATGGGAGATGCACCACAGAAATAAAAAGCAGAATAGCTCAGGCCAAAATAGCATTTCAGAAATGAAAAATATCTTATGTAACAAATCTATGTCAATAAAAACGAGAAAGAGAGTTCATCTGTACTATATAGAACCAATTCTGATCTATGGCAGCGAATCATGGACAGTAGACAAACAAATGAAAAGACGATTAGAGTCCACGAAGATGGGATTTCACAGAAGAATGTTGAAAGTTCCCTGGACAGCTAAGAAGACCAACGAAGAGGCCAACAGAAAAAGGAAGCTGTTAAAAGACATCAGAAAGAAGCAATCAACATTGTTCGGGCACATCATGAGAAGAGGAAAGTTTGAATACTTGGTAACAACTTGCGAAATAGATTAAGATCAGGGGAGTAGAGGCTGAAGAGGGAACACAAGCCAGTAGCAAATATTGTCATACTGATGTCGGATATATTGGGTCAAACGGCGCAAAAAAAATCTCAGCTTGCTGTGAACACCATAACATACGTCGATTTAACGTCATTTAAGGACAGACGATGATGAAGAAATGTATGAATGCAGAAGATGAACAGAGACGTGTGTGAGAGGTAGATTAGGCGTGAGAGGTAGGTTAGGGCGTGAGAGGTAGGTTAGGGCGGGAGGTAGGTTAGGGCGTTAGGGCGTGAGAGGTAGGTTAGGGCGTGAGAGGTAGGTTAGGGTGTGAGAGGTAGGTTAGGGCGTGAGAGGTAGGTTAGGGCGTGAGAGGTAGATTAGGGTGTGAGAGGTAGGTTAGGGCGTGAGAGGTAGGTTAGGGCGTGAGAGGTAGGTTAGGGTGTGAGAGGTAGGTTAGGGCGTGAGAGGTAGGTTAGGGCGTGAGAGGTAGGTTAGGGTGTGAGAGGTAGGTTAGGGCGTGAGAGGTAGGTTAGGGCGTGAGAGGTAGGTTAGGGTGTGAGAGGTAGGTTAGGGCGTGAGAGGTAGGTTAGGGCGTGAGAGGTAGGTTAGGGTGTGAGAGGTAGGTTAGGGCGTGAGAGGTAGGTTAGGGCGTGAGAGGTAGGTTAGGGCGTGAGAGGTAGGTTAGGGCGTGAGAGGTAGGTTAGGGCGTGAGAGGTAGGTTAGGGTGTGAGAGGTAGGTTAGGGCGTGAGAGGTATGTTAGGGCGTGAGAGGTAGGTTAGGGCGTGAGAGGTAGGTTAGGGAGTGAGAGGTAGGTTAGGGCGTGAGAGGTAGGTTAGGGTGTGAGAGGTAGGTTAGGGTGTGAGAGGTAGGTTAGGGCGTGAGAGGTAGGTTAGGGCGTGAGAGGTAGGTTAGGGCGTGAGAGGTAGGTTAGGTGTGAGAGGTAGGTTAGTGCGTGAGAGGTAGGTTAGGGCGTGAGAGGTAGGTTAGGGCGCGAGAGGTAGTTACGGCGTGAGAGGTAGGTTAGGGCGTGAGAGGTAGGTTAGGGCGTGAGAGGTAGGTTAGGGAGTGAGAGGTAGGTTAGGGCGTGAGAGGTAGGTTAGGGTGTGAGAGGTAGGTTAGGGTGTGAGAGGTAGGTTAGGGCGTGAGAGGTAGGTTAGGGCGTGAGAGGTAGGTTAGGGTGTGAGAGGTAGGTTAGGGTGTGAGAGGTAGGTTAGTGCGTGAGAGGTAGGTTAGGGCGTGAGAGGTAGGTTAGGGCGCGAGAGGTAGGTTACGGCGTGAGAGGTAGGTTAGGGCGTGAGAGGTAGGTTAGGGCGTGAGAGGTAGGTTAGGGTGTGAGAGGTAGGTTAGGGCGTGAGAGGTAGGTTAGGCGTGAGAGGTAGGTTAGGGCGTGAGAGGTAGGTTAGGGCGTGAGAGGTAGGTTAGGGCGTGAGAGGTAGGTTAGGGCGTGAGAGGTAGGTTAGGGCGTGAGAGGTAGGTTAGGGCGTGAGAGGTAGGTTAGGGCGTGAGAGGTAGGTTAGGGTGTGAGAGGTAGGTTAGCGCGTGAGAGGTAGGTTAGGGCGTGAGAGGTAGGTTAGGGTGTGAGAGGTAGGTTAGCGCGTGAGAGGTAGGTTCGGGAGTGAGAGGTAGGTTAGGGCGTGAGAGGTAGGTTAGGGTGTGAGAGGTAGGTTAGGGTGTGAGAGGTAGGTTAGGGTGTGAGAGGTAGGTTAGGGCGTGAGAGGTAGGTTAGGGTGTGAGAGGTAGGTTAGGGTGTGAGAGGTAGGTTAGGGCGTGAGAGGTAGGTTAGGGTGTGAGAGGTAGGTTAGGGTGTGAGAGGTAGGTTCGGGCGTGAGAGGTAGGTTAGGGTGTGAGAGGTAGGTCAGGGCGGGAGAGGTAGGTTTGGGCGTGAGAGGTAGGTTCGGCGTGAGAGGTAGGTTAGGGTGTGAGAGGTAGGTTAGGGCGTGAGAGAGGTAGGTTCGGGCGTGAGAGGTAGGTTCGGGCGTGAGAGGTAGGTTCGGGCGTGAGAGGTAGGTTCGGCGTGAGAGGTAGGTTCGGGCGTAAGAGGTAGGTTCGGGCGTGAGAGGTAGGTTAGGGCGTGAGAGGTAGGTTAGGGCGTGAGAGGTAGGTTCGGGCGTGAGAGGTAGGTTCGGGCGTAAGAGGTAGGTTCGGGCGTGAGAGGTAGGTCAGGGCGGGAGAGGTAGGTTCGGGCGTGAGAGGTAGGTTCGGGAGTGAGAGGTAGGTTATGGCGTGAGAGGTAGGTTAGGGCGGGAGAGGTAGGTTCGGGCGTGAGAGGTAGGTTATGGCGTGAGAGGTAGGTTAGGCGGGAGAGGTAGGTTAGGGCGTGAGAGGTAGGTTAGGGCGTGAGAGGTAGGTTCGGGAGTGAGAGGTAGGTTCGGAAGTGAGAGGTAGGTTCGGGCGTGAGAGGTAGGTTCGGGCGTGAGAGGTAGGTTAGGGCGTGAGAGGTAGGTTAGGGCGTGAGAGGTAGGTTCGGGCGTGAGAGGTAGGTTCGGGCGTGAGAGGTAGGTTCGGGCGTGAGAGGTAGGTTAGGGCGTGAGAGGTAGGTTAGGGCGTGAGAGGTAGGTTCGGGCGTGAGAGGTAGGTTCGGGCGTGAGAGGTAGGTTCGGCGTGAGAGGTAGGTTAGGGCGTGAGAGGTAGGTTAGGCGTGAGAGGTAGGTTAGGGCGTGAGAGGTAGGTTAGGGCGTGAGAGGTAGGTTAGGGCGGGAGAGGTAGGTTAGGGCGTGAGAGGTAGGTTAGGGCGTGAGAGGGTAGGTTAGGGCGTGAGAGGTAGGTTAGGGCGTGAGAGGTAGGTTCGGAAGTGAGAGGTAGGTTCGGGCGTGAGAGGTAGGTTCGGGCGTAAGAGGTAGGTTCGGGCGTGAGAGGTAGGTTCGGCGTGAGAGGTAGGTTAGGGCGGGAGAGGTAGGTTCGGGCGTGAGAGGTAGGTTCGGCGTGAGAGGTAGGTTAGGGCGTGAGAGGTAGGTTAGGGCGTGAGAGGTAGGTTAGGGCGTGAGAGGTAGGTTAGGGCGTGAGAGGTAGGTTAGGGCGTGAGAGGTAGGTTAGGGCGTGAGAGGTAGGTTAGGGCGTGAGAGGTAGGTTAGGGGTGAGAGGTAGGTTAGGGCGTGAGAGGTAGGTTAGGGCGTGAGAGGTAGGTTAGGGCGTGAGAGGTAGGTTAGGGCGTGAGAGGTAGGTTAGGGCGTGAGAGGTAGGTTAGGGCGTGAGAGGTAGGTTAGGGCGTGAGAGGTAGGTTAGGGCGTGAGAGGTAGGTTAGGGCGGGAGAGGTAGGTTAGGGCGTGAGAGGTAGGTTAGGGCGTGAGAGGTAGGTTAGGGCGTGAGAGGTAGGTTAGGGCGTGAGAGGTAGGTTCGGAAGTGAGAGGTAGTTCGGGCGTGAGAGGTAGGTCGGGCGTAAGAGGTAGGTTCGGGCGTGAGAGGTAGGTTCGGCGTGAGAGGTAGGTTAGGGCGGGAGAGGTAGGTTCGGGCGTGAGAGGTAGGTTCGGCGTGAGAGGTAGGTTAGGGCGGGAGAGGTAGGTTCGGGCGTGAGAGGTAGGTTAGGGCGTGAGAGGTAGGTTCGGGCGTGAGAGGTAGGTTCGGTAGATTAGGTAGGTAGGTTAGGTAGGTAGATTAGGTAGGTAGATTAGGTAGGTAGGTTAGGTAGGTAGATTAGGTAGGTAGTTAGGTAGGTAGATTAGGTAGGTAGGTTAGGTAGGTAGATTAGGTAGGTAGGTTAGGTAGGTAGATTAGGTAGGTAGGTTAGGTAGGTAGATTAGGTAGGTAGGTTAGGTAGGTAGATTAGGTAGGTAGGTTAGGTAGGTAGATTAGGTATGTAGGTTAGGTAGGTAGATTAGGTAGGTAGGTTAGGTAGGTAGATTAGGTAGGTAGGTATGTTAGGTAGGTAGGTTAGGTAGGTAGATTAGGTATGTAGGAAGATTAGGTAGGTAGATTAGGTAGGTAGATTAGGTAGGTAGATTAGGTAGGTAGGTTAGGTAGGTAGATTAGGTAGGTAGGTTAGGTAGGTAGGTTAGGTAGGTAGGTTAGGTAGGTAGATTAGGTAGGTAGGTATGTTAGGTAGGTAGGGTAGGTAGGTAGGTAGATTAGGTATTAGGTAGGTATGTTAGGTAGGTAGATTAGGTAGGTAGGTAGGTTAGGTAGGTAGGTTAGGTAGGTAGATTAGGTAGGTAGGTATGTTAGGTAGGTAGGTTAGGTAGGTAGATTAGGTAGGTAGGTAGGTTAGGTAGGTAGGTTAGGTAGGTAGGTATGTTAGGTAGGTAGGTTAGGTAGGTAGATTAGGTATGTAGGTTAGGTAGGTAGATTAGGTAGGAGATTAGGTAGGTAGATTAGGTAGGTAGATTAGGTAGGTAGGTTAGGTAGGTAGATTAGGTAGGTAGATTAGGTAGGTAGGTTAGGTAGGTAGATTAGGTAGGTAGATTAGGTAGGTATGTAGGTTAGGTATGTAGATTAGGTAGGTAGGTTAGGTAGGTAGATTAGGTATGTAGGTTAGGTAGGTAGATTAGGTAGGTAGGTTAGGTAGGTAGATTAGGTAGGTAGGTTATGTTAGGTAGGTAGGTTAGGTAGGTAGATTAGGTATGTAGGAAGATTAGGTAGGTAGATTAGGTAGGTAGATTAGGTAGGTAGATTAGGTAGGTAGGTTAGGTAGGTAGATTAGGTAGGTAGGTTAGGTAGGTAGGTTAGGTAGGTAGGTTAGGTAGGTAGATTAGGTAGGTAGGTATGTTAGGTAGGTAGGTTAGGTAGGTAGATTAGGTATGTAGGTATGTTAGGTAGGTAGATTAGGTAGGTAGGTAGGTTAGGTAGTAGGTTAGGTAGGTAGATTAGGTAGGTAGGTATGTTAGGTAGGTAGGTTAGGTAGGTAGATTAGGTAGGTAGGTAGGTTAGGTAGGTAGGTTAGGTAGGTAGGTATGTTAGGTAGGTAGGTTAGGTAGGTAGATTAGGTATGTAGGTTAGGTAGGTAGATTAGGTAGGTAGATTAGGTAGGTAGATTAGGTAGGTAGATTAGGTAGGTAGGTAGGTAGGTAGATTAGGTAGGTAGATTAGGTAGGTAGGTTAGGTAGGTAGATTAGGTAGGTAGATTAGGTAGGTATGTAGGTTAGGTATGTAGATTAGGTAGGTAGGTTAGGTAGGTAGATAGGTATGTAGGTTAGGTAGGTAGATTAGGTAGGTAGGTTAGGTAGGTAGATTAGGTAAGTAGATATGTTAGGTAGGTAGGTTAGGTAGGTAGATTAGGTATGTAGGTAGATTAGGTAGGTAGATTAGGTAGGTAGATTAGGTAGGTAGATTAGGTAGGTAGGTTAGGTAGGTAGATTAGGTAGGTAGGTTAGGTAGGTAGATTAGGTAGGTATGTAGTTAGGTATGTAGATTAGGTAGGTAGTTAGGTAGGTAGATTAGGTATGTAGGTTAGGTAGGTAGATTAGGTAGGTAGGTATGTTAGGTAGGTAGGTTAGTAGGTAGATTAGGTATGTAGGTATGTTAGGTAGGTAGATTAGATAGGTAGGTAGGTTAGGTAGGTAGGTATGTAGGTAGGTAGGTTAGGTAGGTAGATTAGGTATGTAGGTTAGGTAGGTAGATTAGGTAGGTAGATTAGGTAGGTAGATAGGTAGGTAGATTAGGTAGGTAGGTTAGGTAGGTAGATTAGGTAGGTAGATTAGGTAGGTAGGTTAGGTAGGTAGATTAGGTAGGTAGATTAGGTAGGTATGTAGGTTAGGTATGTAGATTAGGTAGGTAGGTTAGGTAGGTAGATTAGGTATGTAGGTTAGGTAGGTAGATTAGGTAGGTAGGTTAGGTAGGTAGATTAGGTAAGTAGATATGTTAGGTAGGTAGGTTAGGTAGGTAGATTAGGTATTGTAGGATAGATTAGGTAGGTAGATTAGGTAGGTAGATTAGGTAGGTAGATTTAGTAGGTAGGTTAGGTAGGTAGATTAGGTAGGAGGTTAGGTAGGTAGATTAGGTAGGTTATGTAGGTTAGGTATGTAGATTAGGTAGGTAGGTTAGGTAGGTAGATTAGGTATGTAGGTTAGGTAGGTAGATTAGGTAGGTAGGTATGTTAGGTAGGTAGGTTAGGTAGGTAGATTAGGTATGTAGGTATGTTAGGTAGGTAGATTAGATAGGTAGGTAGGGTAGGTAGGTAGGTATGTTAGGTAGGTAGGTTAGGTAGGTAGATTAGGTAGGTAGGTAGGTTTAGGTAGGTAGGTTAGGTAGGTAGGTATGTTAGGTAGGTAGGTTAGGTAGGTAGATTAGGTATGTAGGTTAGGTAGGTAGATTAGGTAGGTAGATTAGGTAGGTAGATTAGGTAGGTAGATTAGGTAGGTAGGTTAGGTAGGTAGATTAGGTAGGTAGGTTAGGTAGGTAGGTTAGGTAGGTTAGGTAGGTAGGTAGATTAGGTAGGTAGGTTAGGTAGGTAGATTAGGTAGGTAGGTTAGGTAGGTTAGGTAGGTAGATTAGGTAGGTAGGTTAGTAGGTAGATTAGGTAGGTAGGTTAGGTAGGTAGATAGGTAGGTAGATTAGGTAGGTAGGTTAGGTAGGTAGGTAGATTAGGTAGGTAGGTTAGGTAGGTAGGTTAGGTAGGTAGATTAGGTAGGTTATGTAGGTAGATTAGGTAGGTAGGTTAGGTAGGTAGGTTAGGTAGGTAGGTTAGGTAGGTAGGTTAGGTAGGTAGATTAGGTAGGTAGGTTAGGTAGGTAGGTTAGGTATGTAGGTTAGGTAGGTAGATTAGGTAGGTATGTAGGTTAGGTATGTAGATTAGGTAGGTAGGTAGGTAGGTAGATTAGGTATGTAGGTTAGGTAGGTAGATTAGGTAGGTAGGTATGTTAGGTAGGTAGGTTAGGTAGGTAGATTAGGTATGTAGGTATGTTAGGTAGGTAGATTAGATAGGTAGGTAGGTTAGGTAGGTAGGTTAGGTAGGTAGGTTAGGTAGGTAGGTTAGGTAGGTAGATTAGGTAGGTAGGTTAGGTAGGTAGGTTAGGTATGTAGGTTAGGTAGGTAGATTAGGTAGGTAGATTAGGTAGGTAGGTTAGGTAGGTAGATTAGGTAGGTAGGTTAGGTATGTAGGTTAGGTAGGTAGATTAGGTAGGTAGATTAGGTAGGTAGGTTAGGTAACGTTGGTACTTTAGGTAGGTAGGTTGGTAGACGGTCGGATAGATGGACAGACGGGTGTATGGATGAAAATTGATGGATGGATAGTCCCATTTTTGGGGAAAAATGATGGCAGGAAAATGTGAAAAGAAAATCGGTCACAAAAGGTCAGTCACCTGACCTGCACATGCAAGCGATAGATTGAACGTGCGATAGCTGTCCCGGGTTGGAAGTTGGACGCGAGCTTTGGGGCTACACACAAGATCGCGAGCCATCGATCTGGGCCTAAAGTGGAACAAAGAAAACACACGCATCGACCCAATATCGTGGGGAGAAAGGTCATTTCTCTGGAAGACGACATTTAAATAAAAAAAAAAAAACAGGCGTTAGATTGAAGCAATCACAGACTGCAACATTGAGGAAACAATCAAATGGGTGGGGAAAGAAAAATGAAAACACGACCAGACTGTGGAAGGTCAGGCTGACATGCTAGTAAAACGCCGCGTTATTTGCTTGACCTACTGACCTAAATACCACAAAGTTGGGGTAAAAGTGATAATAAAATCTGAGGTGAACCTCCGCTGGCAACAAGAATCATGCACCAAACAGACAGGTATATCCTGTATCATAGAAACCTTTACAAAAATACAGCAACCGGTGTAGTAGATAACTGGTTTCTCAACTTGGTAAGCATTATCATCTCTACATCAAAGGTTGGCTACCATGGAGCGCCATTCTGCCATCTCTCTTGCTTTGATGGTGCAGGTTGTCATAGGCTGACTTGTCCATCTTTTGATGTTACTCGTCCATGTTAGTCTTTGTCTGCCTCTTTTACCTTGTATTTTCCCTTCCAAGATTACATTTAGTAGCTGTTGTGTCTTTTAACATGGCCCAAAAAACGCATTTGTCTTGTTTGAATTTAGTTTAGTAGTTCTCTTTTTATTTTTAGCTGTTTTAAGACTTCTTCATTTATCTTCGATTCTTTCCACCCAGTTCTTTCTATTCTTCTATAAATCCACATTTCAAAGGCTTACATTTCTGACATAGATTAGAATTAATCGTTTCTATGGAATAGTACGCGATGAGGCTCCAATCTCGTTCACGGTGGTCAGCCATATTCGTCTTTCGTGTCCTCAATGTGCCTCTTGTGTACCACACACTTTGTTGTTTTCGCTTTCTGACCCGTCGATCATTTCTGATTCTTCCGCCCCATCTACCGTCACAGACTTTATACATTCGGGATGGACATTAATGGTAGGCGCCATTGTTGTCAAAATAGATGTTTGCCTGTCGAACCTCGAACACAGGTTGGCCTACCGACGATAGGCTAAACACATCGACATAAAGAAGAATAAATCATATTTCACAGAAATATCAATCAAGTGGCACCAGAAAGGTTAAACACACCGACAAAAGAAGAATAAATCATATTCCACAGAAATATCAATCAAGTGGCACCAGAAAGGTTAAACACACCGACAAAAGAAGAATAAATCATATTTCACAGAAATATCAATCAAGTGGCACCAGAAGGTTAAACACATCGACATAAAGAAGAATAAATCATATTCCACAGAAATATCAATCAAGTGGCACCAGAAAGGTTAAACACACCGACAAAAGAAGAATAAATCATATTCCACAGAATATCAATCAAGTGGCACCAGAAAGGTTAAACACACCGACAAAAGAAGAATAAATCATATTTCACAGAAATATCAATCAAGTGGCACCAGAAAGGTTAAACACATCGACATAAAGAAGAATAAATCATATTCCACAGAAATATCAATCAAGTGGCACCAGAAAGGTTAAACACATCAACATAAAGAAGAATAAATCATATTCCACAGAAATATCAATCAAGTGGCACCAGAAAGGTTACATTCAATGGTAGGGACTACAAAAGTTGCCGTATTTCCGATTGTATATTTATCTCAGCTTTTTGTTGCCACCTCAAAGCGGTGTTGGGAGCCGCGATAGCTCAGTGGTTAGTGAACTGGACTATAAAAGACAAGAGATAGGGTTTAATCCCAAACGACGGCTTCCGGTTCACCCAGCCTTTAATGGGTACCGGATTTTTTTTCTTAGAAAGTAAAGCGGCATGGGCGTAATACCGACCACATTACCGCAAAAATCATGTGCTGAAGGTCTTTATGGTCACTAACACCATATTCCCTATACACCACGTGGCGTGATGGGGGTACTTTACTTTTTCTTTTACTTCAAAGCGGTGTTCTAATTATCATTTTAGAGAATCTAGCAGTATTGAAGGATGTGTACTTAGACTAGTACATTCTCCTCATTCTTACATTTGATATTATATGGAAGTGGTTTCAATTTGTGACACCATATACAAATAATGCAATATATCTGTTGAAGTAGATATTTATGAATCAGATGAACACAAGAGTGCCACACCTATGACTTTCAATGAAGAAATATTTAACTTTTAGATACACATTCCCCCCCCCCACTTTAACTCTTTCCGCACGACTCGACGCACTGTACGTCATACAGATTTTAGTGGCGTACATTTAGCAGCAGCGTGCGTCACTCTCAATTTGATTCGTTTTAAACTGTCATCGAACCATTTTTTAAAAACATATCTTGTATCATCTTAGTTTTGGTGAAACCTAATCCCGTGTTTAATTATCTAAAAATTCACATATAATATGTTATGTATAAGATACATATAAATATGTAGAATGATATTTAAAACTATGACAAATTTTGTCTCTGAAATCTGTACCGTTGCATTGATGAAAAGCTACAGTACTGAAAGAGTTAAGATACTTATATTAGTCAGTTTTAATGTAGAATAGTAGGCGCATGAGCATCCTTATCTTCCTGGAAAGTCACATATGAGCAAATCCACTAAAGTATCAAAGACAAATAGATGTGAAATTACTTCAAAGCTTGGACAAATACAATGTCGGATTTCGATGAAACTGATGTATTTAGGTAGATGAATTTTTTTTTTTTTTTTTGGGGGGGGGGGGGGGGGTGGTGTCTGAGTAGTCTAGAGGTAAAACGTCAGCCTCACGACAGGGAGCACGCGGGTTCAAATCCCGGTAGTGAGATCCGATGTCTAGCTCTCTCTGGGTAGTGAGATCCGATGTCTAGCTCTCTCTGGGTAGTGAGATCCGATGTCTAGCCCTCTCTGGGTAGTGAGATCCGATGTCTAGCCCTCTCTGGGTAGCGAGATCCGATGTCTAGCCCTCTCTGGGTAGTGAGATCCGATGTCTAGCCCTCTCTGGGTAGTGAGATCCCATGTCTAGCTCTCTCTGGGTAGTGAGATCCGATGTCTAGCCCTCTCTGGGTAGTGAGATCCGATGTCTAGCCCTCTCTGGGTAGTGAGATCCGATGTCTAGCCCTCTCTGGGTAGTGAGATCCGATGTCTAGCCCTCTCTGGGTAGTGAGATCCGATGTCTAGCTCTCTCTGGGTAGTGAGATCCGATGTCTAGCCCTCTCTGGGTAGTGAGATCCGATGTCTAGCCCTCTCTGGGTAGTGAGATCCGATGTCTAGCCCTCTCTGGGTAGTGAGATCCGATGTCTAGCCCTCTCTGGGTAGTGAGATCCGATGTCTAGCTCTCTCTGGGTAGTGAGATCCGATGTCTAGCTCTCTCTGGGTAGTGAGATCCGATGTCTAGCCCTCTCTGGGTAGTGAGATCCGATGTCTAGCCCTCTCTGGGTAGTGAGATCCGATGTCTAGCCCTCTCTGGGTAGTGAGATCCGATGTCTAGCCCTCTCTGGGTAGTGAGATCCGATGTCTAGCTCTCTCTGGGTAGTGAGATCCGATGTCTAGCCCTCTCTGGGTAGTGAGATCCGATGTCTAGCCCTCTCTGGGTAGTGAGATCCGATGTCTAGCCCTCTCTGGGTAGTGAGATCCGATGTCTAGCCCTCTCTGGTAGTGAGATCCGATGTCTAGCCCTCTCTGGGTAGTGAGATCCGATGTCTAGCCCTCTCTGGGTAGAGAGATCCGATGTCTAGCCCTCTCTGGGTAGTGAGATCCGATGTCTAGCCCTCTCTGGGTAGTGAGATCCGATGTCTAGCCCTCTCTGGGTAGTGAGATCCGATGTCTAGCCCTCTCTGGGTAGAGAGATCCCATGTCTAGCCCTCTCTGGGTAGTGAGATCCGATGTCTAGCCCTCTCTGGGTAGTGAGATCCGATGTCTAGCTCTCTCTGGGTAGTGAGATCCGATGTCTAGCCCTCTCTGGGTAGTGAGATCCGATGTCTAGCCCTCTCTGGGTAGTGAGATCTGATGTCTAGCCCTCTCTGGGTAGTGAGATCCGATGTCTAGCCCTCTCTGGGTAGTGAGATCCGATGTCTAGCCCTCTCTGGGTAGTGAGATCCCATGTCTAGCCCTCTCTGGGTAGTGAGATCCCATGTCTAGCCCTCTCTGGGTAGTGAGATCCGATGTCTAGCCCTCTCTGGGTAGTGAGATCTGATGTCTAGCCCTCTCTGGGTAGTGAGATCCGATGTCTAGCCCTCTCTGGGTAGTGAGATCCGATGTCTAGCTCTCTCTGGGTAGTGAGATCCGATGTCTAGCCCTCTCTGGGTAGTGAGATCCGATGTCTAGCCCTCTCTGGGTAGTGAGATCCGATGTCTAGCCCTCTCTAGGTAGTGAGATCCGATGTCTAGCCCTCTCTGGGTAGATCCGATGTCTTGCTCTCTCTGGGTAGTGAGATCCGATGTCTAGCCCTCTCTGGGTAGTGAGATCCGATGTCTAGCCCTCTCTGGGTAGTGAGATCCGATGTCTAGCCCTCTCTGGGTAGATCCGATGTCTTGCTCTCTCTGGGTAGTGAGATCCGATGTCTAGCCCTCTCTGGGTAGTGAGATCCGATGTCTAGCCCTCTCTGGGTAGTGAGATCCGATGTCTAGCCCTCTCTGGGTAGTGAGATCCGATGTCTAGCCCTCTCTGGGTAGTGAGATCCGATGTCTAGCCCTCTCTGGGTAGTGAGATCCGATGTCTAGCCCTCTCTGGGTAGTGAGATCCGATGTCTAGCCCTCTCTGGGTAGATCCGATGTCTTGCTCTCTCTGGGTAGTGAGATCTGATGTCTAGCCCTCTCTGGGTAGTGAGATCCGATGTCTTGCTCTCTCTGGGTAGTGAGATCCGATGTCTAGCCCTCTCTGGGTAGTGAGATCTGATGTCTAGCCCTCTCTGGGTAGTGAGATCCGATGTCTAGCTCTCTCTGGGTAGTGAGATCCGATGTCTAGCCCTCTCTGGGTAGTGAGATCCGATGTCTAGCCCTCTCTGGGTAGTGAGATCCGATGTCTAGCCCTCTCTGGGTAGTGAGATCCGATGTCTAGCCCTCTCTGGGTAGTGAGATCCGATGTCTAGCCCTCTCTGGGTAGTGAGATCCGATGTCTAGCCCTCTCTGGGTAGTGAGATCCGATGTCTAGCCCTCTCTGGGTAGTGAGATCCGATGTCTAGCCCTCTCTGGGTAGTGAGATCCCATGTCTAGCCCTCTCTGGGTAGTGAGATCCCATGTCTAGCCCTCTCTGGCTAGTGAGATCCCATGTCTAGCCCTCTCTGGCTAGTGAGATCCGATGTCTAGCCCTCTCTGGGTAGTGAGATCCGATGTCTAGCCCTCTCTGGCTAGTGAGATCCCATGTCTAGCCCTCTCTGGGTAGTGAGATCCGATGTCTAGCCCTCTCGGATAACGGCAATAAACAGGAAGTCCCGTTTGCATTCGTCCACGTTAAAGGTCCCTTGGTAGTACAGTAGAAAAGAGTAGGTCATATATAAGACCGCTGTCCGAGCTACGACAACACATAAAGTGAATTCCATGCCTAGCTACGACAACTCATAAAGTGAATTCCGTGCCTAGCTACGACAACTCATAAAGTGAATTCCATGCCTAGCTACGACACTCATAAAGTGAATTCCATGCCGTGCTACGACAACTCATAAAGTGAATTCTACGCCTAGCTACGACACTCATAAAGTGATTCCATGCCGTGCTACGACAACTCATAAAGTGAATTCTACGCCTAGCTACGACACTCATAAAGTGAATTCCATGCCGTGCTACGACAACTCATAAAGTGAATTCTACGCCTAGCTACGACACTCATAAAGTGAATTCCATGCCGTGCTACGACAACTCATAAAGTGAATTCCATGCCGTGCTACGGAGTTTGTGCACATGAGTCAGGATTTTATTCATCCAAATTATTCCATCCAAATATTCACAAATATAGCACAAGTGTAGTGGTAGTGGAGGAAGAGAGTCAACTGTAGTGGAGTAGTAAATAAAACGTATAGAGCCCCGTCACGCCAGGTGGCGTATAGGGCTTATGGTGTTCATCATCATCAAGTACCGGGCCTACAGGCGTAGGCGATCATGTCTCTCCACAACTTTCGATCTCGACAGCTATTTATCATTTCTGTTGTTGACCTTCTGCCAAGCCATTCTCTTAAGCTGTCTGGTATTTTTTCTCTTTGCTTCCCTCTATCTCTTCGTCCCTCAATTTTCCCAGTTGTTACAATATATTCCAGTTGTTCTCTTCTCATTACATGGCCAAAAAATGATGATTGTTTCTTCCTAATATTGGAAATTAGCTCTCTTTTTGCTTTGACCCATGTTAGTCTGCCACTGCCTCTTTTATCTTGTATTTTCCGTCCCAATATTACTTATATTAGGCTGTTGTGTCTTATAACATGCCACACAAATTTCATTTGTCTTGTTCTAATTGTGTTTAGTAGTTCTCTTTTCATTTTTAACTGTTTTAAAACTTCATCGTTTGTTTTCTTTTCTTTCAATCCAATCTTCTATAAATCCACATTTCAAAAGCTTCAATTTTCTGTTCTGTTTTCTTGTCTAATGTCCATGTTTCCGCACCATGCCGGAATATTGAGAAGATGTAACATTTTGCTGTTCTTAGTTTTAGCCCTGGTGTTATTTATTTCATTATTTATACTATCATTGTCGTCTCTAAACTTTTGCTAATTTATCTTCTTCCATTTATCTTGTTGTTGCTCCAAATAATCTACTCTAACGCAGTGGCGTATACTGGTTTTGGGGTCTGGGCTACCGCTGACATAATAAATAAAGATATACATTATATTCAGTAGGCTAACATAAAGTAAGATTTTCTAATGACATCACTACATTTTAAATTACTTACTTATTTATGTTAATTATATCCGTCTTGTTTGGGACGAAAATGTTTTGATGACTTTGTCATTGAAAGCACTGTTGGGTTGGTTTCTAAGTTTCTGAAGGAATGATTTCTCAATGGACATTATTGCCAAACCAGATAAGCGTTCTTGTGTCTGAGTTGAGCGACAATAAGATTTGATTCTCTTGAGAGCAGAAAAAGTTCTTTCTACAGATGCTGATGCTCATAACGTAGTCATAAATAACTACGGAAGTTCCGGTAATCAGACATTGTTTCAGTTTCATTTTATGACGATTCTGATTGGCTAGAGCTTAAAATAACCCAAGAAACCGCATTCGTGTTGAGGTTTCTTTGCCGTATAATTTTGACGGGAATTTTTGAATGTCAAGGTCGTTAATACAAGGTCCGGATAGAGGAAAAATGTACCACTGGCTAATAGAGGTTTCAATGTAGTTTCGGTTTCATTCACAAACGTTATAGTGGCCAGAGGAAAACCTTGCTTTAATAAATGCAAATCAAAGCAAATAAATCATATTGGCCTACGAAATGTGTCATAGAATATTGGAAAATTTGTAATATAATTATAAAAGAATAGAATAAATTTTCATTTCCTTTTGTATTTCATTAATATGTTCAGGCTACCGGCGGTAGCTGCGGTAGCATAGAGAATACGTCACTGCTCTAACGTATTCTCCCACAATGACTATCCACATACAATCTATGCAATTTATTAAAAAATATATATATCAAACTGTAGACAAACAAATGAAAAGACGATTAAAGGCCACAGAGATGGGATTTCTCAGAAGAATGTTGAAAGTTCCCTGGACAGCTAAAAAGACCAATGAGGAAGTTCTCAAAGAGGCCAACACAAAAAGGGAGCTCTTAAAAAACATCAGAAAGAAGCAATCAACATTTTTCGGGCACATCATGAGAAGAGGAAAGTTGGAATACATGGTTACAACTGGCAAAATAAAATGAAAGAGAGATCGCGGACGACAAAGAGAGAAAATACTGGATAGCTTGGTGTCATGGCATGGAAAACAGTCAACAACAGAACTGATACGATGCACTGTGGATAGAAGATTGTAGAGAAACATGATCACCTACGCCAACCGGTATGGCACATGATGGTGATGATATATCAAAGATGTCCCTGCCGGAGCACCGTACTTCACTGAACAATACCGCCTTCATTCTAATTAGCGCGCCATTAACGTGAGTAGAAAGCGAGAGATCAACAACATAACACTTTCACTAACGCTCAAAGTCCTGATAACACTTTCACAAACGCTCAAAGTCCTGATAACACTCACAAACGCTCAAAGTCCCGATAACACTTTCACAAACGCTCAAAGTCCTGATAACACTTTCACAAACGTCAAAGTCCTGATAACACTTTCCGAGGTTGAAAGGCAAAGAAGGATAGAGAAGAAAACACAAAACATTAACACGTGCAGTGTAATAAGATTATAACAAAGGCCTACGTTTCGGACCAAATACATTCATCAGGAGTAGGAAACACGGTAAACGGGTGAGAAAGAGATAAATACCAGCTGTAACCGTCGCTGATTTTTCTTTCCTTCCATTTCTGAGGTCATTACTACCAAATTGTAATCCTTCCCTTTCTCTTCTCTTACTCCCCTCTTCCCATTTCTGCATCTCTCTCACCATCTCTACCCCTCCCCATATCACTCTCCCTTCTCTACATTTGTCTCCTTCCACCCTTTAAATTTCTCTCCCCCTCCCCATCTCTCTTTCCTCTCTCTCCACATGTCTCCGCCTCTCCCTATTTTCTCTCTCCTTATTTCTCTACCTCCTCCACATTTCTCTCCATTTCTCCGCCTCCCCACCTCTCTGGCTATGAATGTTCACTTCATTCTCTACAATTCACCAACAAAAACAATCTGATGTGAACATTCTCTCCCCACCTCTCTGGCTATGAATGTTCACTTCATTCTCTACAATTCACCAACAAAAACAATATGATGTGAACATTCTCTCCCCACCTCTCTGGCTATGAATGTTCACTTCATTCTCTACAATTCACCAACAAAAACAATTTGATGTGAACATTCTCTCCCCACATCTCTGGCTATGAATGTTCACTTCATTCTCTACAATTCACCAACAAAAACAATTTGATGTGAACATTCTCTCCCCACCTCTCTGGCTATGAATGTTCACTTCATTCTCTACAATTCACCAACAAAAACAATTTGATGTGAACATTCTCTCCCCACCTCTCTGGCTATGAATGTTCACTTCATTCTCTACAATTCACCAACAAAAACAATTTGATGTGAACATTCTCTCCCCACCTCTCTGGCTATGAATGTTCACTTCATTCTCTACAATTCACCAACAAAAACAATTTGATGTGAACATTCTCTCCCCACCTCTCTGGCTATGAATGTTCACTTCATTCTCTACAATTCACCAACAAAAACAATTTGATGTGAACATTCTCTCCCCACCTCTCTGGCTATGAATGTTCACTTCATTCTCTACAATTCACCAACAAAACAATTTGATGTGAACATTCTCTCCCCACCTCTCTGGCTATGAATGTTCATTTCATTCTCTACAATTCACCAACAAAAACAATTTGATGTGAACATTCTTTCCCCACATCTCTGGCTATGAATGTTCACTTAATTCTCTACAATTCACCAACAAAAACAATTTGATGTGAACATCCCATGGAGAACAAAGCAGATATTGAAATGAAAACAGACCCAATTTCTTGTAAACAGAAAAACAAAAACCCTCAACCTGGAGCAACAAATATGAGAGAAAAATGGACGAGAATAAAAGTTGAATGTGTCTCCTGGTACATGGCGTCGCCGTTTCCCCTTTTTGTACTCAAACATTTTTTTAAAATTGCTTGCTTGCGTTCGCCCGATCACTAAAGTATTCTAGAGTATTCGTAGACTGTAGAATTCTTCTTCGTCATCCGCCCTTAAAAGAACATTAAGTTGACGTATCTGCGTTGTGTTGTGGTTTGCAGTATAACTGTTATATTTGCGCCTTTCGGCCCAACACATCCGACTTCAGCACGACCTTTTTGAGTACCGGGTTGTCTTCCCTCTTCGATCCCTGCTCGCTTGGCCAGACTAGACAGGTTAGTCTGTTGCTGGAGACAAATGCTAAACATTTGTTTAACTTAATGAGCTGTAATATGACTATTATGTTTTCTGATAAAATATAGAGGAGCCGTGGTCTCCCCTGCCAACTCTGACTATCCACGGCTGACCAGTACTCGAGATAGAAGTCACGTGCCAGGGAGAGACGCTCCACTAAGCAAAAAACAAATGACATAACTTTACAAATATCCAAAGTATTAATGCTACTTCCTGTTCTGTGTGTTCAACTACTACTGATAGCACAATGACACCATTTTTGTAGAGAAAAGAAAACACAAGGTGAGTCCTTCAATCAAAACTTGAGATCCGCTGCTAACTGGAAAATAAAAATATACAATTTAATTGGAATGTTAGCAACAAGAATGAAAGTGTAATAACTCACTTACTATAATATAAATACAAAACCCGATTTGGTCTAAACACTTCATGAGGTCAAAGACTCCCAGAGATTGATCACGTTGACAATTCTGAAACACAAACCAAACCAAAGTTATTTTAATCATTGTATTTGTGTGCGGGGAGAATTCTAAACTTCCTGACCCCTGTGGCGTCATTCCCTCTCACGTGTGGATCCAATTATTAGCACTTTTGTCGGACGTTCACAGGTTTCATTACATTCAAATAAGCTAATTTTTTCCCCCTTTTTTTTTGTGTGTTAAACCAGAAACCGATACAAACGTCAATGGATTTTTTGACGCATTTCCTGTTTTCTCTAATTTCTTTAATGTCCGGAGGGAAAGAGGGTGGGCGACCTGCTCTGATGTCATTTGTGAGTTGGAATTGTCAGGGAAAATGAATCAAGGCCTCATTAAAGTACTTAATATGGAGTTGAATACACATTGACGTCACTCTTGATTCGTAATGTGATCGTGGTATCTAGCGCAGTTGGATGATTTGGTGCCACCATTGTGAGACACTGAACAGATCTACGTGGAAACAGAACATAGTAAAAAGTCAAGAACCCCCGTCACGCCAAGTGACAAATTGGGAATATGGTGTTAGTGACCATAAATTTTACAGACCTTCAGGACGTGATTTTTGGGGTAATGTGGCCGGTATTACGCCCGTGCCGCTTCACTTTCCCAGAAAAAAAATCAGGTACCCATTTAAGGCTGGGTGAAAACGGAAGCCGTCGGTTGAGATCGAACCCTACCCCTTTTCCTTTGTAGTCCAGTTCAGTAACCAGTGAGCTATCGCGGCTGCCATGCAAACAGAGCATGCCTCCACATAATTAAACTCAGTGTCACTGCAACACGCTATTATGGAGCATCAGTACAAACCCCAGGGCATATCCTACAGGACTGCAGCCGCTCTCAACAGTGAGACAGCCATGTAGACATACGGGTAAACAGACAAGTAAACAGACAGACAGAATGCAGACTAAACATATGCAAATAGTCATACCGGACAGGAAGTACCCGGGATCAAAGACCAGCAGAAACGGTTGGTGATTTGTCAAAAATCGGAAAGTTAATCCGTGCTTTCTTTATGACGTCACCCTCATCTAATCTCGTTGGTAGTGAGGTCCGATGTCTAGCCCTCTCTGATAACGGCAATAAACAGGATGTCCCGTGTGCACTTGCGCACGTTAAAAATCATTGGCAGTTACATTTGAAAAGAGTAGGCCATAACTATATGCCGCTGCCAGGGCACAATTGTCAACATAAACCAGCCCACGTCGTGGGTCCTGCTACGGAGTTCATACACATGGGTCAGAATTGTTCTATAATTTCCTGGAAGGGAAATATAAGAGTACCTATGAGTTCGTTCAGGGAGCCGCGATAGCTCAGTGGTTAGTGAACTGGACTACAAAAGGACAAGAGGTAGGGTTCGCTCCCAACCTACGGCTTCCGGGTTCACCCAGCCTTTAATGGGTACCGGATTTTTTTTCTGGGGAAAGTAAAGCGGCACGGGCGTAATACCGACCACATTACACCAAAAATAATGTGCCGAAAGTCTGTAAAATTTATGGTCACTAACACTATATTCCCTATACGCCACTTGGCGTGACGGGGGTACTTTCTACTTGACTATGAGTTCGTCAGGTGTTGGTCCTAACAAGATACAATAGTTAGACAGACAGAAATACAGACACAGGCTGACAGGGAGGTAGACTACCATATATGTAGATAGACAGACGGATAGGTTAGGCAGGGATAGAAAGATGGTTAAACATGCCATCAAGAGAAAGGGAGGTAATCGTGTCGATGAGTGTTGCACAGACATTCATTCGTTGGGTGCCGTCTCCACATCGAAGGTTGGCTACCATGGAGCGTCATTCATTGGGTGCCGTCTCCACATCGAAGGTTGGCTACCATGGAGCGTCATTCATTGGGTGCCGTCTTCACATCGAAGGTTGGCTACCATGGAGCGTCATTCATTGGGTGCCGTCTCCACATCGAAGGTTGGCTACCATGGAGTTCCATTCATTGGGTGCCGTCTTCACATCGAAGGTTGGCTACCATGGAGCGTCATTCATTGGGTGCCGTCTCCACATCGAAGGTTGGCTACCATGGAGCGCCATTCATTGGGTGCCGTCTCCACATCGAAGGTTGGCTACCATGGAGCTCCTTTCATTGGGTGCCGTCTCCACATCGAAGGTTGGCTACCATGGAGCGTCATTCATTGGGTGCCGTCTCCACATCGAAGGTTGGCTACCATGGAGCGTCATTCATTGGGTGCCGTCTCCACATCGAAGGTTGGCTACCATGGAGCGTCATTCGTTGGGTGCCGTCTCCACATCGAAGGTTGGCTACCATGGAGCGTCATCCATTGGGTGCCGTCTCCACATGGAAGGTTGGCTACCATGGAGCGTCATTCAATAGGTGCCGTCTCCACATCGAAGGTTGGCTACCGTGGAGCGTCATTCAATAGGTGCCGTCTCCACATCGAAGGTTGGCTACCGTGGAGCGTCATTCATTGGGTGCCGTCTCCACATCGAAGGTTGGCTACCATGGAGCGTCATTCAATAGGTGCCGTCTCCACATCGAAGGTTGGCTACCGTGGAGCGTCATTCATTGGGTGCCGTCTCCACATCGAAGGTTGGCTACCATGGAGCTCCATTCATTGGGTGCCGTCTCCACATCGAAGGTTGGCTACCATGGAGCGCCATTCATTGGGTGCCGTCTCCACATCGAAGGTTGGCTACCATGGAGCTCCATTCATTGGGTGCCGTCTCCACATCGAAGGTTGGCTACCATGGAGCGCCATTCATTGGGTGCCGTCTCCACATCGAAGGTTGGCTACCATGGAGCGCCATTCATTAGGTGCCGTCTCCACATCGAAGGTTGGCTACCAAGGAGCGCAATTTTACTCTCTCTTGTCTTGGTGGTGCACGTTGTCATAGGTTCACCTGTCCAACTGTTTGATGTTATCAGTCCACTTTAGTCTTGGTCTGCCTTGTACCTTCCCTTCCAAGACAACCTTTAGAAGGGTGTTAAATCTCTTCCCATGTTAGAAGGGTGTTACATCTCTTCCCATGTTAGAAGGGTGTTTACATCTCTTCCCATGTTAGAAGGGTGTTACATCTCTTCCCATGTTAGAAGGGTGTTACATCTCTTCCCATGTTAGAAGGGTGTTACATCTCTTCCCATGTTAGAAGGGTGTTACATCTCTTCCCATGTGCCAAACATTTCAGTTGACCTTTTCGAATTGTGTTAATTTGTTACATTTTTTTTTTCTATTTTCATCTGATTCAGAACTTCCTTATTTGTCTCTTTCCCTTCCACCCAATTCTCCCCATTTTCCTATAGATCCACACTTCAAAGGCTTCAATTTTATGCTCTGTTTTCTTATTTAATGTCCATGTTTCTGAACCATACAGGAAAGTTGAGTAAATATAGCATTTCGCAAATCGTAGTTTTAGCTTTGATGTTATTTGCTTTGATGTCAGCATATTTTTCATGTTGTTAAAATTTTTTTTTTTTTTTGCCATTCCTATCTTTGTTGTTGCTTATATCTGTTTTAAATTTCCCATCATTTATAATAATAATATAACTCCACCTACCACAAATAAACAACACAAGAAATTCAAAAACTTCAAAAAGAAACAAATAATTTATTGATCGATTCATAAAATCAATATTACATGACTCCAGGCAGAGCATCAAAGCATAACTGCTGTATAACCTCACGTAACAGCTCTAAGATACAAGAAATAACTCTCACAAGTAATACCTCACACAAGTAACAACTCACAAAATAATAACTCACGTGACAATCTTTCATATTCTCCATCTCTCGGTTTCTCCAGTGCAGTGAAATCAATGTTAACAAACAATAAATAACTTCTCCACAAATAAAAAAAAAACAAGTCAAATAAAACACATACTTCATCAACAATATATCTGACATATCAAAACATGAAAATGCAATAGCTCATAGATAGAAACATAACTTCTCGCAAAAATATCGTTAACTATAGAAATATTTATTTATTTATACAAATGTTACTGGTAACATAGAACTGATACGATGCACTGTGGATAGAAGATTGTGGAGGGACATGATCGCCTACGCCAACCGGCAGGGTACATGATGATGATGACTGGTAACATATTCACCATATCATCATCATCATCGTGTGCTACGTCTGCTGGCTCTACTTCTATAATTGTTGATCTGGATGCTAAGAGGATTGTCCAGCTCGTGAGCTGAGAGCGGCCAGCGCGACCCACAGCTGACGGCACGCGTCAGAATTGGCGAATAACACAGCTGATCGCGAACCCGCTCCACTAACCAGTGGTGCTCCTGGTAACAGGCTACCCAGTCTGGTTAAGCAGGTAGATTTCGAAGAGGGACGGCAAACCGGTACTCAAAAATCCATGATGAAGTCGGATGTGTTGGGCCGAAAGGCGCAAATATTATAAACAACGTATCTACGCCAACTTAACGTCCTTCTAATGACGGATGCCGAAGAAGGCAACCAACTCCCTTCAGTGTCACCAGATGAACGCTAGAAAGAGAGGGAGAGCGAATGTAACCGTAGATAAGTAATTAGAGAACTGGCCTACTGAGGACTTGAGGGTCGGGTTCGATCCGTGCAGGTTGACCCATCAATAAAATACGAACCAGAATAATTTTTTTTTTGTCGAAAGAAAAAAAAACAGCACTGGCGTGGTGCTGAATATTCGTCCAAGAATATGTCCTAGAGGGGGTCAGTAGAGGGTGGACACAAACACCCCCATATAGGGGATTGTCTTCTCTCTTTGTTTCTCCCTGACGAAGGGCTTATGTAGTCCAAAACGTCGTGGTTTCACACACAGCCATCTATAGATTTACTAAGGCCTGCGGGTAGAAAAAAAACAGGAAAAACTAACCAATTAGCGTGACGTGCTCAAATATAGGCGGACTGGCGTCACTCTGCTCACAACCACCCTGCTCGCAAAGATGAAAACGTCACACTAGTTGGTCGTTTTCCAGGATATCCATCCCAGCCAGCGGACCTAAATAAGCCTATAGATGGCTGTGATGTTGCATTGTTGTCCCTTGTTAAGCTGAGGTAACTTGTCGTGTCTAAGTCGTTACTTAGTGTAGAATTGACAACTCGCAGAGCTTCTCAATTTCATGTTCTTACTGCCATCTCTTCTGTGTGAGAAGGAGTCGAAATCCTTAGGCAGCACCCTGGTATATAACAACAGATGAAAGTCACATATAACAAGAGATGAAAGCCACATATAAGAAGAGATGGAAACCACATATAACAAGAGATGACGCCACATAAAACAAGAGATGAAACCACATATAACAAGAGATGAAAACCACATATAACAAGAGATGAACGCGACATATAACAAGAGATGAAAACCACATATAACAAGAGATGAACGCCACATATAACAAGAGATGAACGCCACATAAAACAAGAGATGAAAACCACATATAACAAGAGATGAACGCCACATATAACAAGAGATGAACGCGACATATAACAAGAGATGAAAACCACTTATAACAAGAGATGAAAACCACATTTAACAAGAGATGAAAACCACATATAACAAGAGATGAACGCCACATATAACAAGAGATGAAAACCACTTATAACAAGAGATGAAAACCACATATAACAAGAGATGAACGCCACATATAACAAGAGATGAACGCCACATATAACAAGAGATGAAAACCACATATAACAAGAGATGAAAACCACATAAAACAACACGCAAGCAAGACTCGCGATGTAACAAAAGCTTGTCAAGTTATTGGACAGATCTCACCACTACTGTCTAACAAAGATGTAACGTTAGAAGCGAAGCGAGCTATTTATAAGACTATCTTTATCCCAACGTTGTGCTACTAGTGCCATACATGGACCTTAGACTCAAGAACTATTAGAAAAATAACTACCACAGAAATGAGGTGTGTCAGACGCATGACAGGAGACATCTTGAGAGATAAGATCAGAAACGAAGAGTAACGAAAAAGACTAAGAACGGAACCAGCTATTGAATACATAAAGTAACAACAGATCAGGTGGTTCGGCCATGTGATAAGACATCAAGAATTAAATCTAATACAACGAGTTAGCAACAAACGATGCGGGAACACCAGACCAAGAGGCCGACCAAGAAATAGGTGGATAAATGGAATACTAGAAACACTCGGAGGTATAACAGCAGAAGAGGGAAATAGAAGAGCAAGAAACACTCGGAGGTATAACAGCAGAAGAGGGAAATAGAAGAGCAAGAAACACTCGGAGGTATAACAGCAGCAGAGGGAAATAGAAGAGCAAGAAGCACTCGGTGATATAACAGCAGAAGAGGGCAATAGAAGAGCCAAACACTCGGAGGTATAACAGCAGAAGAGGGCAATAGAAGAGCAAGAAACACTCGGTGGTATAAAAGCAGAAGAGGGCAATAGAAGAGCAAGAAACACTCGGTGGTATAACAACAGAAGGGGCAATAGAAGAGCAAGAAACACTCGGTGGTATAACAGCAGAAGAGGGCAATAGAAGAGCCAAACACTCGGAGGTATAACAGCAGAAGAGGGCAATAGAAGAGCAAGAAACACTCGGTGGTATAACAGCAGAAGAGGGCAATTGAAGAGCAAAAAACACTCGGTGGTATAACAACAGAAGGGGGCAATAGAAGAGCAAGAAACACTCGGCGGTATAACAGCAGAAGAGGGCAATAGAAGAGCAAGAAACAATCGGCGGTATAACAACAGAAGGGGGCAATAGAAGAGCAAGAAACACTCGGTGATATAACAGCAGAAGAGGGCAATAGAAGAGCAAGAAACACTCGTGGTATAACAGCAGAAGAGGGCAATAGAAGAGCCAAACACTCGGAGGTATAACAGCAGAAGAGGGCAATAGAAGAGCAAGAAACACTCGGTGGTATAACAGCAGAAGAGGGCAATAGAAGAGCAAGAAACACTCGGAGGTATAACAGCAGAAGAGAGCAATAGAAGAGCAAGAAGCACTCGAAGGTATAACAGCAGAAGAGGGCAATAGAAGAGCAAGAAACACTCGGAGGTATAACAGCAGAAGAAGGCAATAGAAGAGCAAGAAATACTCGGTGGTATAACAACAGAAGGGGGCAATAGAAGAACAAGAAACACTCGGTGGTATAACAGCAGCAGAGGGCAACAGAAGAACAAAAAACACTCGGTGGTATAACAGCAGAAGAGGGCAATAGAAGAGCAAGAAACACTCAGAGGTATAACAGCAGAAGAGGGTAATAGAAGAACAAGAAACACTCGGTGGTATAACAACAGAAGGGGGCAATAGAAGAGCAAGAAACACTCGGTGGTATAACAACAGAAGGGGGCAATAGAAGAACAAGAAACACTCGGTGGTATAACAACCGAAGGGGGCAATAGAAGAACAAGAAACACTCGGTGGTATAACAACAGAAGGGGGCAATAGAAGAACAAGAAACACTCGGTGGTATAACAACAGAAGGGGCAATAGAAGAACAAGAAACACTCGGTGGTATAACAACAGAAGAGGGCAATAGAAGAGCAAGAAACACTCGGTGGTATAACAGCAGAAGAGGGCAATAGAAGAGCAAGAAACACTCGGTGGTATACCAGCAGAAGAGGACAATAGAAGAGCAAGAAACACTCGGTGGTATACCAGCAGAAGAGGACAATAGAAGAACAAGAAACACTCGGTGGTATAACAACCGAAGGGGGCAATAGAAGAACAAGAAACACTCGGTGGTATAACAACAGAAGGGGGCAATAGAAGAACAAGAAACATTCGGAGGTATAACAACAGAAGGGGGCAATAGAAGAACAAGAAACACTCGGTGGTATAACAACAGAAGGGGGCAATAGAAGAGCAAGAAACACTCGGTGGTATAACAACAGAAGGGGGCAATAGAAGAGCAAGAAACACTCGGTGGTATAACAACAGAAGGGGGCAATAGAAGAGCAAGAAACACTCGGTGGTATAACAACAGAAGGGGGCAATAGAAGAACAAGAAACACTCGGTGGTATAACAACAGAAGGGGGCAATAGAAGAGCAAGAAACACTCGGTGGTATAACAACAGAAGGGGGCAATAGAAGAGCAAGAAACACTCGGTGGTATACCAGCAGAAGAGGGCAATAGAAGAGCAAGAAACACTCGGTGGTATAACAACAGAAGGGGGCAATAGAAGAGCAAGAAACACTCGGTGGTATACCAGCAGAAGAGGGCAATAGAAGAGCAAGAAACACTCGGTGGTATAACAACAGAAGGGGGCAATAGAAGAGCAAGAAACACTCGGTGGTATAACAACAGAAGGGGGCAATAGAAGAGCAAGAAACACTCGGTGGTATAACAACAGAAGGGGGCAATAGAAGAGCAAGAAACACTCGGTGGTATAACAACAGAAGGGGGCAATAGAAGAGCAAGAAACTGCGAGCCATATCTCACCTCCACGCCAGAAGGCAAATGATGAAGGAAAGAAAGAATGGAGGAAGGAAGGAAAGAAAGCCAGAGAAGGAAACAAATAAAGAAAGAAAGACAAAGAAAGAAAGAAGGAGAGGAAGGAAGGAAGGAAAGAAGAGAGAGGAAACAAGTTGGGTTTAGGAGAATAGAAGAAAGATTACTTCCGTGTTTTGTCATGATCGCAGATCAAGGCACGTGAATCTATTTCAGTGTTCAAGTGTTGCTGTTGTTACCTGCTGATCACAGTCAGCATATCGCAAGTTGTTATTTTCTGCTCAGCATCTAATGATCATGACTTTTTGTACCGGCGAGTTGAAAGGTCAACATCTCACATGTTGCTGTCGCTAAATCGATCTCATCCACGTACCGGATAACTGTACACGTCGACCACCTTCTATTCAAGGAGCCGCGATAGCTCGCTGGTTACACGAGTGGGCAACTGAGGACAAGTGGTCAGGTTTGATTGTAATCGATGGCTTCCAGTCACCCAGCCTTAAATTGGGTGATCTGGGTTTTTTTTTCTGGGAAAGATAAGCGGCACCGGCGTAATGCTGACCATCTACCCCAAAAATAATGTGCTGGTGGTCTAAACAATACGGGCACTAACACCATACAGTTCATATGTAGCTACGCGGCATGACGAGATTCTTTCTTTCATTCTTCTGACTCTAGGAAGGTAGCATGACTCCAGACAAAATTCTCGTCAACAAGACTGACTCTAGAAAGCTCGCAGGAAGGTAGTATGACTCCAGACAAAATTCTCGTCAACAAGACTGACTTTAGGAAAGCTCGCAGGAAGGTAGCATGACTCCAGACAAAATTCTCGTCAACAAGACTGACTCTAGGAAAGCTCGCAGGAAGGTAGTATGACTCCAGACAAAATTCTCTTCAACAAGACTGACTTTAGGAAAGCTCGCAGGAAGGTAGCATGACTCCAGACAAAATTCTCGTCAACAAGACTGACTCTAGGAAAGCTCGCAGGAAGGTAGCATGACTCCAGACAAAATTCTCGTCAACAAGACTGACTTTAGGAAAGCTCGCAGGAAGGTAGTATGACTCCAGACAAAATTCTCGTCAACAAGACTGACTCTAGGAAAGCTCGCAGGAAGGTAGCATGACTCCAGACAAAATTCTCGTCAACAAGACTGACTCTAGGAAAGCTCGCAGGAAGGTAGCATGACTCCAGACAAAATTCTCGTCAACAAGACTGACTCTAGGAAAGCTCGCAGGAAGGTAGCATGACTCCAGACAAAATTCTCGTCAACAAGACTGACTCTAGGAAAGCTCGCAGGAAGGTAGCATGACTCCAGACAAAATTCTCGTCAACAAGACTGACTCTAGGAAAGCTCGCAGGAAGGTAGCATGACTCCAGACAAAATTCTCGTCAACAAGACTGACTCTAGGAAAGCTCGCAGGAAGTAGCATGACTCCAGACAAAATTCTCGTCAACAAGACTGACTCTAGGAAAGCTCGCAGGAAGGTAGCATGACTCCAGACAAAATTCTCGTCAACAAGACTGACTCTAGGAAAGCTCGCAGGAAGGTAGCACGACTCTAGACAAAATTCACGACAAATTAAATTTCTTTTCTCTTGCAAAGGACAAAATGTCATCAGAAAAACGTCATAGCAATCTTGACATGAACTGCGTTTGGGTACCCAAATTTGACAAAACAGAACATAGCAAGCGTCTGGGAACAGATGGACGAATCGCTACGTCAATGTTTTGTCACAAAAGTGTTTGTTAGCACCGACCAGGTAACAATAAAGATGAAATGTGTCAGACGCATGGCAGGAAACGGGTAGAGCGATAAAATAAGAAATAAAGAACTGAGAGAAACGCTAGGAATAATTTCCCGCCATAGAGTATATAAAGAAACAACAGATAAAATGGTTTGGTCACGTGATAAAGAGAAAGACCAAAACACAACACGAGTGTTTAATAAACGTTGCGAGAACACCAGACTCAAGGGCCGAATACGAAATAGATGGATTGATGGAATATTAGAAACACTAGGAAACATAACAGCAGGAGAGGCCAACAGAAGAGCAAAAGATAACTGACCTTTGTCCTGAGCTGACACTCCCATGTAAACTTTGACTTCAACTGTCACTCTCAACTGACCTATGACCTTAACTATCACCTAACCTTGACCGTGACCCACATTTCTCTCACGTGATTCAAGAAAATAAACAACAAGTCTTCTCACCAAATAAACAATATCGTTATCAAGCATCATTCTCCCAACTGTTAACAATCTCTCGGCAGTTAACAAGCTCCAAAATGTTAACATTTCAACATTAGCATTATAAAGTATACACAATATATGTCAACAATTCACGGGGAATTCACATAAAAATACAATTCACCACTTTAATTCAACACGAATATTTTATTCTCTAGAACGGAAATTATCTTCTCACAAGATACCATTTGATTTCACGTTTCCCCTGTCCCACATTTGGGACGATGGGACATCAATACAGAATTCTGTCCATTCAGAAGACCCAGGATGTTTATTTTTTTCCCCCCTTTTGCCAGCCTTTAGCTCTGACGAAGTCCCAAGAGAATAGGAACTGAATTTTGAGTGTTACTCCATTTTTCCCTGGCAGTCGTGGGTCCCTCGCTGAACAAGCAGATAACTCCGACTTCGGAGGTACTCATATTTTTTCCGTCGATGAGTAATTGACGTTTCAAGCCGGGCCTCACTGCTGAGACCAGGGGTGGTTGGTAAATAAAAATCCCAACCAGTGTAGCCGGGATTTGAACCGGCGTCTTGCCTCGAGGCCAACCAGTGTAGCCGGGATTTGAACCGGCGTCTTGTCTCGAGACCAACTAGTGTAGCCGGGATTTGAATCGGCGTCTTGCCTCGAGACCAACTAGTGTAGCCGGGATTTGAACCGGCGTCTTGCCTCGAGACCAACTAGTGTAGCCGGGATTTGAACCGGCGTCTTGCCTCGAGATCAACTAGTGTAGCCGGGATTTGAACCGGCGTCTTGTCTCGATACCAACTAGTGTAGCCAGGATTTGAACCGGCGTCTTGTCTCGAGACCAACCAGTGTAGCCGGGATTTGAACCGGCGTCTTGCCTCGAGACCAACCAGCCCCGGACGTTTATTTGATATATTACGTGCACATTAATGGAGCTAATTCATGTACATGTACACATTTGCTTGCAAGTTAATTAATTAATTATCGTGAAGAATGACATTGAAACAGCTGCTAATAATTTGTTGATAAGGTGTTGTGGGGACATCATCCTAAGATAGGAGCACTGCCCTGTGGCATTACCATAGTTTCAGGCCAGCCTTGAGGCATTAGTGAGACTTTGGACTAGCCCTGGCGCACATTTAACATTTCAGACCAATAATTCGGCACGTAAAAGATTTGTGACAAGTCCTGGAAAACACGTAAGATTTCTGACAAATCCTGGAAAACACGTAAGATTTTTGACAAATTCTAGAAAACTTGTAAGATTTTTACAAATCCTGGAAAACACGTAAGATTTGTGACAAATTCTAGAAAACTTGTAAGATTTTTGACAAATCCTAGAAAACTTGTAAGATTTTTGACAAATCCTAGAAAACTTGTAAGATTTTTTACAAATCCTGGAAAACACGTAAGATTTTTTACAAGTCCTAGATAACTTGTAAGATTTTTGACAAATTCTAGAAAACCTGTAAGATTTTTGACAAATCCTGGAAAACACGTAAGATTTTTGACAAGTCCTAGATAACTTGTAAGATTTTTGACAAATCCTAGAAAACACGAAAGACTTCGGACCAACTCTTGACACATGTAAGAGTTATGACCAACGCTATTCTATTCTATTCTATTCTATTCTATTCTATTCTATTCTATTCTATTCTATTCTATTCTATTCTATTCTATTCTATTCTATTCTATTCTATTCACGGAACCAGTTTCATTGCAGTCAGGAATTCCCCATACCCACCCCACAACTTGTTACAGTATTTCCCAAAACATATAAGTGAATTGTGTTTCACCTCCGTGCACGTCTCACTCGACTGCACAGGCGACGGTACCAACCCATGGGTACATGTAATGATGTGTGCCCATATCCCCAACAGCTGTTCTAGTGGTAGGAACGCTACCAAGTGATCACCCAAGCTGGACAGGTCAAGGCCCTAGAACCAGGAAAACGAGACACAAACATGTTGAAATCAGATGCACTGGGCAACATACCTAACATAAGAGTGCAACATAACTCTCACCTTGAGGAGATCACCAACCTTGACCTCTTTTACTGACAAGAAAGGGTCAAATAAAAACCTTCACCTTTGATCTCTACCAGACACACACTAGCCCAACGAGCAAGAAATAAACAATTGAGCTAGGGAATGTAATACGTGCACTAGCCCCCTCATTTCCAAATGCTGTGGCTCAGTATGGTACATTATAAAACTTCTTTAGCCTACGTGACATCCCTTACATTGGAGTGAAAGAAGAAGAAGAATCTGGAGGGGAGGAGATATGAAAGAAATAGAAGAATGAAAGAAATAGAAGAATGAAAGAAATAGAAGAATGAAAGAAATAGAAGAATGAAAGAAATAGAAGAATAAAAGAACAAATAATAGAAGAAGAAGTAGATGTATCTGGTTAAAAACTTTACAACATCAAAATTCTAGGAAACTTTAAAAACATAAAAATTCCAGGAAATTTGTTAAACATTAAGACTAAATGGTTATGGTTAGCTGAAGGTCCTCGTATCACTACAAACGAATTAAAATTCATATTGCTCAACCGCCCGTGCCAGTGGAACCATCCAAATAAAACTCATCTCACTGAAGGATCCAAACAAAGAAAGGCATCTGCAGTCTTCCTCATAGTAGCAACGGCACACGCCAAAAGACATAAGGCCAAGCAGCACGGAAAGTGAACGTAGCTAAACTGTCCTTTATCACACGACATCATGATTCATTGTAAGCAATCGTAATATCGAAACGCGATAGAGATGAAACACACAGCTCACGGTGTGCACAGAGAACTAAACTCCAGCAGCTTTTTTTTTAAAACTAGAACCCAACCGGTGACACATCGTGAATGTAAACATCAACTTCTGCATGATCAGAAACATCAACAGCTTCACACCTCCAATTTGAGAGAGTTCATTAATCATCAATACACACAACAGCCTTAGTCAGTCAACAACAGCCAAACGAAAGTAACCAACAACAGCATTACTTCCAACCCAAGACTAGATTATGATCTTTGAGCTCAAACTCAAAAGTTAATATAGGTTTGATCAAAGTTTCAGAATGATGTAAACATTTATCAAGAGGGCAACACATTTACAAAAGAAAAAAAAAGAATGTTGCAATTCAATAAATTGATAAATATAACATTTTAAAACACGGGTAACAGATGTGTCTGTAGTTTGACATGAATTTTGGCAGCTTTTTACATTTTCTTTGAAATTACACAATTGTTAAAATCGCCCAATGCATCCAAAATTATCAGTATGACTTTTTAGATTTAACTGACTTTTTCTGCAACAAAATATCATCCATTTAATTTGACTTTAGCTTACTTTCCTAATGATGAAATAACATCCTTTAAAAGATATCTCGCTTTATCTTACTTTTCTATTTTAATAATGAAATAACATGATTTTAAATATATCCTACTTTATTTGACCGTTCTAATAATGAAATAACATGATTTTAAATATATCCTACTTTATTTGACCGTTCTAATAATGAAATAACATGATTTTAAATATATCCTACTTTATTTGACCGTTCTAATAATGAAATAACATGCTTTAAAATATATTCTACTTTATTTGACCGTTCTAATAATGAAATAACGTGCTATAAAAGATGCTTAATTTGTTATTCTAAAAATGAAATGACATCTTCTTAAACATATTTTATTTTAAATTACTTTTCTAATAATGAAATAACATCCCTATAAAGATCTTACTTTATCTTACTTTTCAAATAATAAAATAACATACGTTTAAAGATATATTACTTTTCTAAAAATGAAATATCCTGAAAAAAATATATATATATTACTTTTCTAATAATGAAACAAAATCCTTTTAAAGATATCTTACTTTTCTGATAACAGAAAAAAAAACGGAACATTCAACTGAGGATAGCACTTCATTAAAACACACTGCCATAACAAAACAATAACACTGACTCGAATATATCACACTGGCTGATAACCTACACAGCAGAAGTCACTAAGGAAACTTGGCAGTAAGTGGTAGTGACCCAAATCAACAATTTGATACAAACATTTGACTAAGGAAGATACATTTAAATGTGCATAATTTTTTCAGTTACAGTGCACATTCCTTCAGTGAATATTTCTTACTGTTACAGTGAATATTTCTTACTGTTACAGTGAATATTTCTTTCTGTTACAGTGAATATTTCTTCTGTTACAGTGAATATTTTTCCTGTTACAGTGAATATTTCTTCCTGTTACAGTGAATATTTCTTCCTGTTACAGTGAATATTTCTTCCTGTTACAGTGAATATTTCTTCCTGTTACAGTGAATATTTCTTCCTGTTACAGTGAATATTTCTTCCTGTTACAGTGAATATTTCTTCCTGTTACAGTGAATATTTCTTCCTGTGACAGTGAATATTTCTTCCTGTTACAGTGAATATTTCTTCCTGTTACAGTGAATATTTCTTCCTGTTACAGTGAATATTTCTTCCTGTTACAGTGAATATTTCTTCCTGTTACAGTGAATATTTCTTCCTGTTACAGTGAATATTTCTTCCTGTTACAGTGAATATTTCTTCCTGTTACAGTGAATATTTCTTCCTGTTACAGTGAATATTTCTTTCTGTTACAGTGAATATTTCTTCCTGTTACAGTGAATATTTCTTCCTGTTACAGTGAATATTTCTTCCTGTTACAGTGAATATTTCTTCCTGTTACAGTGAATATTTCTTCCTGTTACAGTGAATATTGTGAAGCTGCAAAAGACAAAGAGGAAGACCAAGGAATTCTTGGAGAAGACAGATAGAAGCAGAGATGAAGATGATGGGGAAGACATGGAACTATCTTAAAAAAATGGTAAAAAACCGAACGACTTGGAAAGTGTTTGTTGAAGACCTATGCTCCACTGGGAGCTAAAAAGGTAGAAGAAGAAGAAGAGACAGTGCACATTTCTTCCTGCTACAGGGAATATTTGACAAGCATTTTGTCATAAAACTCATCCATAATAATTACCATAACATTACTTTTATATAAATCTCTAACAATATTTCAACTTACATTACTCGTCTTCATGTTAACAATAAAACTCACTGGTAATGGTAAAGCATAAATAAATATTATCTTCATAAAATCTACTACCAAAAACAAATAAGACCTCTCCAATCTATAAAAACAATTGAATCTCAACACATACACTTTTATAACATTGCCCAAATATTTAGAACTAAAAAAACACATAAACATTATCAACTTTCACTTTCTCATAAACTACATGAAATCAAGATCTCAAATTTCCTAATTTCAGTACAAGAAACAGAAAACACGTAACTTTAATACTACACACCAAACACACATAATCTAGGATCCAACAACATACAACATACTGCAGGGTGTGCTCATATCATAGGGAAACTGTTAAAAATAATCTTTTGGGTGTCCAGAACTTAATGAATCTGTAAAAAAAATATTTTACTCTATGGGGCAACTGAAACAGACATCTGCCTTCTTAAGAGTTGTCCGCAGTCCTGGTCTGAATGACGTCATGTTCGTTGAAGAAGAAATGTTATTTTTTCTCCTTTAGACTTTATAACGGAATGGCGGTGGGGAAAGGGGGGGAAGAGAGAGAGAAGGCATTACCTTTTTTTTCCCCGTTCCAGCAACCTACAAAGTTTTCATCCTGATTATTCATCCACACTGTGAAGTAAATTATTGCCAACTGCATTAATTCTCATAACGTTGGTCTTATTTCTGTTAATGTTCAGTCCTAGCTGTCGTGATCTTTCATCAAGTATGTTCAGGACAAAATCACTAACATAGAATTATGGAAATGTACCAGTCAAATACCAGTAGATAAAGAGATACAGCGAAGACGATGGCGCTGGATAGGACACACACTGCAGAAGCCAACTGAGCGTATTACACAACAGGCCCTTTTTTGGAATACCCAGGGGAAAAGACAAAGAGGAAGACCAAGGAATTCTTGGAGAAGACAGGTGGAAGCAGAGATGAGATGATGGAGAAGACATGGAGTGATCTTAAAAGAATGGCAAGAAACAGGATGACTTGGAAAGTGTTTGTTGAAGACCTATGCTCCACAGGGAGATGAAAGGTAGAAGAAGAAGACTGTTAAGTAAAGAGCGTGTTGTATTCTGAAAGATGGTGTGCAGCTCATATGCACACTTCCAGGTCGCTGCAGCGGTCGTCGCAGTCAGCATGACCTTCATGCACCTCACGCCAAATTCATGTAGACTTCATGATCAGTGAGTGTGACCCAAACATCGCTGTCGCGATAAATGAAGCCAGGCCTATAGTTTGATGAAACACTCGACCCAAACATAGTCCAGCTGGTGGCCAATATTCAGCTGAGACCTGGTACATCTCCACTTCATTCAAAGGACAGTCGCTTGCAGCACGCACCTCTGCGCGTGGGCGCCACAACCATGTTCACTTTGAGATCAGGTGAATGTGACCGGACTTCCGCTGTTTCCACAAACAAGAAACCAGATCAGGAAGAATCATTTAACACACACTGCAGAACAAATGTCACCAGTCCCAAACCTGAGTCTACTATGTGGCCATCTTGGCTCACTGCAGCAACCGGAAGAGAGTTTGCTTCAAAGTCAAAACGAACTGAAGACTTAATAAGGAGCAAGCAACTTGCAGAAACATTTAAATACCATTATGAAGACAAGGCTCAGTGGTTAGTGAACTGGACTACAAAGGACAAGGGTAGGGTTCGATCCCAATCGATGGCTTGCTTCCTGGTTCACCCAGCCTTAAATGGGTACCGGATTTTTTTCTGGGAAAGTGAAGCGGCACGGGCGTAATACCGACCACATTACCCCAAAAATCATGTGCTGAAGGTCTGTAAAATATATGGTCACTAACACCATATTCCCTATACGACACTTGGCGTGACGGGGCTCGACTATTTTTTTACTTTATGAAGACAAGGCAAGAATAGTAACACTGTGACCTTCCAGGCATGTTGTAAGAGGCGACTAAGGAGATTAATCGATGGCTTGACAAGCTGTCATTGTAAAAAGTATTAAACAGCGCCATATATTTTAGAGCAGTGATCTCTGCAATATGTGCCATTTTGGCACGCAAGGTTTCTGTTTATGAGATTGTGGTTCTGCCTATGTGCCGTCTTCGGCTCGAAAGGACAATAGATAGATGGAGACAAGGTGCCTGACAGTAACAGAGCCAGTAAGAGACTCATAGCTGATGGAGACAAAGTGCCTGACAGTAACAGAGCCAGTAAGAGACTCATAGCTGATGGAGACAAGGTGCCTGACAGTAACATAGCCAGAGACTGTAAGAGACTCATAGCTGATGGAGACAAAGTGCCTGACAGTAACAGAGCCAGTAAGAGACTCATAGCTGATGGAGACAAGGTGCCTGACAGTAACAGAGCCAGAGACTGTAAGAGACTCATAGCTGATGGAGACAAAGTGCCTGACAGTAACAGAGCCAGTAAGAGACTCATAGCTGATGGAGACAAGGTGCCTGACAGTAACATAGCCAGAGACTGTAAGAGACTCATAGCTGATGGAGACAAGGTGCCTGACAGTAACAGAGCCAGAGACTGTAAGAGACGCATAGCTGATGGAGACAAGGTGCCTGACAGTAACAGAGCCAGAGACTGTAAGAGACTCATAGCTGATGGAGACAAAGTGCCTGACAGTAACAGAGCCAGAGACTGTAAGAGACTCATAGCTGATGGAGACAAGGTGCCTGACAGTAACAGAGCCAGAGACTGTAAGAGACTCATAGCTGATGGAGACAAAGTGCCTGACAGTAACAGAGCCAGTAAGAGACTCATAGCTGATGGAGACAAGGTGCCTGACAGTAACAGAGCCAGAGACTGTAAGAGGCTCATAGCTGATGAAGGCAAGGTGCCTGACAGTAACAGAGCCAGAGACTGTAAGAGACTCATAGCTGATGAAGGCAAGGTGCCTGACAGTAACAGAGCCAGAGACTGTAAGAGACGCATAGCTGATGGAGACAAGGTGCCTGACAGTAACAGAGCCAGAGACTGTAAGAGACTCATAGCTGATGAAGGCAAGGTGCCTGACAGTAACAGAGCCAGAGACTGTAAGAGACTCATAGCTGATGAAGGCAAGGTGCCTGACAGTAACAGAGCCAGAGACTGTAAGAGACGCATAGCTGATGGAGACAAGGCGCCTGACAGTAACAGAGCCAGAGACTGTAAGAGACTCAAAGCTGATGAAGGCAAGGTGCCTGACAGTAACAGAGATGTAAGCTGTAGCGACTTAAAGCCGATGGAGACAGGGTGTCTGACAGTAACAGAGCTGGAAGCTGTAGCGATTCAAAGCTGATGGAGACAGGGTGTCTGACAGTAACAGAGCTGGAAGCTGGCAGTGACTCATAGCTGATGGAGACAGGGTGTCTGACATTAACAGAGCTGGAAGCTGTTAGTGACTAATAGCTAATGCTTGCTTGAGGACAGGTGAATTCATCCAGACCCTACTCCACTTCACCGTTGTGCCTCTAGTAACAGATTAACAAGTCTAGACTGGCCAAATGAGTAGGGATCAAAGAGGGGAGGTAACCTGGTGCAAATAAAAACAGCACAAGGCTTCCCCATTTAGTGTCCATTCAAGGACGGATGATGAATAAGAGTATCCATTCCATTAGTAGTCATCAGCTCAACACTAGATGGAGATATGATTACTTGTAAGTGAGCAAAAGGGCAAGGGCCAACAGGCTGCTAGACCACCAAGCAACTGGGATATCATAGACACAAACTGGTCTGTCTTTAATGTGCCCAGAACTCGCTAAAGAAGATATTCATTAAGCAACAGGTCTGAAAGTGACCAACAAACACTAAATGGGACTCTGCCATCTCCTTCTTCAGCAATCACAGGCTTAGTTGGCATTGATGCATTGTATCTCTAGTTTATGGCTCATGACATCAGTATCTTGGCATTAGAAGTTTCGTTAACAATTTTGCTCGGAAAGCAATGACGTTTGACCTACGTGTTTTGACTTAAATACCGCCAAGGATTTTGACGTGCATAGAGTGTTAGTGTCGGTTTCTTGCAATATCCGAACGGGATAAGGCACCTTATATCACTAGCCTGAGACCAGGGGAAGTAAGTCATGAAGAAACCATAGAGTTGAAGAGAGAAATTCACACCATCTGTTGCAAGATTAAAACCATCACCAGCTAGCTCAGAGGCTGGCATCCTACCTCTAAACCATCCAACCACCATTAGACCCCTATCTAATTAAACACCCTGCATTTTCTTCCATTAGACCCCTGTCTAATTAAACACCCTGCATCTTCTTCCATTAGACCCCTGTCTAATTAAACACCTGCATCTTCTTCCATTAGACCCCTGTCTAATTAAACACCCTGCATCTTCTTCCATTAGATCCCTGTCTAATTAAACACCCTGCATCTTCTTCCATTAGATCCCTGTCTAATTAAACACCCTGCATCTTCTTCCATTAGATCCCTGTCTAATTAAACACCCTGCATCTTCTTCCTCATCCCATAACCTGCTCCGATTACTTACTTCTCAATTTCTCTCTTTCTTCAGTCTTTCTTTGAACTCTACAAAGTCCAGGCCTGTCCACTCTTTCACGTTATCTTCCTATCTCTTTCTCTGCCAAAGTGTTTGCTCCTTTCAGAGTTCCTCGCAGAATGATCTTTGCCAGACCAGATGATCAAGATGAAGTTTCATCACAACATGCTAACAGCTTCAAATACACGTCAGTAACACAGAACCAAGACACTTCAGTAACACAGACCAAGACACTTCAGTAACACAGAACCAAGACACTTCAGTAACACAGAACCAAGACACTTCAGTAACACAGAACCAAGACACGTCAGTAACACAGAACCAAGACACTTCAGTAACACAGAACCAAGACACGTCAGTAACACAGAACCAAGACACGTCAGTAACACAGAACCAAGACACTTCAGTAACACAGAACCAAGACACGTCAGTAACACAGAACCAGACACGTCAGTAACACAGAACCCAGACACGTCAGTAACACAGAACCAAGACACTTCAGTAACACAGAACCAAGACACTTCAGTAACACAGAACCAGACACGTCAGTAACACAGAACCAAGACACGTCAGTAACACAGAACCAAGACACTTCAGTAACACAGAACCAAGACACGTCAGTAACACAGAACCAAGACACGTCAGTAACACAGAACCAAGACACTTCAGTAACACAGAACCAAGACACGTCAGTAACACAGAACCAAGACACTTCAGTAACACAGAACTAAGACACGTCAGTAACACAGAACCCAAGACACTTCAGTAACACAGAACCAAGACACTTCAGTAACACAGAACCAAGACACGTCAGTAACACAGAACCAAGACACTTCAGTAACACAGAACCAAGACACTTCAGTAACACAGAACCAAGACACTTCAGTAACACAGAACCAAGACACGTCAGTAACACAGAACCAAGACACGTCAGTAACACAGAACCAAGACACTTCAGTAACACAGAACTAAGACACTTCAGTAACACAGAACCAAGACACTTCAGTAACACAGAACCAAGACACTTCAGTAACACAGAACCAAGACACTTCAGTAACACAGAACCAAGACACTTCAGTAACACAGAACTAAGACACTTCAGTAACACAGAACCAAGACACTTCAGTAACACAGAACTAAGACACTTCAGTAACACAGAACCAAGACACTTCAGTAACACAGAACCAAGACACTTCAGTAACACAGAACTAAGACACTTCAGTAACACAGAACCAAGACACTTCAGTAACACAGAACCAAGACACTTCAGTAACACAGAACTAAGACACTTCAGTAACACAGAACTAAGACACTTCAGTAACACAGACCAGACACTTCAGTAACACAGAACCAAGACACTTCAGTAACACAGAACCAAGACACTTCAGTAACACAGAACTAAGACACTTCAGTAACACAGAACCAAGACACTTCAGTACACAGAACCAAGACACTTCAGTAACACAGAACCAAGACACTTCAGTAACACAGAACTAAGACACTTCAGTAACACAGAACCAAGACACTTCAGTAACACAGAACTAAGACACTTCAGTAACACAGAACCAAGACACTTCAGTAACACAGAACTAAGACACTTCAGTAACACAGAACCAAGACACTTCAGTAACACAGAACCAAGACACTTCAGTAACACAGAACCAAGACACTTCAGTAACACAGAACCAAGACACTTCAGTAACACAGAACCAAGACACTTCAGTAACACAGAACTAAGACACGTCAGTAACACAGAACCAAGACACTTCAGTAACACAGAACCAAGACACTTCAGTAACACAGAACCAAGACACGTCAGTAACACAGAACCAAGACACGTCAGTAACACAGAACCAAGACACTTCAGTAACACAGAACCAAGACACTTCAGTAACACAGAACCAAGACACTTCAGTAACACAGAACCAAGACACTTCAGTAACACAGAACCAAGACACGTCAGTAACACAGAACCAAGACACTTTAGTAACACAGAACCAAGACACTTTAGTAACACAGAACCAAGACACTTCAGTAACACAGAACCAAGACACTTCAGTAACACAGAACCAAGACACTTCAGTAACACAGAACCAAGACACTTCAGTAACACAGAACCAAGACACTTCAGTAACACAGAACCAAGACACTTCAGTAACACAGAACCAAGACACTTCAGTAACACAGAACCAAGACACTTCAGTAACACAGAACCAAGACACTTCAGTAACACAGAACAAACGCACTTCACCAACACAGAACCAACACACTTCAGTAACACAGAACAAACGCACTTCACCAACACAGAACCAACACACTTCAGTAACACAGAACAAACGCACTTCACCAACACAGAACCAACACACTTCACTTCACCAACACAGAACCAGCCCTGGACCCCCCCCCCCCCCCCAAAAAAAAAAAAAAAAAAAAAAAAAAGTAATCACAAATAATCACATTTATTATAACCAAACACACACACACAATAAAGCAAAAAACCCAAGCTGTTTTCAATAACCAATACAAAAAATACACCAAACCGGTTTTTAAATAACTGCTCAAAGTGAATCAAACTCCATCACTGACTAACATTTCTTCACATATTCACAGGTGATCACGTATATATGTAAAGAAATTGTACGTATGGTTAGAAAAGTATTACTGTACATCACCATAATAAATTAACGCTCATTTGAGCAACCGGTTATGACGTTTTAATGGGGTTGACATTATATGTGGCTGACGTCATATGTGGCTGACATTACATATGACTGACATTACATATGGTTGCATCTGAACTTCTTCATGGCAATTCATACTATCATGTTGTCTTTTTCATTCTTATTTTTTTATAAGCAAATTCGATATCAAATATATCAGACTTGTGTGATAATGACGATATAATTAGATTATAACTCATAACTTGTTGTAAGAATATTTTCAAACAAATAAAATAATCCACATACAAAGTTCATAGAATATGTGACACTAACTTGACAACGTATAGAAGAAAACAATACTTCTATGTATTTTTCTGAACAAGACATGATTTCTCGGTGAACTATCTTTACGACACATAGTACCATTGCTGATGTATGTCGGGGGGCAACGATAGAACCAAAGGGATAAAGGCCGCTTGGTCAAGCCGTCGCCACGACGTGTGAGACTCGGGATTTTTATTTCACACCCCCCCCCCCCCCCATAGAAAAAATCCTTTCTGTCTACCGCGAGCTTCGAACACCGTACGTCAGCTTTTCAGCCAGCGGGACAGTGGTTTTAGCCGCACGGCCACCCGCACCTCTGATTTCTCTGTTAGAGATGATTTCTCTGCGTACAGATGATTTCTCAGTGTAGAGATGATTTCTCTGCGTACAGATATCTCTGTGTGATAGTGGTACCGTGTGCCCTCTAGTAGATGTATAGACCTCCCAAAATGCCCATTTCAAGAGACTGTTCTGAAAGCATCTCTGATTAAGCTCTGCTGTATTTTCTCTATTACAAACATGTATCCTACAGATAAGACGTGTTCACCTTTCATTCTCAGCCACTAACCAACAATGCATACAGTGACCTGAATGGAAGTAGCAATCTTAATCAACTGTCATTTAACAAAAAAATCTCCCAGAACGCATCCATCTGCTACGAAGGTTGCACATAGTCAAGTTGGACACACAATCATGTCTCTACATTCTAAATTAAATATTACGGACGTTCTGACCATGTTTAGGTTTGATGTCTACGAGAGTGGAAACATGAATCTTTAGACTATTGACAGGCCTGCTCGCACAACTACTAGCATGATGTCACAGGGTAAGGTTCAACACTGGGAGCTGTAGATCACTAACTGGCCTACCCATAACCGCCTCTGCTTGCAAAGCTGAACCTAGACCGGTGACATCATGCTAGTAGAGTTCCGAGCAGGCCTATCATTAATGATGGATGTGGTAAATGGCATCAAATGTGTTTCGACATTGGCATCTTGTGACATTGGCTGCAAGATCTTTCCTAGCAGTAAAATCGCCAACCCCCCCCCCCCCCCCCCCCCCAAGATAACAGCTATCAGTTGGTTATTTCTGAATATTAAACAAAATCGACAGATTCTCATTTTCCAGACAAATGGAATCATTAACTCTGGGATTAAGTTTCATCACAGCCAGTGGTTTCAAACTCGGAGTTCGTGCCACCGACGACAGGCTAAGAACCATTGATCTATGTACCAGCTGGCTCTGATGACATCATCATGATGTGCCGGGTTTCCTTGAAATAATCTACATTGCAAGTAATGATGAATTGGTAGGACCCACCAGTCTATAGAATGTCTGCTCTATGTGCCATCGTCAGCTTGAATGGACGATAGATAGCGGAGAATGAAATGAATGTATTATTTATAGACGTTTAGTTTGTTGAATATTCAAACGAGTGTAAACACATCAGTGTAAAACATTGAGATCTTTGGATAGCCATGATGGTGGTCAAATGTTTGACAAAGGTCAGGTTACTCAAACAAAAGCTGACGTCACTTCCTTCATGCAGGAGTCTGGGGCTTGTGGGAAGGGGTTGCTGACCCCGGAAGTAGACGCCCATCTTCCATTTTAGATGTCAAGTTCAAAGGTGAGCTGAGGTCAAGCCTGTATGAGCGAGAAAAGGCTGTTTAATAAACATACTATTGTGTTTACTAGTTACATTATTAGAGAAATGAAAATGGTGTTTCGGCAAAAGCTTTCATCAGGTTCAAAACACAAAATTATACAAAGATCAAAACTATAGGCAAATACTCATCATCATCATGTGCCATACCGGTTGGCGTAGGTGATCATGTCACTTCAACAATCTTCTATCCACAGTACATCGTATCAGTTCTGTTGTTGACTGTTTTCCATGTCATGACATTTCATTAAGCTATCTAGTATCTTCTCTCTTTTTTGCTTTCTTTTTTTTTAAATTCCACTTCTTGATATCTTATTTCTTGATTTCTTAACTCATTTCATGATATCTTAACTCATTTCTTGGTGTCTTAACTCATTACTTGATATCTTAACTCTTTTCTTGGTATCTTAACTCATTTCATGATATCTTAACTCATTTCTTGGTATCTTAACTCATTTCATGATATCTTAACTCTTTTCTTGGTATCTTAACTCATTTCATGATATCTTAACTCTTTTCTTGGTATCTTAACTCATTTCATGATATCTTAACTCTTTTCTTGGTATCTTAACTCATTTCATGATATCTTAACTCTTTTCTTGGTATCTTAACTCATTTCATGATATCTTAACTCTTTTCTTGGTATCTTAACTCATTTCATGATATCTTAACTCTTTAGTTTGGCCAAGCAACAGTTTTATAGATGATGAAAATCATTATTCTTGACAGCAGTGTTTGGGCAAAGAAGTTGCTGGTGACTTGTTGAATCAGACACGGTGCAACATCACAAGTTATTGGATGTTTTGTGCTTTCACAAAGTCTTCATTATTACCAGCAACACATTTGTAACAAAACGTGTGTTCTGTTCATTCGTTTTGTCATTTAACTAGATCATTGGGACATTATCTAGATCATCATGTCATTTATCTAGATCATCGCGACATTTATCTAGATCATCATGTCATTTAACTAGATCATTGGGACATTATCTAGATCACCATGTCATTTATCTAGATCATCGCGACATTTATCTAGATCATCATGTCATTTAACTAGATCATTGGGACATTATCTAGATCATCATGTCATTTAACTAGATCATCGCGACATTTGTCTAGATCATTATGAAATTTGTCTAGATCATTATGACATTTATCTATATCATTATGAAATTTGTCTAGATGATTATGAAATTTGTTTAGATCATTATGACATTTATCTAGATCATTAAGACATTTGTCTAGCTCATTATGAAATTTGTCTAGATCATTATGGCATTTATCTAGATCATTAAGACATTTGTCTAGCTCATTATGAAATTTATCTAGATCATTATGGCATTTATCTAGATCATTATGACATTTATCTAGATCATTATGACATTTATCTAGATCATTATGATATTTATCTACATCATTATGCCATTTATCTAGATCATTATGACATTTATCTAGATCATCATGTCATTTATCTAGATCATCGCGACATTTATCTAGATCATTATGACATTTATCTAGTTTATTATGGCATTTATCTAGATCAATATAGCATTTATCTAGATCATTATGACATTTATACCGCTCATTTTAGTATTAACTAGATCATTATAACATTTGTCTAGATCATTATGACATTTATCTAGATCATTATGACATTTATCTAGATTATTATGACATTTATCTAGATCATTATGACATTTATCTAGATCTTTATGACATTTATCTAGATTATTGTAACAATTGATCTAGGTCGTTGTATCATTTATTTATGTTATGTCAATTATACATCTTGATTGTAATGGGTGGCATGAGCGCTAAAGTAGGAAAAATGTAGATATAAGGCCATTATAGGAAATCGTGGTTTAGGAAAATGTAATGACAGAGGAGAAAGATTAATACAATTCTGTGAAGAAAACAGGCTGATATATAACACTAAAATACCAGGCTAATATGTAACACCTACTTTGAGCAAGAGAAAAGGAAACTATACACATGGAAAAGTCCTGGAGAGAAGAAGATGAATCAAATAGATTACATAATGATAAAAGAAAGGTTGCGTAACAGCGTAAAGAAAGCCAAAACCTACCCAGGAGTAGATATTAATTCAGATCACAATCCTGTATTGATTAAAATGAAAATCAAACTAAAGAGAAACAAGCAAAAGTCTAATTCATCAACAAATCCACTAGATAAAACAGCTTTAAATCAAAAAGATATTAAAGATACCTATACAATACAAGTAAAGAACAGATACCAGAAGCTGCTAGAGGAAGGAATTGAGCAAAACAGAAGAGAAAATCCTGATGAAAAAATCACAACCAAATGGCAGTGCATAAAGAAAAGCATACAAGAAACTTGCGACACCTTACCCAAAAGAAAAAAGAACAAAAAACAAAAATGGATAACTAACACCATCTTAGAAAAAAATGGAAGAAAGGAGACAAGTGAAGAACACTGCTCAATACAATAAAATAGATAATGAAGTACGCAAAATGTACAAAAAGGCAAAAGAAGACTGCCTCAGCCAAAAATGTATAGAAATAGAAACTATGGAAAGCAAACAAGACTTAAGAGGAATGCTCACAGAAATCAAGAAAATGACTAATAAAAATAAAAAAGCCACAGAAGGTGGATGCATTGCAGACAAAAAAGGAAAAATACTAACAGACAATAAAGATATTATAGACAGATGGCAGGAATATATAACAGAACTATTTCATGATCAAAGGGACAAGAAACCAATTATAAAATGTACATCAGGCTATGCAATCTTAAAATCTGAGGTGGAAAAAGCTATAAAAACAATGAAAAAGGGAAAAGCAGCAGGACCTGACAGCATACAGATAGCGATGATACAGACACTAGAAGATTTTGGCATTGAAGTGATTACAGACATATGCAACGACATATACCACACAGGATAATACCAAATGAACTAAAAACATCAACTTTCATTGCATTGCCTAAAAAGAATGGTGCAGTTGAATGCAGTGACTTTAGAACAATAACCTAATGAGCCATGTTACAAAAATCTTGCTTAAAGTTATACAAGAAGGATTCAGAATAAAATCAATACTGAATTAGATGAGCAAGAATTTCGATTTAGGAAAAATAGCGGGACAAAAAAAGCCATATTCTGCATGAGAACATTAATCGAAAAGTGCACAGAAGTAAACAAACCAATATATGCCTGCTTTATAGACTACACCAAAGCTTTTGATAGAGTACGCCACAAACAACTTATAGAATGCCTAAAAGAGATACATCTAGACGACATGGACATGCGACTAATATGTAATCTATACTGGGAGCAAACAGCAATAATAAAATATAACAAAGAGTTCTCTACACCCATTGATATAAAAAGAGGAGTAAGACAGGGATGCATTCTATCACCAAGCTTGTTCAATCTATACACTGAGCAAATCTTTAAAAACATCACAGAGATGCCAGGCCTACAAATTAATGGAAAGATAATCAATAACCTAAGATATGCTGACGATACTGTACTACTAGCAGAAAATCCTAAAGATCTACAACAATTACTTAATGTAATAAACATGACAAGCAAAAAATATGGACTAGATATGAATATCAAAAAGACTAAAACTATGATCATAACAAAGAAAATACTCAAAACCCACAAGTGGATATCAAAATTGAAGGAATAAACCTGAGACAGTTCAGAACTACAACTACCTTGGACATACTATAACCAGTGATGGAAAATGTAAAACTGAAATAAACAAAAGAGTAGGAATGGCAAAAAGTAATTTTAACGTCATGAAGAACATACTAACATCAAAACAAATAACACCAGGACTAAAACTAAGAATAGCAAAATGTTACATCTTCTCAATATTCCTATATGGTGCAGAAACATGGACATTAGACAAGAAAACAGAACAGAGAATTGAAGCATTTGAAATGTGGATTTATAGAAGAATAGGTAGAATTGGATGGAAGGAAAAGAAAACAAACGATGAAGTCTTAAAACAACTAAAAATGAAAAGAGAACTACTAAGCACAATTCAAACAAGACATGCGATTTTTGGGCCATGTTAAAAGACACAACTGCCTACTAAAAGTAATCTGGAGGGGAAAATACAAGGTAAAAGAGGCAGACCAAGACTAACATGGACGAGTAACATCAAAAGATGGACAAATCAGCCTATGACAACCTGCACCATCAAAGCAAGAAACAGAGCAGAATGACGCTCCATGGTAGCCAACCTTCGTTGCGGAGACGGCACTCGATGACGATGTCAATTATCCATGTCAAGATGCTATTTATCTAGGTCATTATAGCATTTAGCAAGGCCATTAAGTCACATATATTATGCGATCTTTCGAGAACATTATGTCATTGTTATAAGTCATGACTCATAAAAGTCATTCTGCCAGTTAAATAGGTCATTTCTCACTTATATAGGTTAGATTGACATACACTTCATACCATTGATCTAGGTGATTATATCACTTATATGATTATTTTCTCTCGTATATAGGTCATTATATCACATATATGAGCTATTTTCTCTCGTATAGGTCATTATATCACTTATATGAGCTATTTTCTCTCGTATATAGGTCATTATATCACTTATATGAGCTATTTTATCTCGTATATAGGTCATTATATCACATATATGAGTTATTTTCTCTCGTATATAGGTCATTATATCACTTATATGAGCTATTTTCTCTCGTATATAGGTCATTATATCACTTATATGAGCTATTTTATCTCGTATATAGGTCATTATATCACATATATGAGTTATTTTCTCTCGTATATAGGTCGTTATATCACTTATATGAGTTATTTTCTCTCGTATATAGGTCATTATATCACTTATATGAGTTATTTTCTCTCGTATATAGGTCATTATATCACTTATATGAGTTATTTTCTCTCGTATATAGGTCATTATATCACTTATATGAGTTATTTTCTCTCGTATATAGGTCATTTATAAAACAAGGAGTCAGACAAGGCTGTGTTCTGTCGCCGGATTTGTTTTCACTTTACAGCGAATATATTATGAGATCAATAGTAGACAAAAAAGGAATTGAAGTCAACGGTCACAACATAAATAATTTGCGATATGCGGATGACACAGCCTTAATAGCAGAGACAGAGAACGAATTACAAGAAATGATAGACATAATAGTAAAAGAAAGCAACAAGAAAGGTCTCAGTCTGAATAGTAAGAAAACAGAAGTAATGGTTATATCGAAGAAACAATGATCACCATCATGCAGCATAAAAATAAACGGGACAAATCTGAAACAAGTGCAACGTTTCAAATACTTGGGCACAGTGATAACATCAGATGGGAGATGCACCACAGAAATAAAAAGCAGAATAGCTCAGGCCAAAATAGCATTTCAGAAAACGAAAAATATCTTATGCAAAAAATCTATGTCAATAGATGTGAGCAAGAGAGTTCATCGGTGCTATATAGAACTAATTCTGACCTATGGAAGCGAATCATGGACAATAGACAAATAAATGAAAAGACGATTAGAGGCCACAGAGATGAGATTTCTCAGAAGAATGTTGAAAGTTCCCTGGGCAGATAATGAGACCAACGAGAAAGTTCTCAAAGAGGCCAACACAAAAAGGGAGCTCCTAAAAAACATCAGAAAGAAACAATCAACATTTTTCGGGTACATCATGAGAAGAGGAAAGTTGGAATACTTGGTTACAACTGGCAAAATAAAAGGAAAGAGAGATCGCGGACGACAAAGAGAGAAAATACTGGATAGCTTGGTGTCATGGCATGGAAAGCAGTCAACAATAGAACTGATACGATGCACTGTAGATAGAAGATTGTGGAGGGACATGATTGCCTACACCAACTGGTATGGCACATGATGATGATATAGGTCATTAAACCATTTTTCTAGATCACTTGTGTAAGTTATGTCATCTGTAGAGGTAATAATGTGATATATACAAGTCATTGTATCATATGTATATGTCAATTATCAAATGTGGAAATCTCTTTAATTTAGAACATTATACACTAGGTCGGAGACTTACACATACAAAAACAACATAAAATTATAGAGCAGGTAAACTAACAGACAAGACAAGACAAAATATGAAACGACTTTCTACGACTTTTGGCAAGAGCCTTCTTGGGGTAAAACAAACTAATCACATTAATCCAGTCGGAAAACAAACTATAGTGTCATTTATCTATATTAATAAATATGACATTTATATAGATTATGATGACATTTATGTAGATTATTATGACATTTATCTACATGACTATGGTATTTATCTTGATCATTGTGACATTCATCTAGATCATTCTGGCATTTATCTAGATCATTATAAGATTTATCTACATGATTATGACATTTATCTATACTATTATGACATTTATCTAGATCATTGACATTTATCTATACTATTATGGCATTTATCTAGATTATTGACATTTATCTATACTATTATGACATTTATCTAGATTATTATGACATTTATCTACATTATTATGACATTTATCTACATTATTATGACATTTATCCACATTATTATGACATTTATCTACATTATTATGACATTTATCTACACGACTATGGTATTTATCTTGATTATTGTGACATTCATCTAGATCATTCTGGCATTTATCAAGATCATTATGATATTTATCTACATGATTATGGCATTTATCTAGATCATTATAAGATTTATCTACATGATTATGGCATTTATCTAGATCATTATAAGTTTTATTTACATGATTATGGCATTTATCTATATCATTATGACATTTATCTGTATTATTATGGCATTTATCTAGATCATTATGACATTTATCTAGATCATTATGACATTTATATAGATCATTATGACATTTATCTAGATCATTATGACATTTATCTACATTATTATGGCATTTATCTAGATCTTTACGATATTTATCTACATGATTATGGCATTTATCTAGATCATTGTGACATGTATCTAGATCTTTATGACATTTATCTAGATCTTTACGATATTTATCTACATTATTATGGCATTTATCTAGATCTTTACGATATTTATCTAGATCATTATGGCATTTATCTAGATCTTTATGACATTTATCTACATTATTATGGCACTCATCTATGTCATTATGACATTTATCTACATGATTATGACATTTATCTATGTCATTATGACATTTATCTAGTTATCATATCTAGATATTATATAACATCAAGTAGCCTACATAGAACATTTTGTATACTTGATATTTAAGCATATCTCCATCTAGTCAGGGAAGTCGGGAAGATAGAGATTAAATAGGTAGAGATGTTGCTAGGACAATGGATAGGATATTCACTGAGGAAAACAAGGGACAATTGTACAAGGCAGGCACTTTATTTGGGAGTCCTCAAGAAACGAAAGGAGCCGCGATAGCTCAGTGGTTAGTGAACTGGACTACCACGGACAAGGGGTAGGGTTCGATCCCAACCGACGGACTTCCGGGTTCACCAGCCTTAAATGGGTACCGGATTTTTTTCTGGGAAAGTAAAGCAGCACGGGCGTAATACCGACCACATTACCCCAAAAATCATGTGCTGAAGGTCTGTAAAATATAGGGTCACTAACACCATGTTTCCCTATACGCCACTTGGCGTGACGGGGGTACTTTACTTTACTTTCAAGAAACGAGACAAAGAGGAAGGCCAGAATATATTTGGAGAAGACAGGTGGATGAAGAGATGGTGTAGATGGAGAAGAGATGGTGTAGATGGAGAAGAGATGGTGTAGATGGAGCAGACATGGAACGGTCTTTATTAAGAAAATGGACGAAACAGGACAGCTTGGAGTATTTGCTTGTGACCTTTGATAAGGAAGGAGCAAAAAAAAAAAAAAAAATTATTTAGAAAAGGAAGAAAGTAAGTAGTAAATAAATAATTGTTGTAGAATATTCTTAGAATGTAGTAAATAAATAATTGTTGTAGAATGTAGTAAATAAATAATTGTTGTAGAATATTCATAGAATGTAGTAAACAAATAATTGTTGTTGAATATTCTTAGAATGTAGTAAATAAATAATTGTTGTTGAATATTCTTAGAATGTAGTAAATAAATAATTGTTGTTGAATATTCTTAGAATGTAGTAAATAATAATTGTTTTAGAATGTAGTAAATAAATAATTGTTTTAGAATGTAGTAAATAAATAATTGTTGTAGAATGTAGTAAATAAATAATTGTTGTAGAATATTCTTAGAAAGTAGTAGACAAATAATTGTTGTAGAATATTCTTAGAATGTAGTAAATAAATAATTGTTTTAGAATGTAGTAAATAAATAATTGTTTTAGAATGTAGTAAATAAATAATTGTTGTAGAATATTCTTAGAATGTAGTAAATAAATAATTGTTTTAGAATGCAGTAAATAAATAATTGTTGTAGAATATTCTTAGAATGTAGTAAATAAATAATTGTTGTTGAATATTCTTATAATGTAGTAAATAAATAATTGTTGTAGAATATTCATAGAATGTAGTAAATAAATAATTGTTGTAGAATATTCTTAGAATGTAGTAAATAAATAATTGTTGAAGAATATTCTTAGAATGTAGTAAATAAATAATTGTTTTAGAATGTAGTAAATAAAAATTGTTGTAGAATATTCTTAGAATGTAGTAAATAAATAATTGTTGTTGAATATTCTTAGAATGTAGTAAATAAATAATTGTTGTTGAATATTCTTAGAATGTAGTAAATAAATAATTGTTGTTGAATATTCTTAGAATGTAGTAAATAAATAATTGTTGTAGAATAAAAAAGTAACAAACAAACTGTAATTGTAAGATGAAGAAAGTAGTGAAAGCTGACCTTTTGTTGGAGGCATCAGCTGCAGCGACCACCTGACCATGAACAAACATCTGAGCAAGGTGCTGCATGTTAGCCAGCGGCGACTGTGATGTTGGAGTGTGGTTTAAGGGAGCGGAAGAATTGTTTCTGACCTTTGGATACTGCTGGTTCAGCATGGAATGGTACATTGGAGCAGACGTGGGATGAGAGTCCTGCGACAGCAGCATGTGTGAGAGCTGAGAGATGCCACTGGGAAGGTACCTGGAGGGCGGACCTGGCTGCGGAATTGCGGTTGGAGTTGTGGTTACACCTTGGTTGGAAAATGGGCACATTAATCTCTGTGTAGGGAATGCAGCAGTTGTTGGTGTTGATGGTGAGAACGATGTTGTTATCGTACTCGACGGTAGTGTTGACGGAGAGAGGGTAAGTTTAGTGGCTAGTTCCTTGTTGAGGTCTGCCGTACAGGATAGAGATGTTTGAACTGTTGAAGAACCGGACTTGGACCACTGGCTAGGATTTAGTGTGTTAGGATTTGTGTTTGATCCTGCTCCGATTGCAGGAGTTGGAGAATCCTTCCCAATTTTGCTTAGATTCTCCATGCTGTCATATTTGCGAAGAATTTTATCTTTCAGATGTGATACGGCTGTTGCATGTACATCCTCTTTGCTGTTGGGACATTTTTGGTCCGAGTTGCCATTTTGTTGACTAGAGATGTTAATATGGGTGGAAGGATTGGCAGAGCCATTGTGGTGGTCGGGTGTAGTCGAAAAATTAGGGATAGGTGTTTGGAGTAATGATGATGAAGGAGATGATGATGGCGATGTAGTGATTAGTGCTGGAAATCCTGGATTTTGGGATGCAACAAAAGGGTGTCTGAATAGCTGGGCCTGAAGATGGGAATGAGATCCAGAATTCAGGTGTGAAGACATTGCCCAGGGAAACACCACTGGAACGTTGGCTGGTGGTACTGCCACAGATGCGGGTGTGGACGGCAGACGAGGTGACACTTGTCTGGCCGCACTGCCACCATTCATGAGGTGGGCCAACAGGTTGGGGTGTGCCTCCCTGGCAGACAGCTTTGGTCGGTCACTGTTTGGAGATGGAGTAGAACTGCTGGACACAACCGGGCTCAAATTATCCCCGTACGGAGACTTTGTCTCAGCCTTCATATCAGAGACATCAATCTTCAACTCCTTATCATCAACATCATCCTCTGCATTATCCTCTTCCATCTTCTCTTCTTTTATTCTCGTACTCTCAGTCTTCTCTCTAACTTTCACTCCTATTGCACAGTCATCAGGGGTACCGGAAGATAACTCTGTTTGAAGTTTATCCTTACGGAATTTATCAAATTTCTTATGCCCAAATGTCTCACTGGAGAAGTCTTCCCCTACTGGAGATCCTCTTAAAGAACTACTTCTGGAACTGCTGTTAACTTCTGGACTGGAAGCTTTGGACCGAATGGCTGGTGTGAGAGTATCCATTATGATGCTGTTGCTTTCTGTAATGGAGATAGTACCTGCTGGCTTGACTTCATGGAACCCACTTTTGGGCTCAGTAAAAGCTGGACCATTAAGCCCAGATGTGGAACCTACATGTAAATGTGCTTGTTGTGGAAGAGATGGTGTAGTCAACATACTACTTTCACTTCCGGTCTTTTCTAATTTTATGGAGCTAATCTTGGAACTCTTCAGCATCTGAGTGTCTAAACTCTCACCGAGACTCACATCCGGGCTTGTCCTTTGACCATTCACTGAACTTTTAACAGCTTCCCTTTGGAGGAGCTCATGAGAGATCTCGTTAGACTGGGTGTCCCAATCACGAGACCTGGCAGTAACAGGTGGTCGGGTTAAATCTTCTCTTGACCGCTGCATTATGGGAACTGAAATGGAGGGGCCATGCCCATTGCCAGTGTGGCCTGCTGGTGCCAGATTCCATGATGTTGTCCGGCCAAGTCTGACACTAACTTCATACCATAGACAGAACCATCTGGCATGATGTGCTGCAGAGACAGAACATAGACCAGAGTTTCAAAAATGTCAAACACAAAATGGGAAAAAAAGGATTTTATTGGGAATGTCCATGATTTAGCAAACACACACTTACATGCACAAGATTTGAAGTACACATACATGTGTACACATACAAACCTGAGAAAATCTAACTTTAAATAGTCGGTTCCACTCTATCCTTAGATGTATCTTACCATGGGATCTATCAGATCCCTGAAATGTATCATTAGCAATCCTGGGATATATAATCTCTAAATTTGCAACTATCACTCCCTGTAACCCTGTGTGTATCACCTCCAACCGCAAGAGGTATCACAATGGAGCACCAACCCTGTGTGTATCACCCCAACCACAAGAGGTATCACAATGGAGCACCAACCCTGTGTGTATCACCTCCAACCACAAGAGGTATCACAATGGGGCATCAACCCTGTGTGTATCACCTCCAACCACAAGAGGTATCACAATGGAGCACCAACCCTGTGTGTATCACCTCCAACCACAAGAGGTATCACAATGGAGCACCAACCCTGTGTGTATCACCTCCAACCGCAAGAGGTATCACAATGGAGCACCAACCCTGTGTGTATCACCCCCAACCACAAGAGGTATCACAATGGAGCACCAACCCTGTGTGTATCACCCCCAACCACAAGAGGTATCACAATGGAGCACCAACCCTGTGTGTATCACCCCCAACCACAAGAGGTATCACAATGGAGCACCAACCCTGTGTGTATCACCCCCAACCACAAGAGGTATCACAATGGAGCACCAACCCTGTGTGTATCACCCCAACTACAAGAGGTACCACAATGGGGCACCAACCCTGTGTGTATCACCCCCAACCACAAGAGGTACCACAATGGGGCACCAACCCTGTGTGTATCACCCCAACTACAAGAGGTATCACAATGGGGCATGAAAAGAGGGGAGTTGTGTCCATTTTACCAAAGATCCTGATGATCTCACTTCTGAAAGACACTGCTCAATTTGAGTTGAATGCACAAACATGGACATTCCACCACAAAAGTGGACATTTCATCACAAGAAGACTTATCAATAATAAAGTTGAGAACACTTTTCTTAGCTCTAGGTCACAATATTTATTTGACCCTGCTTTATGAAACTATCACAAAATTTACAACGTACATAGAAAGTTAAGTAACTTTGAGAAAAAAATAATTTTCCTTTACATTTTGTTACAAATGTGTTAAGCAATGGCATTTAGTAATATATACAACATAAAACTAATGCAAACAATTCCGGAGCACAGTCGGTACAAAAGTGTCCATGACAAATAGCCTTGTTACAAACAACACACAAGTTGTCATTTTTCTGGCTTTAAGTGGGGAACAGGTAACACAAGTTTGTTGTCATTTTTCTGGCTTTTAAGTGGAGCACAGGTAACACAAGTTTGTTGTAATTTTTCTGGCTTTTAAGTGGGGAACAGGTAATGCAAGTTTGTTGTCATTTTCTGGCTTTTAAGTGGGGAACAGGTAACACAAGTTTGTTGTCATTTTTCTGGCTTTTAAATGGGGCACAGGTAACACAAGTTTGTTGTCATTTTTCTGGCTTTTAAGTGGGGCACAGGTAATGCAAGTTTGTTGTCATTTTTCTGGCTTTTAAGGGGGGCACAGGTAACACAAGTTTGTTGTCATTTTTCTGGCTTTTAAGGGGGGCACAGGTAACACAAGTTTGTTATCATTTTTCTGGCTTTTAAGTGGGGCACAGGTAACACAAGTTTGTTGTCATTTTTCTGGCTTTTAGTGGGGCACAGGTAACACAAGTTTGTTGCCATTTTTCTGGCTTTTAGTGGGGCACAGGTAACCAACTAGTCATGAGGGACCAGCCTGAGGTTGAACTGTCAGCTTTGGTTTCCATTTTTACAATGCCTCTATATTTTACTTACCAAAACTGAAAAACCCAATCTCACGAAACAACCGTAATTTTTATGATGAACCAGTAAACAAAAGCACAAGCGGTCACTATGACACTTCCTGAATGCCGACAACATTTAGGAAGATACATAGTGGGGAAAGGCAACAGCGTGCAGCAAACTGGATATTAAACATGTCTAAATTTTGCGATCATTATTGTAATTTATACAAATGATTGTAATCTAGGGTTTAATAACAAAACAATTGAAAGAGACATAACTTTTGTATGAGAAGTGTGAACAGTACAAGTCATGAGAGGTGTGAACAGTACAAGTCATGAGAGGTGTGAACAGTACAAGTCATGAGAGGTGTGAACAGTACAAGTCATGAGAGGTGTGAACAGTACAAGTCATGAGAGGTGTGAACAGTACAAGTCATGAGAAGTGTGAACAGTACAAGTCATGAGAGGTGTGAACAGTACAAGTCATGAGAGGTGTGAACAGTACAAGTCATGAGAGGTGTGAACAGTACAAGTCATGAGAGGTGTGAACAGTACAAGTCATGAGAGTGTGAACAGTACAAGTCATGAGAGGTGTGAACAGTACAAGTCATGAGAGGTGTGAACAGTACAAGTCGACCAACCTAAGAGATTACTTGAAGTCAAAGCTCAATAGTAGTTCATCCTTCTAAAGACAAAGTTGTTTCTGTTCTTGTTGTTTTTGTTCTTGTTGTTTTTGTTCTTGTTGTTGTTGTTATGGATCGAGAAGCCTGTGAGTTGACACCCTTCAGCCCAATGCCATGTCATGATATCTAGAGGTGTTTCTGAGTTCCCTTGTAGTTCTGTACAAGGTGTTTCTGAGTTCCCTTGTAGTTCCGTACAAGGTGTTCCATTTATCAGGTCTTTGAGGAAGTATAGTTGCTCTGATGTCAGTGAGCTTTGGACAGTCAACAAGGTGATGTTCTACTGTTTCATGTGGGTGGTCACAGAGTAAGAGTTTGATTATGTTGCATTATATTGATGTGATTGTTCAATGTGTATATGTTGTATTGTATTGATGTGATTGTTCAATGTGATTATGTTGTATTGTATTGATGTGATTGTTCAATGTGATTATGTGTATTGTATTGATGTGATTGTTCAATGTGATTATGTTGTATTGTATTGATGTGATTGTTCAATGTGATTATGTTGTATTGTATTGATGTGATTGTTCAATGTGATTATGTTGTATTGTATTGATGTGATTGTTCAATGTGATTATGTTGTATTGTATTGATGTGATTGTTCAATGTGATTATGTTGCATTGTATTGATGTGATTGTTCAGTGGTACATGACCGGTTAATCTAAAGACAAGAAATATTCATACCTTCATGACTGAACGGCCTTCAGCATCAACATTTTTCTCAACGTCGTATCTGCCCGAATATACGCCAGGGATCGGTCAGGCATTGATGACGGCTTGTGGTTGTGCAGACCATAGACAGCGCCTACACTGCCTCGCCTCATCTCTGGGGACAAGTACTGGTTGCCATCAGGTGATGTCTGAGTGTCCCGCTCATGTCCCTGCTCTGCCAGCATCCGACGCTGCAAGGACATGCGTGCCGCCCTGCCCTCGCTGTTCAGGTGGAAGCTGTAACATCGAGGTCGTGCACTTGCATGCTCATCCTGGGTAAGGGAGCCTGAACGAGATCTGAGGAGAGCACAGTCATTTGGTGTCATCTCAATGTGGTATTAATTTTAATAGTTGCAATCTAGGACATTTGTTTTGGATAAAACACAGCTGTTTAATAATAACATTTTAGTTATTACATTTGTAAATTTTCTCAGTTTTGAAACATGAGTGTAAGTTACAAAAAAAAAATTGTAAAGGGCCCCTTCATGCTAGTGGCATGTAGGGAATATGGTGTTAGTGACCATCATTTGTATAGACCTTCGGCACATGATTTTTGGGGTAATGTGGTCGGTCGGTATTACGCCTGTGCTACTTTACTTTCAGAAAAAAAAGCAGCTTTCCAAAAAATGAGGAAGATACTATGCAATCCATTTTTGACAATAGAAACAAGAAAAAGAGTTCTTAAATGTTATGTAGAGCCAGTCCTAACATATGGATGTGAATCATGGACAATAGACAGGACAACAGACAAGAAAGAAAATCACTGGAGTCTGTAGAAATGTGGTTTACAGAAGAATGTTGAGAATACTATGGACAATGTTCTGAGAGAGGTCAAAGCAAAAAGAGAGCTAATTTCCAATATTAGGAAGAAACAATCATCATTTTTTGGCCATGTAATGAGAAGAGAACAAATGGAATATATTGTAACAACTGGAAAAAATGAGGGGACGAAGAGATAGAGGGAAGCAAAGAGAAAGATACCAGACAGCTTAAGAGAATGGCTTGGCAGAAGGTCAACAACAGAAATGATAAATAACTGTCGAGATCGAAAGTTGTGGAGAGACATGATCACCTACGACAGCAGGACCGGTACTTGATGATGATGATGACTTTATTTTCCCGGAAAAAAATCAGGTACCAATTTAGGCTGGGTGAACTGGAAGCCATTGATTAAGATCGAAACTGACCTCTAGCCTTTTGTAGTCCAGTTCACCAACAAATGAGCTATCGCTGCTCCAGAAAGTGAGCATGGAGGGCAGGAGGATGGAAGTGCTGGAAGGCAGCAGGATGGAAGTGCTGGAGGGCAGGAGGATGGAAGTGCTGGAGGGCAGAAGGATGGAAGTGCTGGAGGGCTGGAGGGCAGGAGGATGGAAGTGCTGGAGGGCAAGAGGATGGAAGTGCTGGAGGGCAGGAGGATGGAAGTGCTGGAGGGCAGGAGGATGGAAGTGCTGGAAGGCAGGAGGATGGAAGTGCTGGAGGGCAGAGGATGGAAGTGCTGGAAGGCAGGAGGATGGAAGTGCTGGAGGCAGGAGGATGGAAGTGCTGGAGGGGCAGAAGGATGGAAGTGCTGGAAGGCAGGAGGAGGAAGTGCTGGAGCGAAGGATGGAAGTGCTGGAGGGCTGGAGGGCAGGAGGATGGAAGTGCTGGAAGGCAGGAGGATGGAAGTGCTGGAGGGCAGAAGGATGGAAGTGCTGGAGGGCTGGAGGAGGAGGATGGAAGTGCTGGAGGGCAAGAGGATGGAAGTGCTGGAGGGCAGGAGGATGGAAGTGCTGGAGGGCAGAAGGATGGAAGTGATGGAGGGCAGGAGGATGGAAGTGCTGGAGGCAGAAGGATGGAAGTGATGGAGTGCTGGAGGGCAGGAGGATGGAAGCTGGAGGCTGGAGGGCAGGAGGATGGAAGTGCTGGAGGGCTGGAGGGCAAAGGATGGAAGTGCTGGAGGCTGGAGGCAGAAGGATGGAAGTGCTGGAGGCTGGAGGGAGGAGGATGAAGTGCTGGAGGCTGGAGGGCAGAAGGATGGAAGTGCTGGAGGGTGGAGGGCAGGAGGATGGAAGTGCTGGAGGGCAGGAGATGGAAGTGCTGGAGGGCAGAAGAATGGAAGTGCTGGAGGGCAGGAGAATGGAAGTGCTGGAGGCAGAAGGATGGAAGTGCTGGAGGGCAGGAGGATGAAGGAGGCAAGTGGCTGGAGGGCAGGAGGATGGAAGTGCTGGAGGCAGGAGGAGGAGTGCTGGCGGAAGTGCTGGAGGGCAGGAGGATGGAAGTGCTGGAGGGCAGGAGGATGAAGTGCTGGAGGCAGGAGGATGGAAGTGCTGGAGGGCAGGAGGAGAAGTGCTGGAGGGCAGGAGGATGGAAGTGATGGAGAGGCAGGAGGATGGAAGTGCTGGAGGGACAGGAGGATGAGAAGATGGATGGAGGATGGATGGAAGGTGGATGGGCAGGGGAGGAGAATGGTAGTGCTGGAGGAAGGAGGATGGAAGTGATGGAGGACAGGAGGATGGAAGTGATGGAGGACAGGAGGATGGAAGTGATGGAGGACAGGAGGATGAAGTGATGGAGGCAGGAGGATGGAAGTGATGGAGGACAGGAGGATGGAAGTGATGGAGGGAGGAGGATGGAAGTGCTGGAGGGCAGGAGGATGGAAGTGCTGGAGGGCAGGAGGATGGAAGTGATGGAGGGAGGAGGATGGAAGTGATGGAGGACAGGAGGATGGAAGTGAGGAGGAGGAGATGGAAGTGATGGAGGACAGGAGGATGGAAGTGATGGAGGATGGAAGTGATGGAGGACAGGAGGATGGAAGTGATGGAGGACAGGAGGATGGAAGTGATGAGGATGGAAGTGATGGAGGACAGGAGGATGGAAGTGCTGGAGGATGGAAGTGATGGAGGACAGGAGGATGGAAGTGCTGGAGGATGGAAGTGATGGAGGACAGGAGGATAGAAGTGCTGGAGGATGGAAGTGCTGGAGGGCAGGAGGATAGAAGTGATGGAGGATGGAAGTGAGGAGGGAGGAGGATGGAAGTGGTGGAGGATGGAAGTGATGGAGGGCAGGAGGATGGAGTGAGGAGGACAGGAGGATAGAAGTGAGGAGGAGGAATGATGGAGGACAGGAGGATGGAAGTGATGGAGGACGGAAGTGCTGGAGGGCAGGAGGATGAACTGATGGAGGACAGGAGGATGGAAGTAATGGAGGATGGAAGTGATGGAGGACAGGAGGATGGAAGTGCAGGAGGATGGAAGTGATGGAGGACAGGAGGATGGAAGTGCTGGAGGATGGAAGTGATGGAGGGAGGAGGATGGAAGTGATGGAGGAAGGAGGATAGAAGTGCAGGAGGATGGAAGTGATGTAGGACAGGAGGATGGAAGTGCTGGAGGATGGAAGTGATGGAGGGCAGGGGATGGAGTGATGGAGGACAGGAGGAGGAAGTGAGAGGATGGAAGTGATGGAGGACAGGAGGATGGAAGTGCTGGAGGGCAGAAGGATGGAAGTGCTGGAGGGCAGAAGGATGGAAGTGCTGGAGGGCAGAAGGATGGAAGTGCTGGAGGGCAGAAGGATGGAAGTGCTGGAGGGCAGAAGGGTGGAAGTCCTGGAGGGCAGAAGGATGGAAGTGCGGAGGCAGAAGGATGGAAGTGCTGGGCAGAAGGATGGAAGTGCTGGAGGGCAGAAGGATGGAAGTGCTGGAGGGCAGAAGGATGGAAGTGTGGAGGGCAGGAGGATGGAAGTGCTGGAGGCAGAAGGATGGAAGTGCTGGAGGGCAGAAGGATGGAAGTGCTGTGGTGCAGAAGGATGGAAGTCCTGGAGGGCAGAAGGACAGAAAGATGGAATTCTCACAGCAAGAACTAGAGTAAAATGCCTCCATAACAGAGCAGACAATAATCTTCTAGATATGAGCGCAACACATCATGGAGGATATCTTCAAGATAATAGCAACAGTACAAATGACAACAGCAGCAACAACAACAAAATAGCAGTGGCAACAATTGCAACAACATCAATTAGAACAACAGCAGAACAGTGGAAACAATAGCAACATTATTGAGAACAACAGCAGCAACAGTAAGAACAACAGCAACATCAATGAGAACAACAGCAGCAACAGAGAGAATAACAGCAACATCAATGAGAACAACAACAGCAACTGTGAGAACAACAGCAACATCATTGAGAACAACAACAGCAACAGTGAGAACAACAGCAACATCAATGAGAACAACAACAGGAACAGTGAGAACAACAGCAACATCAATGAGAACAACAGCAACATCAATGAGAACAACAGCAGCAACAGTGAGAACAACAGCAACATCATTGAGAACAACAGTGAGAACAACAGCAACATCATTGAGAACAACAGCAGCAACAGTGAGAACAATAGCAACATCATTGAGAACAACAGTAGCAACAGTGAGAACAACAGCAACATCATTGAGAACAACAGTGAGAACAACAGCAACATCATTGAGAACAACAGCAGCAACAGTGAGAACAACAGCAGCAACAGTGAGAATAACAGCAACATCATTGAGAACAACAGCAACATCATTGAGAACAACAGCAACATCATTGAGAACAACAGTGAGAACATCATTGAGAACAACAGCAGCAACAGTGAGAACAACAGCTGCAACAGTGAGAATAACAGCACCAAAAATGAGAACAACAGCAACATACTCAGGAACAACAGCAAAATATTTGGGAATAACAGCAACATATTTGAGAACAACAGGAGCAACAGTAAAAACAGCAAGAGGAACAGCGAGAACAGCAGGATTGAGAAGAACAGCAGCAACAAGAACCCAGTACCGACCTTGATTTAGGAGAAGCTGGTGACGACACTGCCCGTGATGTACCCAAAATAGCCTCAGTGCCAACAAGGGGACTTGTTCTCGTCACGATGGTAGATGGGTGTCCCATGATGCTGTCTGGCACTGTGATTGGCGCAAAGCTGGCACTAGATGGCACATGGTACATACCACTGCCTTCCTCTTGGATTGGAGAACTTGTGGCGGAGTTTGACATGGACGGGGGTAAGGAGTCTCCTCTTATAACATTCCTGGTCTCCAACCTGTCATTAAGCCTGGGGACAAAGGGTAAAACAGGAGATTGTAACATAAACAATTCTGAAAAAAACATATGCTTGCCAACTGGACGTTATGTCATGTTGGGATCGTCATCACCCCATACCATATGAAGTTAAAGGTGCTCCCATTTTCCTCTCGAAATATCGAGAATCTCCTAGGAAAACCCTGACCCGTGTGCATGAACTCTGTAGCTTGCCCTAAGATCCATCAGTGTGGTGGGTTATCGTTATTTTTGCTGACAATTTTGCGTTATTTTTGCTGACAATTTTGCGTAATTTTTGCGGACAATTTTGCGTTATTTTTGCTGACAATTTTGCCTGGACAGCGGCATTTGTTGTCCTACTTGTTTCCATTATTAACTGCCAAGAGTTCTTTAACGTGTGCAAGTTCACACAGGGCCTTCTTATTTTGGTTTTCGCCGCTATCCGATAGGGCTAGACATCGGATCTCACTACCTAGTGAGGGCTAGACATCGGATCTCACTACCCAGAGAGGGCTAGACATCGGATCTCACCACCCAGGGAGGGCTAGACATCGGATCTCACCACCCAGGGAGGGCTAGACATCGGATCTCACCACCCAGAGAGGGCTAGACATCGGATCTCACTACCCAGGGAGGGCTAGACATCGGATCTCACTACCATAGGAGGGCTAGACATCGGATCTCACTACCCAGAGAGGGCTAGACATCGGATCTCACCACTCAGGGAGGGCTAGACATCGGATCTCACTACCCAGAGAGGGCTAGACATCGGATCTCACTACCATAGGAGGACTAGACATCGGATCTCACTACCATAGGAGGGCTAGACATCGGATCTCACTACCCAGAGAGGGCTAGACATCGGATCTCACCACCCAGAGAGGGCTTGACATCGGATCTCACCACCCAGAGAAAGCTAGACATCGGATCTCACTACCCAGAGAAAGCTAGACATCGGATCTCACTACCCAGAGAAAGCTAGACATCGGATCTCACCACCCAGAGAGGGCTTGACATCGGATCTCACCACCAGAGAGGGCTTGACATCGGATCTCACCACCCAGAGAAAGCTAGACATCGGATCTCACCACCCAGAGAAAGCTAGACATCGGATCTCACCACCCAGAGAGGGCTAGACATCGGATCTCACTACCCAGAGAGGGCTAGACATCGGATCTCACCACCCAGAGAAAGCTAGACATCGGATCTCACCACCCAGAGAAAGCTAGACATCGGATCTCACTACCCAGAGAGGGCTTGACATCGGATCTCACCACCCAGAGAAAGCTAGACATCGGATCTCACTACCCAGTGAGGGCTAGACATCGAATCTCACCACCCAGGGAGGGTTATGTCTTTTGGACCGTTTACATATAAGTATTAGTGTTGCCTAATGTGCTTTCGTGTTGTTCTTATCTATTATCATCATCATCATGTGCCATACCAGTGGGCGATCATGTCTTTAAACATTTCTCTATCCATGGTACATCGTATAATTTCTGTTGTTGACTTTTTTCTTGCCAAGACACGAAGCTGCTACCTGTTTGTCTCCTGTCAATGTTTCACCTGGGCAGATTACGTTCTTATATGGTGCCACAGACTGGAACCACTCCCATGTAATATCAATTTTAAGGGTGAGAGGTATGTAGTAGACTCAAGGGACATCGTCTTCATCTTCCTTTCAGCACCATGTGGAGTATAGGTCTTCAACAAACATGTCCAGCTCCATGTGGAGTATAGAACTTCAACAAACATTTTCAGCTCCATGTGGAGTATAGGTCTTCAACAAACACTTCCAGCTCCATGTGGAGTATAGGACTTCAACAAACATGTTCAGCTCCATGTGGAGTATAGGTCTTCAACAAACATTTTCAGCTCCATGTGGAGTATAGGTCTTCAACAAACATTTTCAGCTCCATGTGGAGTATAGGACTTCAACAAACACGTTCCAAGTCGTTCTGTTTTTTTTTTGCCATTCTTTTAAGATCATCCCATGTCTTCCCCATCATCTTCATCTCTACATCTATCTATCTGTCTTCTCCAAGAATATTTTTCCTTCCTCTTTGTCCTTTCCCCTGGGGATTTCAAAAAAAGGTCATGGTGTGTAATACTCTCAGTTGGCTTCCGTAGTGTGTGTCCTATCCAGCGCCATTGTCTTCACTTATCTCTTTGTCCAATGGCACTTTCCCATATATCGTTATTAATCGTGTCCTGTCTGTCCATCCTTTTATTCTGCACGAGCATCCATTAATGAAGGTATGTATATTCGTGACTGCTATCTTTGTTCTTATCCATGTTTCACAGCCATATAATTAGGCTGATTTAACATTGGAGTTGAACATCTTTATTTTTGTATTTAAACAAACTTCTTTGCATTCCCATATGGCTCCCCAGTACAGCTAAGTCTCCCCCTGCTTCAGGGACATCTTCCCCAGTACAGCGAAGTCTCCCCCTGCTTCAGGGACATCTTCCCCAGTACAGCTAAGTCTCCCCCGCTTCAGGGACATCTTCCCCAGTACAGCTAAGTCTCCCCCTGCTTCAGGGACATCTTCCCCAGTACAGCGAAGTCTCCCCCTGCTTCAGGGACATCTTCCCCAGTACAGCGAAGTCTCCCCCTGCTTCAGGGACATCTTCCCCAGTACAGCGAAGTCTCCCCCCGCTTCAGGGACATCTTCCCCAGTACAGCTAAGTCTCCCCCCCCCCGCTTCAGGGACATCTTCCCCAGTACAGCGAAGTCTCCCCTGCTTCAGGGACATCTTCCCCAGTACAGCGAAGTCTCCCCCCGCTTCAGGGATATCTTCCCCAGTACAGCTAAGTCTCCCCCCCCCCCGCTTCAGGGACATCTTCCCCAGTACAGCGAAGTCTCCCCCCGCATCAGGGACATCTTCCCCAGTACAGCTAAGTCTCCCCCCCCCCCCGCTTCAGGGACATCTTCCCAGTACAGCGAAGTCTCCCCCTGCTTCAGGGACATCTTCCCCAGTACAGCGAAGTCTCCCCCTGCTTCAGGGACATCTTCCCCAGTACAGCGAAGTCTCCCCCCCGCTTCAGGGACATCTTCCCCAGTACAGCGAAGTCTCCCCCCGCTTCAGGGACATCTTCCCCAGTACAGCGAAGTCTCCCCCCCCCCCCCCCCGCTTCAGGGACATCTTTAATCGCTGCATTATTTTTGAGGTTACGACTAAAATGTCACTAATGCTAAGACAACCAGCTGCTGTGAACTATCTCTTGCGGCTTTCCTGATGTCCATCGCTACTGTTGTTGATTTACATGACGCAGTCGCTTTGTGATATTTACACCCACACTCTGCGCTCTCTCTCTCTCTCTCTCTCACCGCATATGTGTACAACATAAACAGACGTGCGTGTGTGGGAGTGTACGATCTGCTGATACCCCCCTCTCACCACCACCCGACTTCTACAGATCCACAGAAAGCCCAGTGACCCACTAACCCCGACAACCTACATCCCAAGCCATCAGTTCAACCAAATACCAGTTGTAGCCAGATTTCGTTACCGCGTGCTGCCACCAATAAAACAAACAGTGCTCCCAGCCCTCAACTCGTCCTCGCGTCGAAGACGGCACGACATCAAACACGAGTTCAAAGATTTTTTATTTTTATTTTTAATGGCGCCACCGATAAAATGAGAGTTAGCAGCGCAGTGATAGTGGGCTGGCTTGGCGATCGGGTGGGAGAGGGTTCGATTCTCATACCCGCACTTACCTGTCAACCCAGCTGAAATAATGGGTAAATAAGTCAATGAGAGAAGGGAAATAAAAGTCAGGACTGCTGCACTGGCCATCTCACCTTCTACACATGTAGCTCTCTCGGGGGGATAGACGTCCGTTGTGTGAGGGATGTAGCCCTCTCGGTGAGAGACGTTCGTTGTGTGAGGGATGTAGCCCTCTCGGTGAGAGACGTTCGTTGTGTGAGAGATGTAGCCCTCTCGGTGAGAGACGTCCATTGTGTGAGGGATGTAGCCCTCTCGGTGAGAGACGTTCGTTGTGTGAGGGATGTAGCCCTCTCGGTGAGAGACGTCCATTGTGTGAGGATGTAGCCCTCTCGGTGAGAGACGTTCGTTGTGTGAGAGATGTAGCCCTCTCGGTGAGAGACGTTCGTTGTGTGAGAGATGTAGCCCTCTCGGTGAGAGACGTTCGTTGTGTGAGAGATGCAGCCCTCTCGGTGAGAGACGTACGTTGTGTGAGAGATGACAGCCAGTGGTTGTCATAGAGTGGATAAACGGGCGGGGACACACGATGAGCTGGTCGCATGGTCAGTACTTGTATATGGAGGGGTAGGAACAACATCATGACACACGATGAGCTGGTCGCATGGTCAGTACTTGTATATGGAGGGTAGGAACAACATCATGACACACGATGAGCTGGTCGCATGGTCAGTACTTGTATATGGAGGGGTAGGAACAACATCATGACACACGATGAGCTGGTCGCATGGTCAGTACCCGTAAATGCGTGTGTCATGATTCTTCCTCTAACCCTGCGCCGTGGCTGACACACTCCATCTTCGGCAGGCTGGATCTTGACTTGACAAAGATTTCCTTCTCGTATGGTGGTTGTCGGTCCGGGTTGTTGGACCCACCCTGGCTGTAATTATCCACCTAAAATTAACTTTCCTGGCAGGTCGTTCAGAAGCGTACCCCAAATGACTAGTTACCTGGGTCAAAATGACATATTTTTAAAAATTGGGAAAAAGTGGTATGGTAACAGCTTTACGCAGTTGAGAACGTAGATAAGGTTGTTTCTCACTATCGTAAAGCTGTTATTATACCACTTTTAAATCATTTTTTAAAGTTGTCATTATTATCATTAGCTTTACAACGGCTTGCCATTTTGATGCCTTTACCCCTTTACCTGGGTCAAACAAATGTCACGCAGACTGACATAAAGAAGCCAACAGTTGAAAGGCATATGCCCACAGATGTCAGACAAGCGCGTGATGGCAAGAGTTACTTACAACTGTCACAGATTAAATGAAAGGCATATGCCCACAGATGTCAGACAAGCGCGTGATGGCATGAGTTACAACTGTTACAGATTAAATGAAAGGCATATGCCCACAAATGTCAGACAAGCGCGTGATGGCAAGAGTTACAACTGTTACAGATTAAATGAAAGGCATATGCCCACAGATGTCAGACAAGCGCGTGATGGCATGAGTTACAACTGTTACAGATTAAATGAAAGGTATATGCCCACAGATGTCAGACAAGCGCGTGATGGCTTGAGTTACAACTGTTACAGATTAAATGATGGAAGGAAAACTATCTATACGGCATATTCTCATTTCTGGAATCTACCAATGGAATATATAGGATCGGAGAATGAAGGCCGCATGTTCTGAGCTGTCGCCGCGAGGTCTTCAGGTCTGAATTTTATTTTACCCTCGAAATGAAAAAAAAAACTTCTTTTCCAAAGGGGATTCGAACCTATGGTTGTTTCTGTTTGCATCTCGACGAGCTATCGAATCTACCACCCCTTCTTCTATACACGGGAGAAATCAGCAAAATACATCATCATCATGTGTCATACGGATTGGCGTAGGCGATCATGTCATTCCGCAGTTTTCTACCCAGGGTAAAAGTCTAGATCCCCGTCACACCAAGTGGCTCGTCACACCAAGTGGCCCGTAACACCAAGTGGCGTATAGGGAATATAGTAATTTTTGGGGTAATGTGGTCAGTATTACGCCCGTGCCGCTTTACTTTCCCAGACAAAAATCCGGTACCCATTTAAGGCTGGGTGAACCCGGAAGCCGTGGACAAGATCGAGCCCGACCTCTTGTACGTTGTAGTCCAGTTCACTAACCCCAGAGCTATCGCGGCTCCATTTTATCCACAGTACATCGTCTCAATTCTGTTGTTAACTGTTTTCCATGCCATGAGACCAATCTATCTATAAGTATCTTCTCTCTTTGTCGTCCGCGACCTCTCTTCCCAATATTTAACTTTATCCCAGTTGTAATCACGTATTCCAGCTTTCATCTTCTCAAGACATGTCCGAAAAAATGTGGCTTTAAAAAATGTAAAATGAGCAACTGAAATGTGTGAGAGCGGTAAGGAAACACAGGTTCTGTGAGAGTGGTAAGGAAACACAGGTTCTGTGAGAGTGGTAAGGAAACACAGGTTCTGTGAGAGTGGTAAGGAAACACATGTTCTGTGAGAGTGGTAAGGAAACACAGGTTCTGTGAGAGCGGTAAGGAAACACAGGTTCTGTGAGAGCGGTAAGGAAACACAGGTTCTGTGAGAGCGGTAAGGAAACACAGGTTCTGTGAGAGTGGTAAGGAAACACAGGTTCTGTGAGAGCGGTAAGGAAACACAGGTTCTGTGAGAGTGGTAAGGAAACACAGGTTCTGTGAGAGTGGTAAGGAAACACATGTTCTGTGAGAGTGGTAAGGAAACACATGTTCTGTGAGAGTGGTAAGGAAACACATGTTCTGTGAGAGTGGTAAGGAAACACAGGTTCTGTGAGAGCGGTAAGGAAACACAGGTTCTGTGAGAGTGGTAAGGAAACACATGTTCTGTGAGAGTGGTAAGGAAACACATGTTCTGTGAGAGCGGTAAGGAAACACAGGTTCTGTGAGAGCGGTAAGGAAACACAGGTTCTGTGAGAGCGGTAAGGAAACACAGGTTCTGTGAGAGTGGTAAGGAAACACATGTTCTGTGAGAGCGGTAAGGAAACACAGGTTCTGTGAGAGCGGTAAGCAAAGACAGGTTCTGTGAGAGTGTGTTATTGAATGCAAAATGCAGCAAAATTACGAGGAACAAAAAGGCAAGAAAGAACAGAAACATGTCTGACCTGTTTGCCATTTTGTTGATGTAATCTCTATCTAAGGTGTAGCGTCGTCTGTTGCCCTCTTCTATGGTGTGCAGCCTCGGCCGGGACAAGGTGTCACGGTCTAAGTGTTGCATCGTCGTCGTGGCTGATCAGCCATCAAACCGTAAAATCCGGACATCTCCTCCCGGAAAAATGTTCAGTATGGTGTTCTGAGGACGACCTACAGAGGAGGTAGAACATGGACAATTATTATAGGAGATAGAACATGGACAATTATTAGAGGAGGTGAAACATGGACAATTATTAGAGGAGGTAAAACATGGACAATTATTAGAGGAGGTGAAACATGGACAATTATTAGAGGAGGTGAAGCATGGACAATTATTAGAGGAGGTGAAACATGGACAATTATTAGAGGAGGTGAAATATGGACAATTATTAGAGGAGGTAGAACATGGACAATTATTATAGGAGGTGAAACATGGACAATTATTAGAGGAGGTGAAACATGGACAATTATTAGAGGAGGTGAAACATGGACAATTATTAGAGGAGGTGAAACATGGACAATTATTAGAGGAGGTGAAACATGGACAATTATTAGAGGAGGTGAAACATGGACAATTATTAGAGGAGGTAAAACATGGACAATTATTAGAGGAGGTGAAACATGGACAACTATTAGAGAAGGTAAAACATGGACAATTATTAGAGGAGGTAGAAACTTGGACAATCATTAGAGGAGGTGAAACATGGACAATTATTAGAGGAGGTGAAACATGGACAATCATTAGAGGAGGTGAAACATGGACAATTATTAGAGGAGGTGAAACATGGACAATCTTGAAAGAAAGAGAAACACGGAAACTGTCAGCAAAAGTCTTTCTCTGTGTATTCCTCTCTAACATCTTGCAAGTACCATACCCAACGTAATTATCTCGTCTAGACATTATTTCCTGACACTATAGTTTAGTCACAGTCTTGGAGACATTATAGTTTAGTCACAGTCTTGGAGACACTATAGTTTATTCACAGTCTTGGAGACATTATAGTTTAATCACAGTCTTGGAGACATTATAGTTTAATCACAGTCTTGGAGACACTATAGTTTAATCACAGTCTTGGAGACATTATAGTTTAATCACAGTCTTGGAGACATTATAGTTTAATCAGTCTTGGAGACATTATAGTTTAATCACAGTCTTGGAGACATTATAGTTTAATCACAGTCTTGGAGACATTAAGGTTTAATCACAGTCTTGGAGACATTATAGTTTAATCACAGTCTTGGAGACATTATAGTTTAATCACAGTCTTGTAGACATTATAGTTTAATCACAGTCTTGGAGACATTATAGTTTAATCACAGTCTTGGAGACATTATAGTTTAATCACAGTCTTGGAGACATTATAGTTTAATCACAGTCTTGGAGACATTATAGTTTAATCACAGTCTTGGAGACACTATAGTTTAATCACAGTCTTGGAGACATTATAGTTTAATCACAGTCTTGGAGACATTATAGTTTAATCACAGTCTTGGAGACATAGTTTAATCAGTCTTGGAGACATTATAGTTTAATCACAGTCTTGAAGACATTATAGTTTAGTCACAGTCTTGGAGACATTATAGTTTAATCACAGTCTTGGAGACATTATAGTTTAATCACAGTCTTGGAGACATTATAGTTTAATCACAGTCTTGAAGTATGTGTTCAGCAGTCTGGGGCGCCTGTCCACATGTACAAGTAGTTGAGGTGCCGATCTTGAATTTTGTATACATGTGACTATGGAGTCGATTGTGTCCTGTTCTGAGGCGTATAATGATAACTTGTTCATATCTATTTATATTATAAAAGGCATCCTGATTGGGGCTTGTGGTCCTCTGATTGATTTGATTATCTGTTTCTAATGATGGTATGTAACCGGTGTATCTAGTTGTGTGCCTGTTGAACCTTCCTTTGCCAACTGATCTGCTCTCTTGTTTACTGGTATTCCACAGTGAGACGGGATCCACTGCAGGGCAACCCTGTGGTGCTTGCAGAGTTCAGTCAATAAGGTCTGCAGATGTGGTAATTTTCTGGATTGTAGTGCCTGGAGTATTGATCTTGCATCTGTCAAAAACACTACAGGCTGTGGGCTAAGATTACTGTTCAGCAGTTTTTCTATTGCCAACTTTATTGCTTGTATTTCTGCATCATAATTGTGGCAATATTTCCCTGTTGCTATTTTATTCATATCCCTAGTGTTATTTGGGTATTCTATATATGCACCTGCTCCCCCATTCTTTACTGCATTCTGTGCTGATCCATCTGTGTACACACGAATGCATGTCTTGTGGGTATTCTTCATCCAGGAAACTGAGAGTTATTGTTTTTCGCTGTAGACTATTTTGTACCTCTTTGTCAACTATTCCTTTCACTTCTGTCCGTATTTGAACTGATAATCCTGATTCCTCTGTCCAGGGAGACTGTTCTGGTATGGGCAGTAGGGGGTTAACAACTTTTGGCATGTCTGGTGTTTGTCTACTAATACGCTGGCTTGGTGGATAAAACTGCTTCACTTAAGTCGTCCCAATGCAAGATTTTGGAATCGGTCCTTTATTGTACGTTTCGGCATACAAGCAAATTTTCTGCCTGTATCAGCACCTTTGTGTCCCTCCGTTCTCTCAGTGCTGGTATCCTCCACAATTTCTCCATCTCCAATATTGGTGTTGATTTCATTGCTCCTGTGATGACCCTAAGTGCCTGGTTTGTACTTTATCCAGTTCTTGCAGTGTGGTGTTTGATGCTGAGCACCATGCAGATGATCCATATTCTAAATGTGGGCGTATACTCTGTTGGTAAACTTTACTGAGTATTTTCCCACTCGCACCCCACGTGGTTCCACACAGCTTTCCTAGAATAACCAACTCCCACATTGCTTTTCGGGTTGCCTTATTTATCTGCTGTTCCCAAGATACTTTGTTGCCAAATGTAACACCGTTCCCCAGATATGATTCGCTGACCATCTCTGAAGTTTCCCTCCTTGGTAATATTCTTTCCTTATTTATATTCCGAACTCAGAAATACCTGATTATACCACTACATGGCGTCAATTACTCATGGATGGAAAAAATATATAGAGTACCTCCGAAGACGAAGTTATCTGCCTGTGCGGCGAGGGGCCCCTGTGCAGACGACTGCCAGGGAAAAACGGATTAACACGCAAAATTCAGTTCCTAGTCTCTAGGGACTTCGTCAGAGATCAAAGCTGGCAAACGAAAGAAAAAAAAAATTACATGGCATTGGGCTGAAGGGCGTCAGCTCCTAGGCTCCGGGATCTACAACAAGAACAAAATATAATGCAATAGATATAAAGCATAGACACACGCACTACAAGGACACGAACCTGATGACCAGAAGCGTCCAAGGGTACCCGCTGCCCAATCACAATCCCTACGCCATCGGTATCGCCACTGTACCCAGAGGTCATGGTCATGTTAGAGGTTTCCGACAAGGTCGGCGATGACCTACTCGACCTGTAGCAATCATAGAGAAAGGTCACAGTTGAGATTGCTTCAGAAAGGTCTTCCCGGAAGAGTATAGAACTTTCATGAACAGATATTTCTGGTAAGTGTTGTCTTTTAATGCTGTTTTACATCTGTCAAGTGTTGAATTGTAGCATTGTTCTATATCTGTGGGGTGTTGAGTTGTAGCATTGTTCTATATCTGTGGTGTGTTGAGTTGTATTGTTCTATATCTGTGGGGTGTTGAGTTGTAGCATTGTTCTATATCGGTGGTGTGTTGAGTTGTAGCATTGTTCTATATCTGTGGTGTGTTGAGTTGTAGCATTGTTCTAGATCTGTGGTGTGTGAGTGTAGCATTATATGTGGTTTGTTGAGTTGTAGTATTGTTCTATATCTGTGGTGTGTTGAGTTGTAGTATGTTCTATATCGGTGGTGTGTTGAGTTGTAGTATGTTCTATATCTGTGTTGTATTGAGTTGTAGTAATGTTCTATATCGGTGGTGTGTTGAGTTGTAGTATTGTTGTATATCGGTGGTGTGTTGAGTTGTAGTATTGTTCTATATCGGTGATGTGTTGAGTTGTAGTATTGTTCTATATCTGTGGTGTGTTGAGTTTTATTGTTGCTTCAAATGCTGGATGTGGGGGCCAGTCAAAGGTGTGGGGTTGAATTATGAAGTAATCTGAGTCTGAGCATTTGTGCATGGGGTCGATGTGTGGAAGATGTGTGATGGAATGGAACTGCTAGTGTGGGAGTGGTGTTGAGATTGCTAGTGTGGGAGTGGTATTGAGACTGCTGGTGTGGGAGTGGCGTTGAGACTGCTAGTGTGGGAGTGGTGTTGAAACTGTCAGTGTGGAGATTAGTGTTCACAGACTTAGTTTAGGAGTTGAGAGAGCAAAATTTGGAGAGGTACTAAATTAGTAATTGTAGTAGTGATACTTCTTCCTTCGCGAAAGTGATAATTATTTCGCACACATGTGGACACACACACACACACACACACACATACAGACACTACCAGACCTAAGACAAATAATCGCCACCCAATAAGTGTTCATCACAAACGGACCCAATGTACAGACCTGGTACTGAGTGAGTCCTGAAAATCCATATCTGAGTCATCGGCGTTCTGTCTCTCCCTTCTTTCGTGGCTCGATCTCTGTCCGGCTAGAAGCGGGGACAAACGAACGTCAAAAATAAAAATAGATAAGAGATGACGTCATGATGATGGTGAATAAACAACAATATTGACCAATCCTGTGTGACGGGACTAGTCACGTGGGGAGGGGGTAATTTAAAGAGAAAGGAATTGGTATGGGATATCCCGTGTGAGGGGAAAGTTTGTTACATACACATTTAAGGAATAGATTTCACACCCGCACGTCTTGTTAACAATTCTACAAAAAAAGCCTGAAGATGCATTGGATAATGAAGTAGAGGAATGAAGACATAGTTAAAGGATTGAAACATTAAAACTTGCTTATTAACATAATTCTACAGAGGAAATGAAGATACTACAGTCACGTCAAAAGACACAGCGGGCTGGATAATACGGTAATGGAAGGCATGGTTTCTGGGCGCCATATGAGGGGCAGACCAAGAAGAAGGTGTTTAAAGACAGCAAGGAGAGCTTGAAGATGACACAGAAGATTTGGTAAATCTGGCTAGAGACAGAGATTCTTTCAGACGGGCTGTGATGTGTGTAACGTTCTGTGAGAGATTTGGCTAGAGACAGAGATTCTTTCAGACGGGCTGTGATGTGTGTAACGTTCTGTGGGAGATCTGGCTAGAGACAGAGATTCTTTCAGACGGGCTGTGATGTGTGTAACGTTCTGTGGGAGATCTGGCTAGAGACAGAGATTCTTTCAGACGGGCTGTGATGTGTGTAACGTTCTGTGGGAGATCTGGCTAGAGACAGAGATTCTTTCAGACGGGCTGTGATGTGTGTAACGTTCTGTGGGAGATCTGGCTAGAGACATAGATTCTTTCAGACGGGCTGTGGTGAATGTAACGTTCTGTGGGAGATTTGGCTAGAGACAGAGATTCTTTCAGACGGGCTGTGGTGAATGTAACGTTCTGTGGGAGATCTGGCTAGAGACAGAGATTCTTTCAGACGGGCTGTGGTGAATGTAACGTTCTGTGGGAGATCTGGCTAGAGACAGAGATTCTTTCAGACGGGCTGTGGTGAATGTAACGTTCTGTGGGAGATCTGGCTAGAGACATAGATTCTTTCAGACAGGCTGTGGTGAATGTAACGTTCTGTGGGAGATCTGGCTAGAGACATAGATTCTTTCAGACAGGCTGTGGTGAATGCAACGTTCTGTGGGAGATCTGGCTAGAGACATAGATTCTTTCAGACAGGCTGTGGTGAATGCAACGTTCTGTGGGAGATTTGGCTAGAGACATAGATTCTTTCAGACAGGCTGTGGTGAATGCAACGTTCTGTGGGAGATCTGGCTAGAGACATAGATTCTTTCAGACAGGCTGTGGTGAATGCAACGTTTTGTGAGAGATTTGGCTACAGACATAGATTCTTTCAGACGGGCTGTGATGAATGCAACGTTCTGTGGAAGATCTCGCTAGAGACAGTAAAGAGATACAGAGATACAGCGAAGATGATGGTGCTGGATAGGACACACACTGCAAAAGCCAAATGAGAGTATTACACGAGATGTCCATTTTTTTAAATTCCCAAGAAAAAAGACAAAGAAGATCAAAGTATTCTTGGAGAAGATAGATGAAAGCAGAGACGGAAATGATGGAGAAGACATGGAACGATCGAGGCAGAACGGCATGGAAAGTGTTTGTTGAAGACCTATGCTCCACAGGGAGCTGAAAGTGTTTGTTGAAGACCTATGCTCCACAGGGAGCTGAAAGTGTTTGTTGAAGACCTATGCTCCACAGGGAGCTGAAAGTGTTTGTTGAAGACCTATGCTCCACAGGGAGCTGAAAGTGTTTGTTGAAGACCTATGCTCCACAGGGAGCTGAAAGTGTTTGTTGAAGACCTATGCTCTACAGGGAGCTGAAAGTGTCTGCTGAAGACATATGCTCTACAGGGAGCTGAAAGTGTTTGCTGAAGACATATGCTCTACAGGGAGCTAAAAGTGTTTGCTGAAGACATATGCTCTACAGGGAGCTGAAAGGTAGAAGAAGACGAAGAAGAGGAATATAAGAAGGTAGTTTGGCACTTCTTTTCTTCTTGGCAGTGACTGTAGTAGTCCGAGATAGCAGACAATGTCTCTACAGTTGAGACCCTCGGCCTGCCACAACGGAGTGGAGATGAGGAAAGACAGATCGTGGACGACAAAGACAACAGATACTAGATAGCTTGGTGTCAAGGCACAGAAAACAGTCAACAACCGAATTGACACGATGTGCGTGGATAGAGAATTGTGGACGGATATGGTCGCCTACGCCAACCGGTATTGGACCTAATGATGATGGCCACTACATAGCATAAGGCCGATGGGCGTCTATCACAGGCCGCTGGATCCATAAGGACAAAAACCCTTACACAACATGCACACCATTACCGTGACACACTACAGTCACAACACCAGCTAAGCGTGTAAGAGTACATCGCTATACGTGTCTACAACAGCTGCTAACTCGACGGAGATCTCAACAACTTCAGGCGTTAAGTAAACACATACTCTAGTTTTGTTGACAGCAAAAGAAATAACATGGCGTTACTTGTAACCGATTATTTACAGATTAAACCCGAACAAATATCTTCCCCATCATTTCAGAGATGATAACTGTAATTAACCGCCATTTATCGCACATTTTTAGCACTTTAATTTGGCAGATAATTGTTAGTGTCCTCAATGCATGAAAGGATAGTCTGATGAATGTAATGATACATGAAAGGATAGTCTGATGAATGTAATGATACATGATAGGTTACATGGATGAATGTAATGATACATGAAAGGATAGTCTGATGAATGTAATGATACATGAAAGGATAGTCTGATGAATGTAATGATACATGAAAGGATAGTCTGATGAATGTAATGATACATGATAGGTTACATGGATGAATGTAATGATACATGATAGGTTACATGGATGAATGTAATGATACATGATAGGTTCGATGGATGAATGTAATGATACATAATAGGATAGTCTGATGAATGTAACAACATCTCATCATTAAAATGTACTTTTTTCTTCCCCGCCAATCTAAACCCCCCCCCTCCCCCCGTTAAGTAAATGACAGTGGTCGAATAGATAACGAGTCGGGCTCCAGACTAGTAGAACACGAGGTTCGAAACACGATTTTTTTTTAATCGTGGGGGGGGGGGGGGGAAGTGAAAATATAAACTCGGACCCAAACACTTCGTGGCGACCGTACTGAACATGCAGCCTTTATTCTCCACTCCTATAACTGACAGACCCCAAAGCTGTGCTCAAGCTAAGTAATGAAGCAATTGTTGGTGTTGCCACATTCAAAGTTGGTGATATCAACTCTGTCTATGCCCACATTTGTTTTACACCCACACAGCTATCATAGACCGATCACTTGTGATTTAACCCTTTCCCTACGTTTCGCCGCACAGTGCGTCACTCTCAATTTGATTAGTGTGAACGTCATCAAACCATATTCTTTGTACATGTCTTGTATCATCTTGGTATTGGTGGAATCTTATGGCTTGTTTAATTATCTAAAAGAACAGATAATAACCGAATAGCAAAGCAAGCCCTCATATGGGAAACAACAGGTAAGAGAAAAAGAGGAAGACCCAGGGAGACACTGAGAAGAACATTGATGAGAGAGGCAAGAGCAGCAGGAATCGGCTCCCTCAATGAGATAGAGCTGCTTGCACAGAACAGAGACAGATGGCGAGATTTGATAAAATATCTTTAAAAGAAAACTGCTAGAACAAAAATTCAGATAGGAGAAGGTGTATCTTGGTCTACGCCCTATGGGCCGGTTACGGCTCGAAAGGTCAATAGATAGACAGAATTATCTAAAAAGTCATATATAATATGTTATATGTTAGATAAATATAAATATGTAGATTGATTCTTAAAACCGTGAACAATTTTGTCTCTGAAATCTCTTCTGTTGCGTCGATAAAAAGCTTCCGTACGGCAAGAGTTAATACGGCTATCAACATCAATCGATTTATTGATATTATTTGGATACTACAGGAGCTACTGAGTTTAGTGCTCTGTGCACACCGCGAGCTGTGTTTTTTTCATCCGGATCATGTTTCGATATTCCGATTGCTTATAGTGAGTGATGATATCGCATGACGAAGGACAGACAGTTCAGCTGCGTTCACTTACAGTGCCGCTTGGTCTTATGTTTTTTGGCATGTGATGTAGCTGCAATGATGAGGACTGCAGCTGCCTTTCTTTGGATCATTCAATGAGATGAGAAGTTAATTGGGATGATTCAACTGGCACGGGCGGTTGAACAATTATGGATTTTAATTCGTTTGCAGTGATACCGGGGCCTTGACTAACTTTCTATCACTAACTATAACCATTATTTGTGTACATGAAAGTTAATAGCAATATCGTATACAGTTGGTGTTGTTAAATTACATGTGTTGGTGTTGCTATATTACGTGTGTTGGTGTTGCTATATTACGTGTGTTGGTGTTGCTATATTACGTGTGTTGGTGTTGCTATATTACGTGTGTTGGTGTTGCTATATTACGTGTGTTGGTGTTGCTATATTACTGTGTTGGTGTTGCTATATTACATGTGTTGGTGTTGCTATATTACGTGTGCTGGTGTTGCTATATTACGTGTGTGGTGTTGCTATATTACGTGTGCTGGTGTTGCTATATTACGTGTGCTGGTGTTGCTATATTACGTGTGTTGGTATGACTATATTACGTGTGTTGGTGTTGCTATTTTACGTGTGTTGGTGTGGCTATATTATGTGTGATGGTGTTGCTATATTACATGTGTTGGTGTTGCTATATTACGTGTGTTGGTGTTGCTATATTACATGTGTTGGTGTTGCTATATTACGTGTGTTGGTGTTGCTATATTACATGTGTTGGTGTTGCTATATTACGTGTGCTGGTGTTGCTATATTACGTGTGTTGGTGTTGCTATATTACGTGTGCTGGTGTTGCTATATTACGTGTGCTGGTGTTGCTATATTACGTGTGTTGGTATGACTATATTACGTGTGTTGGTGTTGCTATTTTACGTGTGTTGGTGTGGCTATATTATGTGTGATGGTGTTGCTATATTACATGTGTTGGTGTAGCTATATTACGTATGTTGGTGTTGCTAAATAACGTGTGTTGCTATATTACGTGTAGATAAACTAAGGTGTGTTTCTATATAACATGTGTTGGTGTTGCTATATTACGTGTGTTAGCAGTACAGACAACATGATAACTCTCCATGTTGAGTTGTTGTGATAGAACACCTGCTGGGTGAAAGTTGGATGACGTATGTAAAACACGAGATATCAATGCTTCAATGACGAGTGTCGAACGAGTATTAGGGCAGAGGCGGACCCGAGTTAAGTACACACAAATCAGCAGCAAATCCCCAGGGTCCCCGATCGGATAATATGAGAATGCACTTTTAGAATGTGCTAGGGCAAAAGGGAACAAAATAGATCGCTGCAGAAAAATGAGAAATAATAAAAGTGGGAATCAGACGGGAAACGGGCAGATAAACTAAAGTGCATCGTTCGGTAAAGAAATAAGCGCATTCCCCAACTGTGGGTCTCACTAGCACACTGTTCCAAGTAGGTACACAATTTTAGATCAGGTTGGAATGGGGAGGTTCACATAAAATAGTAGTGAGTAGCTAGACTTATAGAAACGACAAGACAAACTGCAACGTTTTGGCAAAGGCCTTCATCAGGTGGATCAAACAAATTATACAAATTAAACACAAAAAACCAAGCTAGTAAACACGGCAACTCACTTTAAAAATGGGGGGGGGGGGGAAGAGACTGTGGCCAGGATTTACGTAGAGCCTGGTTAAAAGATTAATAGACAATAGGCCAGGTAGGATTTAACTAGACCAAAGGAAGCAAACAATGAAAAAAAGTGGAAAAATAAGAGAATGTGTCAAATAGTGTACGAAAAGAGGAGAGAGAGAGAGCATGGGGAGGGGGGTGGAAGGGAGAAAAAGTTTCATTTTAAAATAAAAAAAATCAATGTGAAGAATGAACTCTAACTTTCTGTAACACCGCCCACGCACATCAGACTTTTATTTTAACAATTTTTTTTGGAAGGGCCGGATTTGGGGGGGGGGGAGTGGGAGGGTTTGCGAGGAATAAGGAGAGGTCGAAGACGCAATAGCAGGTATAATTGAGATAAAGGGATTTGTTCAAATATTAACTTTCAGCAACGAAACGAATTCGTAATAAAAAAAAAAAAAGGGAGACAAATCTCGGTAAAACTGGGTCTAAGTACAGAGGAGATCTGGTGATAAGGTAGAGAGAATGGGCGTGGTTATGCTATCAGCTGATTGGCTCAGTGTCCTATGGGTTGCTTTCTATCTGTCTTCAAAAGTATAAAATGTAAAACAGTAAGAACAAAGAAGTAGGAGACGCAGGCAAGGAGGAAGGGGAAGGTAGGTAGATTGAGGCAAGACAGACTGGCAGATTTAGATCAGTGGTTTCAGTCTTGACAGGAAAGGCCCACAACGGCGCCCTAATACCTAATTATGTATGTCCGCCACTGCCTGATCATTGCGTCCTGGTTATTAAACTTTGTCTCAAAGACGTGACTCCATCGAGGGCTCGATGTCAGTAAGTGCTCGGGGTCAGGTACTGCATACATTCACGACAATGTCTGGCTTGATTAATGTCATGTTATGTTTAAATATGTTTATCACAGCACTCCGGACACACCGATAGGTGTTCCGATCTTCTCCCCAAAATATCCATCAGCACACAGCGACTTATTGTGCCAGTTCGGTGTTGGTTGACAAATCCTCTCATTCGTCCAGAATATCGCTCTGCTCTGGCAACACCGGTCTTCACTCCCAGTTCACGAAGTCTAGATAGCCATGTATTTGTACTTCTGTCAAAGTCCTTTGTTCTACCCATCTCTCATAGATTGTTAATGATATCTCTCTACACTCCCAGCTCACACAATCTAGAGAGCCATGTATGTCTCATGATTTATTCATATCTTCATCCATTCATTCATTGAGTGCCGTCTCCGCATCGAAGGTTGGCTACCATGGAGCGCCATTCCACTCTGTCTCTTGCTTTGGCAGTGCAGATTGTCATAGGTTGACTTGTCCATCTTTTGATGTTACTCGTCCATGTTAGTCTTGGTCTGCCTCTTTTACCTTGTATTTCCCTTCAAAGATTTCTTTTAGTAGGCTGCTGTGTCTTTTAACATGGCCTATAAATCTCATTTCTCTTGTTTGCATTGTGTTTACTAGTTTTGTGTTTGGTAATTCGTGTTCGTGTCAACGTTATTTATTAGATTAACTCTTACGGAAACAAACTGGCCAATCAGACAATTTCTATGAAAACAAACTGACCAATCAGACAATTTCTATGAAAACAAACTGACGAATCAGACAATTTCTATGAAAACAAACTGACGAATCAGACAATTTCTATGAAACAAACTGACGAATCAGACAATTTCTATGAAAACAAACTGACGAATCAGACAATTTCTATGAAAACAAACTGACCAATAGGACCACTTCTCGTGTCAAATATTCTATTTTTAACCACAAATGATGATGTAGCTGTTTCTAGTCATAGCTATTTATAGATTTACAAAGGCCAACGGGGTGACAGGTGACAGGAAATTCCCGGAAAATGACTAACGTCACGCTTGTAGGAAGGTTTTTTCGGTTTTATTTCCTGCGCGCCAGCCTTTGTAAATCTATAGATAGCAATGTTCTAATCAACTTGAATGTGTAGCATAACAGAATCATAATAGACATATTGATTATGTTTCAGAGGTAGGAGCGTGAGACAGCTAACGCTCGAGTGATCAACAATTGTGGAAGTGGCGTCACGGTACAAGAAGCTGGAAACCCTTGATGTAGATAAACCAGGGGAGACGTTCGCAGAGAAGAGCTAACTGTATTACTAATGAGCAAATGGGCGCGTGTATCTGCTCGCAAGATAGTAGATTGATCAGCAGAATAAAAAGATTCCCAATTAAAACAAACAAGGCGATGATCGCTTCAAATCTTGCGCAATATTCAGTTTGCGAAATGTGTACCGTCAGCATTGCTGATACAGGTCTTCTTAATGAGGTCGGTAGTCTAAAAAGGGAAGGCAAAGCTTCATCAGCAGAATAAACCATTACTAAATCGCATGTTTGTTTTGCTCAGAATGTACAGATCGGATATTCCGTAATGTAGACATATAATGGTATTAAGCAGCTGAACTTGTGTGTATATATATATATATATATATATAGAGAGAGAGAGAGAGAGAGAGAGAAAAGAGGCAAGCTACGACGTTTCGGCAAAAGCCTTCAACAGGTATTTTTTGTCCTTTCTTTCGTTCGCCAACTTTTACCTCTGACGAACTCCCTAGAGACTAGGAACTGAATTTTGCGTGTTAATCCGTTTTTCCCTGGCAGCCGTGTACACGGTGGTCCCTCTGATGGTGGTCCCGCACACTCTGATGTCTCCGTCTTCGGAGGTACTCATATTTTTCCCGTCCATGAGTAATTGACGTTTCAAGCCAGGCCTCGCTACTGAGACCAGGGGTGGTTGGCACAGAGTGAAATCACAAATAAAAATCCCAACCGGTGTAGCCGGGATGTGAACCCACAACCTCCCTGTCTCAAGACCAACCAGTCCCCACTTCGTCAAATATAAATACAAAGACAATCATAAATAGGTCAGTACTGATCTCAAATCACAAGATGGCGGGAGAAGAACAATGGCCAGGATCTATGTGCCAGCCGGTAGGATCTCCAGGGCCAACCGCACTCAGCTCAGGTGCAGGATAGGCGTCGCACCACCATCTCCCCTATTCTTGGCACTTGAACGCTCTTTATTGCAGGAGAATTTCACATGAAACATGACAGCCACTCCATTCAGAGCCCCCGTGATGATGTTGACAGCCACCCCATTCAGAACCTACGTGATGATGTTGACAGCCACCCCATTCAGAGCCTGCGTGATGATGTTGACAGCCACCCCATTCGGTGCTCCCGTGATGATGTTGTCAACCACCCCATTCAGGGCCCTATGACAATGTTGTCAACCACCCCAGGTAGGGCCCTATGACAATGTTGTCAACCACCCCAGGTAGGGCCGTACGATAATGTTGTCAACCACCCCAGGTAGGGCCGTACGATAATGTTGTCAACCACCCCAGGTAGGACCGTACGATAATGTTGTCAACCACCCCAGGTAGGGCCGCACGATAATGTTGTCAACCACCCCAGGTAGGGCCGTACGATAATGTTGTCAACCACCTCAGGTAGGGCCGTACGATAATGTTGTCAACCACCCCAGGAAGGGCCGTACGATAATGTTGTCAACCACCCCAGGTAGGGTCCTATGATAATGTTGTCAACCACCCCAGATAGGGCCCTATGACAATGTTGTCAACCACTCCAGGTAGGGCCCTATGACAATGTTGTCAACCACCCCAGGTAGGGCCCTATGATAATGTTGTCAACCACCCCAGGTACCCTATGATAATGTTGTCAACCATCCCAGGTAGGGCCCTATGATAATGTTGTCAACCACCCCTGGTAGGGTCCTAAGATAATGTTGTCAACCACCCAAGGTAGGGCCCTATGATAATGTTGTCAACCACCCCAGGTAGGGCCCTATGACAATGTTGTCAACCACCCCAGGTAGGGCCCTATAACAATGTTGTCAACCACCCCAGGTAGGGCCGTACGATAATTTTGTCAACCACCCCAGGTAGGGCAGTATGATAATGTTGTCAACCACCCTAGGTAGGGCCCTATGACAATGTTGTCAACCACCCCAGGTAGGGTCCTAGGATAATGTTGTCAACCACCCTAGGTAGGGCAGTATGATAATGTTGTCAACCACCCTAGGTAGGGCCCTATGATAATGTTGTCAACCACCCCAGGTAGGGTCCTAGGATAATGTTGTCAACCACCCCAGGTAGGGTCCTAGGATAATGCCCACAGATTAATGTGACAATCAAAATAAATAATGATCTGCTCAGTGATGTCTCACAACCTGCTCGGTGATGTCTCACAACCTGCTCGGTGATGGCTCCGTTAACACGGGAAAACTCAAACCAACGACAGATACGACAATTGTCGACAAAAACCGACATCAGTAAAATTGGTTGCCACAGCAAGACGTAAAACGTCGTAAATGACATTTCGTGTAAATTGTGTTGATGGAGGAATGTCATTCAAGCATGGCACGTGTAGGCAGCAAACGGTGGAGGAGAAGAGGAGGAAGATGATGGCAATAAGGAACATTTAAAAGAAGATGGGAAATAAAAGGAAGATTAAGCTGAAGGTGGGAAATAAAAGGAAGATTGAGCTGACGATGGGAAATAAAAGGAAGATTAAGCTGACGATGGGAAATAAAAGGAAGATTAAGCTGAAGATTGGAAATAAAAGGAAGATTAAGCTGAAGATTGGAAATAAAAGGAAGATTAAGCTGACGATGGGAAATAAAAGGAAGATTAAGCCGACGATGGGAAATAAAAGGAAGATTAGGCTGAAGATGGGAAATAAAAGGAAGATTAAGCTGAAGATGGGAAATAAAAGGAAGATTAAGCTGACGATGGGAAATAAAAGGAAGATTAGGCTGAAGGTGAGAAATAAAAAGAAGATTAGGCTGAAGATGGGAAATAAAAGGAAGATTAAGCTGACGATGGGAAATAAAAGGAAGATTAGGCTGAAGATGGGAAATAAAAGGAAGATTAAGCTGAAGATGGGAAATAAAAGGAAGATTAAGCTGACGATGGGAAATAAAAGGAAGATTAGGCTGAAGATTGGAAATAAAAGGAAGATTAGGCTGAAGGTGAGAAATAAAAAGAAGATTGGGCTGAAGATGGGAAATAAAAGGAAGATTAAGCTGACGATGGGAAATAAAAGGAAGATTAGGCTGAAGATGGGAAATAAAAGGAAGATTAAGCTGAAGATGGGAAATAAAAGGAAGATTAAGCTGACGATGGGAAATAAAAGGAAGATTAAGCTGAAGATGGGAAATAAAAGGAAGATTAAGATGACGATGGGAAATAAAAGGAAGATTAGGCTGAAGGTGAGAAATAAAAGGAAGATTAGACTGATGATGGGAAATAAAAGGAAGATTAAGCTGAAGATGGGAAAGAAAAGGAAGATTAGGCTGAAGATGGGAAATAAAAGGAAGATTAGGCTGAAAATGGGAAATAAAAGGAAGATTAAGCTGAAGATGGGAAATAAAAGGAAGATTAGGCTGAAGATGGGAAATAAAAGGAAGATTAGGCTGAAGATGGGAAAGAAAAGGAAGATTAAGCTGAAGATGGGAAATAAAAGGAAGATTAGGCTGAAGATGGGAAATAAAAGGAAGATTAGGCTGAAGATGGAAATAAAAGGAAGATTAGGCTGAAGATGGGAAATAAAAGGGAGGTTAAGCTGAAGGTGAGAAATAAAAGGAAGATTAAGCTGAAGATGGGAAATAAAAGGAAGATTAAGCTGAAGATTGGAAATAAAAGGAAGATTAAGCTGAAGATGGGAAATAAAAGGAAGATTAAGCTGAAGATAGGAAATAAAAGAAAGATTAGGCTGAAGATGGGAAATAAAAGGGATGTTTAGCTGAAGGTGAGAAATAAAAGGAAGATTGAGCTGAAGATGGGAAAGAAAAGGAAGATTGAGCTGAAGATGGGAAATAAAAGGAAGATTAAGCTGACGATGGTAAATAAAAGGAAGATTAAGCTGAAGATGGAAAATAAAAGGAAGATTAAGCTGAAGATTGGAAATAAAAGGAAGATTAAGCTGACGATGGGAAATAAAAGGAAGATTAAGCTGAAGATTGGAAATAAACGGAAGATTGAGCTGAAGATGGAAATAAAGGAAGATTAAGCTAAAGTTGGAAAATAAAAGAAGATTAAGCTAGAGATGGAAAATAAAAGAAGATTAAGCTAAAGATGGAAAATAAAAGAAGATTAAGCTAAAGATGGAAAATAAAAGAAGATTAAGCTAAAGTTGGAAAATAAAAGAAGATTAAGCTAGAGATGGTAAATAAAAGAAGATTAAGCTGACGATGGAAAATAAAAGGAAGATTAGGCTGAAGATGGGAAATAAAAGGAAGATTAAGCTGAAGATGGAAATAAAAGGAAGATTAAGCTGACGATGGGAAATAAAAGAAGATTAGGCTGAAGATTGGAAATAAAAGGAAGATTAAGCTAAAGATGTGAAATAAAAGGAAGATTAAACTGAAGATGGGAAAGAAATGGAAGATTAGGATTAGAAAAAAAAGGGGGGGGGGAATGATACAGGTTGGTATCGAGGCAAAACGCCGGTCTCGAGACAGAGAGGTCGTGAGTTCAAACATCGGCTACACCAGTTGAGATTTTAATTTATGATTTCTCTCTGCGGCAACCACCCCTGGTCTCAGCAGCGAGGCCCGGCTTGAAACGTCAATTACTCACCGATGGACAAAAATATGAGTAACTCCGAAGATGAAGTTATCTGCCTGTTCGGCGAGGGACACTTGTGTACACGGCTGCCAGGAAAAGAACGGATTAACACGCAAAATTCAGTTCCTAGTCTCTAGGGACTTCCCAGAGGTGAAAGCAGGCGAACGCAAATAAATAAATAAATCAACCACTAATATCTTCAGTAATCAAGAAAAGACGATGGTCATATGTTGGACATGTGATGAGAAGAGATAATAACCGAATAGCAAAGCAAGCCCTCATGTGGGAAACAACAGGTAAGAGGAAAAGAGGAAGACCCAGAGAGACGCTGTGAAGAACATTGATGAGAGAGGCAAGAGCAGCAGGATTCGGCTCCCTCAATTAGATAGAGCTGCTTGCACAGAACAGAGACAAATGGCGAGATTTGATAAAATATCTTTAAAAGAAATGAAAACTGCTAGAACAAAAAATTTCGATAAGAGAAGGAGTATTTTGGTCTACGCCCTATGGGCCGGCTACGGTTCGAAAGGTCAATAGATAGATGGATAGAATAAACAATTATAAATGATAAGAAGGGAAAGAAAAGGATTAATGAGAAGAAGGAAGTTTTAGGCTTGCTTCACAGCAGCAGAGCTGGAAGTTGTCAGCGACCCACAGCTGAATGCTTGCGCCAGGATCCGTGAACCAGACCCTGCTCCACCTTTCCGTGGTGCCTCTAGTAACAGACTAACCTGTCTAGTCTGTCCAAGCGAGTAGGGATCAAAGAGGGAAGACAACCCGGTACTCAAAAATATCGTGCTGAAGTCGGATGTGTCGGGCCTAAAGACGCAAATATAACAGTTTTACTGTAAACCACAACACAATGGAGACACGCCCACTTAATCTCCATCTAAGGACGGATGACGAAGAGATGTCATGTCATCGGATGAATGCAAATGAACGAAGGAGAAGAAGGAAAAGAAAACGGTTTTAAAAAAAGAAGTGAAAAGAAAAGGAAGATTAAGGAAAAGAAAGAGGAAAAGGAAAGGAAGGTTAAAGAGAAGAAGAAGAAAGGAAAATTAAGAGGAAGAAAGGTGAAAAGATAAAGAAAATAAATGAGAAGATGGAAAGAAAAGGACGATTAAGGAGACGAAAAAGGATATGATGAGTACAATGAAGATAAGATGTTGGAGAAGGATGCAAACGATGAGATGTGGGTCTACAAATAACAAGATGAAGAAGCAGATGGACAGCAACTAGAAGAAAACGGAGAAAGAAAACAATGTTATTTTTCTCTTTAGTTTCACGGATGAGAATGTTTAAGTAAACTTTGTGTCGCAGTGATTTGTTTACTTAAACGTAAATGGCAAACTCAACCTTTTAAACTAGTATTCTAAAGTTGCTGCCTGCAGTTAATATGGAAGACACAAAGAAAGATACAAACGAGCATTACATGCATTTCAACTGCCTTGATTTACTGAACATATACACATCTTTCGTAAAATAAGAAAACAGATATATATATATAATAAGAAAATAGGCTAGGAATAGCCCCCGCCATAGAATATATAAGGAAACAACAGATAAAATGGTTTGGCCACGTGACAAGGCAGAAAGAACAAAACACAACACAACGAGCCTTCAACAAACGTTGTGAGAACACCAGACCCAAGGGTCGACCACGAAAAAGATGGATCGATGTAATATTAGAAGCAATAGGAAACATAATGACGCCAAAAACTATGATCATAAACAAAGAAAATTCTCAAGACCTACAATTAAATATCAAAGTGGAAGGAATAGACCTGGAGACAGTTCAGAACTACAACTACCTCGGACATACTATAACCAGTGATGGAAAATGTACAACTGAAATAAATAACAGAAAAGGTGTGGCAAAAAGTAATTTCAATGCCATGAAAAATATACTAACATTAAAACAAATAACACCACGGCTAAAACTAAGAATAGCAAAATGTTACATCTTCTCAATATTCATGTATGGTGCAGAAACATGGACATTAGACCAGAAAACAGAACAGAAAATTGAAGCTTTTGAAATGTGGATTTATAGAAGAATGGGTAGAATTGGATGGAAAGAAAAGAAAACAAACGAGGAAGTTTTAAAACAACTAAAAATGAAAAAAGAACTACTAAACACAATTAGAGCAAGACAAATGAAATTTTTGGGTCATGCTAAAAGACACAACAGTCTAATAAAAGTAATATTGGAAGGGAAAATACAAGGTGGCAGAGGCAGACCAAGACTAACATGGACGAGTAACATCAAAAGATGGACAGTCAGCCTATGACAATCTGCACTATGAAAGCAAGAGACAGAGTGGAATGGCGCTCCATGGTAGCCAACCTTCGATGTGGAGATGGACAGTCAGCCTATGACAACCTGCACCATCAAAGCAAGAGACAGAGTGGAATGGCGCTCCATGGTAGCCAACCTTCGATGCGGAGACGGCACTCAATGATGATGAGGAAACATAACAGCAGCAGAGGCGAACAAAAGAGCAAAAGATCGCAAATTATATCTCCCCTCGACGCTGAAAGGCAGATGAGGAAGGAAAGAAGAAGAAAGTGAGAGTTTATAGACAAGCAAATTCGAACTTCTCATTTTTTGGGTTTTTTTGTTCTGTCCAATCCTTTCTGGCCTTTACCTAATCCTCTCCAACAACAAAAAAGACCAATCCCAGTGTTTGCACGGCCAACATTTCTGGACTAGAAATTCCTGGTTTGAAACGACCTTTCCGATCAAGAGATCGATTGCTCTATTTCCATGTCTCAGGCTCCACTTGTTCAATTTACTGGAACTTTGCCCTATTTTGTTCCAGATCTATTTCTTGTTTGAAGGAAATAAAAATGTTTACGTAGAGGAGTTTGAAGAATATAAGTGAGTCAGGATATATTAAGAGGGGAAGACATTATGTGTTTAGATATAAGTGAGTCAGGATATATCAAGAGGGGAAGACATTATGTGTTTAGATATAAGTGAGTCAGGATATATCAAGAGGGGAAGACATGTGTTTAGATATAAGTGAGTCAGGATATATCAAGAGGGGAAGACATGTGTTTAGATATAAGTGAGTCAGGATATATCAAGAGGCGAAGACATGTATTTAGATATAAGTGAGTCAGGATATATCAAGAGGGGAAGACATGTGTTTAGATATAAGTGAGTCAGGATATATCAAGAGGGGAAGACATGTGTTTAGATATAAGTGAGTCAGGATATATCAAGAGGGGAAGACATGTGTTTAGATATAAGTGAGTCAGGATATATCAAGAGGGGAAGACATTATGTGTTTAGATATAAGTGAGTCAGGATATATCAAGAGGGGAAGACATTATGTGTTTAGATATAAGTGAGTCAGGTTATATCAAGAGGGGAAGACATGTGTTTAGATATAAGTGAGTCACTCAGGTTATATCAAGAGGGGAAGACATGTGTTTAGATATAAGTGAGTCAGGATATATCAAGAGGGGAAGACATTATGTGTTTAGATATAAGTGAGTCAGGATATATCAAGAGGGGAGGACATTATGTGTTTAGATATAAGTGAGTCAGGATATATCAAGAGGGGAGGACATTATGTGTTTAGATATAAGTGAGTCAGGATATATCAAGAGGGGAGGACATTATGTGTTTAGATATAAGTTAGTCAGGATATATCAAGAGGGGAGGACATTATGTGTTTAGATATAAGTTTAATGGACTCTCTCATTCCCTCTCCCTCCATCCATCAATCCAATCCATGCAATCTACCCATCCCATAAACATTCATCCATTAATCCACCCACCCACCCATCCATCCACCCACCCATTCATCCATCCATCTATCCATCCACCCACCCACCCACCCATCCATCCATCCACCCATCCACCCATCCATCCACCCACCCACCCATCCATCCACCCATCCATCCAACCATGTACCCACCCACCCATCCATCCATCCACCCGCCCATCCATCCACCCACCCACCCGCCCATTCACCCATCCACCCACTCATCCACCCATCCATCCATCCACCCACCCACTTATCCATCCACCCACCCACCCACTAATCCATCCATCCATCCACCCACCCATCCATCCATCCATCCACCCATCCATCCACCCATCCATCCATCCAACAATCCATCCACCCAATCATCCACCCACCCATCCATCCACCCACCCAAAACCCATCCATTCACCCATCTATCTATATTAAAATTGTAACAAACTATGAATACCTGAGATCTGTGGTAACTAACAATGGATACTGTCAGCAAACAATCAAAATAAGATTAGCAATAGCAACACACAAATTAAACGTCATGAAGCACATGTGCCACAATACTAGGAAGGCAGTAAAGTTGAAATTACTGAGAACATGTAAAGTTTAAAAAAAAATCCTTTGAATAATGAACAAGAGCAATGAAGACATACGAAAATATTTTAACATTAAACAGAACTTGATTATAACACCATTCTACAGAGGAAATTAAAATACTATGGCCATGTTGAAAGATAGCAGGATTGACAGTACGATAATAGAAGGCACGGTTCCTGTGCGACGCATCAAGGGTAGACTAAGAAGAAGGTGGTTTTAAGACATCAAAAAGCCCTTAAATATGACAACAGAAGTGGGAGATCTAGCTAGAGACAAAGATTCTTTCAGACAGGCTGTGGTGAATGTAATGTACTGTGGGAGATCTGGCTAGAGACAGAGATTCTTTCAGACGGGCTGTGGTGAATGTAACGTTCTGTGGGAGATCTGGCTAGAGACAGAGATTCTTTCAGACGGGCTGTGGTGAATGTAACGTTCTGTGGGAGATCTGGCTAGAGACAGAGATTCTTTCAGACGGGCTGTGGTGAATGTAACGTTGTGTGGGAGATCTGGCTAGAGACAGAGATTCTTTCAGACGGGCTGTGATGAATGTAATGTATTGTGGGAGATCTGGCTAGAGACAGAGATTCTTTCAGACGGGCTGTGGTGAATGTAATGTATTGTGGGAGATCTGGCTAGAGACAGAGATTCTTTCAGACGGGCTGTGATGAATGTAATGTACTGTGGGAGATCTGGCTAGAGACAGAGATTCTTTCAGACGGGCTGTGGTGAATGCAACGTTCTGTGGGAGATCTGGCTAGAGACAGAGATTCTTTCAGACGGGCTGTGATGAATGTAATGTACTGTGGGAGATCTGGCTAGAGACAGAGATTCTTTCAGACGGGCTGTGGTGAATGCAACGTTCTGTAGGAGACCTGGCTAGAGACAGAGATTCTTTCAGACCAGCTGTGGTGAATGCAACATTCTGCAAATGACATGCGACCTGATGATGATGGCTTTCCAGGCATATGAAAGCAGGCTGACGGTGATCTTAAACAGTAACTGCCAACTGCTGTTGAGGCGAGCAGTTTCTCAATGAACAGAGCAGACATAAATCGTTGGACATAGACAAGCAGACAGACAAACATAGACAGACTTATCTTTTATTTTCTTTGTTAAATAGGGTGTAGGAAGAGCGATAATGAGGGGAAACCTCACCTATCGACCTTATCGTCACAATCTTCGTTGCTCGTAGAACTATCTTTATCTTTCCTTATTCCCTTGCTGTATCTGCAGAATTCTTGTATGGAGAATATTATCTTCCATTTAATAACTAAACTCGCGTTAGGTGATTGCACTGAATAGGCTGCTATCCAATCGGGTCCTGGACTAGATGCGGCCATTTTTATCTACGTCTGACTGCTATGTACTGCCTAGATTACTATTATAGTAAACGTGTCGAGCTTTATAAGAAGAAGACGTTAGAAATACATCGGTCATGTGCTGAGAATGAATGAAGAAAGACTTCCTCGTCAGGCATTCATGTGGAAACCATCTGGTAAAAGAAAACAGGGTAGACCAAGAGAATCGGTACACAGAACAATTAGTAGGGAAGGCTCAACCATGGGACTAAGAAACAATCAAGAACTACAAGAACTAGCAGCAAATCGTCAATCATGGGACTAAGAAACAATCAAGAACTACAAGAACTAGCAGCAAATCGTTCAGTCGTGGAGAACTTTGACTTCCGTCCCTTGTGCCATCTTCGGCCGGAAAGGAAAATAATGAATTATTAAATTTAAGCTAACAATGCATGACTATGTTTGACAGAATTCCACCGTTTTTGATTACATTTGATGTCTGTACAGTCTGTCTATCCACCATTTGACCGAATTCCACCGTTTTTGACTAAGTTTGACGCCAATCCATGTATTTTGACATAATGATTACAACAAAAATGAAAGCTGTGCAAAATGATTACAGCATTAAATTAAAACAAGAAGGATGTCATAATGACATAATAAACAGCGCGCAAGAAAAGACGTAAACAAATCGCGCAATTATCGAGAATCGACAGTGAGTAGAAATGTCTGAAACAGGTTATCTCTTGATTCATCCAAGGCCGCCAGGAAAGAACCTTGGGACTAGTTGCATCTTTAGTGTGGTACCAGGAAGATTGCGCCACTTTGTCTTCATTTTCAGACACAATTTGCAACAATATGGTAATCTGAGAATAATGGAAGTCGGTACGGTGTTCGTTTGTTGTTGTCGTTGTAGATCAAGAGGGCTGTGAGCTGACGTTGTCGGCCAAATGCCACGTTAAGATATCACATCGAATCATTTCAGGGGAAATGGTATGTTGTATGTTTAAAATACTCGGAAAAATTCACAAATAATCAACAACAACAACAAACAAAGAACAACAGACAGCTCAAACCAGGATCGAACCTGTACTCCTAGACACAGCGCCTCGCCACATAAAACAAACGTTAGAGCACACTGCCAATCAAGCAAATTAAAAGAATTGCTATCAGTGGCGATGTCACGTTTGTTTCTCGTGGCAGGGCGCTGTGTCGCGAAGTGTGGTTCGGCCCTGCGTCCTGCTGTCTGTTCTTTCTTTATTTTGTCCGAGCGCTGTCAACATAGCTCTTCCTCTGAAACGATTCGCTGAAATATCGCACCGGAAGTTCCAAGCTGGAGGCAGGGGAGAAGATCAAAATATTCTTTGAGAAGACTGGAGGAGGTGAAGGAGATGGGGAAGACATGGAATGATCTAAGAGAATGAGGAGAAACAGAATGGCTTGGAAAGTCTGTGTTGAAGACCTTTACTCCACAGGGAGTTGAAAGTGTTTGTTGAAGACCTTTACTCCACAGGGAGTTGAAAGTGTTTGTTGAAGACCTTTACTCCACAGGGAGTTGAAAGTGTTTGTTGAAGACCTTTACTCCACAGGGAGTTGAAAGTGTTTGTTGAAGACCTTTACTCCACAGGGAGCTGAAAGCGTTTGTTGAAAACCTTTACTCCACAGGGAGTTGAAAGTGTTTGTTGAAGACCTTTACTCCACAGGGAGTTGAAAGTGTTTGTTGAAGACCTTTACTCCACAGGGAGTTGAAAGTGTTTGTTGAAGACCTTTACTCCACAGGGAGCTGAAAGCGTTTGTTGAAAACCTTTACTCCACAGGGAGTTGAAAGTGTTTGTTGAAGACCTTTGCTCCACAGGGAGTTGAAAGTGTTTGTTGAAAACCTTTACTCCACAGGGAGTTGAAAGTGTTTGTTGAAGACCTTTACTCCACAGGGAGTTGAAAGTGTTTGTTGAAGACCTTTACTCCACAGGGAGTTGAAAGTGTTTGTTGAAGACCTTTGCTCCACAGGGAGTTGAAAGTGTTTGTTGAAGACCTATGCTCCACAGGGAGTTGAAAGGAGGAAGAAGAATGGCTGAAAGGATTCACCCAAAGTTTGTGATGTTTCAGCTTCGCAATCAGGGTCAGTTGTGGATAAAAGGATGTCAGCTGGCATAGCTGATGACATCACAAAATTTCATGGATTGCACTTTACCTTACACAGGAGTTATTTAAATATTTTAACACAACAATCATATGAGTTATTTAAATATTTTAACACGACAATCATATGAGTTATTTAAACAATCAATAGGCGTACAACAAAATCAATGATAACAAGACAATAACAACAGAAATGTTATGAGAAAGAAATAGCCAAGAATATGCCACACAGTATAACATTTGATAACTATAACCCTGTGGTAGGAAGATGCATGTTATCACTGGCGGCTTGTGGGTAATTTTGTGCGTGTGGATTGAGGTTTTTTTTCTTTAGACGAAGTTTTCTTTGTACAAGATAGAGAAAGGAGTGAGTGAGTGAGAGAAAGAGAGAGAGAGAGAGAAAGAATGGATTGAGAAAGGAAGTGAGAGAGGGAAGTGTGGGGAGGGTTTGGGTCTGTCTATGAAGTCTTTGTACAGACAGACATGAGAGGGACAGAAAGAGTAAGGAGTGAGGGAGGGAGAGAGAGAGAGGGTGTGGGGAGGGTTAACATCTGTCTGTGAAGTCTTTGTACAGATAGATATGAGAGGGAAAGAAGAGAAATGAGGAAGGAAAGAACAGAAAGAAGGAAGAGGGAGGGAAGAAGGAAGAAGGAGGGAAGAAAGAAGAGGGAGGGAAGAAAGCAAGAAGGGAGAAATGAAAGGGAGAGAGAGAAGGAAAGAAAGAAAGAAAGAAAAAAAGGAGGGAGGGAGGAAAGAAAGAAAGGAAGAGAAAGATAGAAAGAAAGAGAAAGAAAGAAAGAAAGAAAGAAAAAAAGGAAAGAAGGGAAGAAAAGAAGTGAGAAAGAAAGAAAGAAAGAAAGAAAGAAAGAAAGAAAGAAAGAAAGAAAGAAAAATGGAAAATAGAAAGAAAGGAAAAAAAAAGAATAAAGATGGAGGGAGGAATGAAGGGAGGAAAGAAAGAAAGAAATACAAGAAGAGGAGGAAGAAAACACAAGAAGAAGAAAGTAGAAAAGGAAGAAAACACAAGAAGAAGAAAGTAGAAAAGGAAGAAAACACAAGAAGAAGAAAGTAGAAAAGGAAGAAAACACAAGAAGAAGAAAGTAGAAAAGGAAGAAAACACAAGAAGAAGAAAGTAGAAAAGGAAGAAAACACAAGAAGAAGAAAGTAGAAAAGGAAGAAAACACAAGAAGAAGAAAGTAGAAAAGGAAGAAAACACAAGAAGAAGAAAGTAGAAAAGGAAGAAAACACAAGAAGAAGAAAGTAGAAAAGGAAGAAAACACAAGAAGAAGAAGAAAGTAGAAAAGGAAGAAAACCGAACCAGAATAAGGAGCAACAGAAAGCAGAATAACATGCAGGCTTACCTATAGACTTCTCAGAGTGCAAGGTGTTGAGTGTCCTCAGATCTGTAGTCTTCATGAGGAGTTTAGCAAACAATGTTCCATCCTCCTTGTGATTGGCATTCACAATGTTCTGTAGAGCTTCTGTCAGTTTGTTCTGAATTTTCTCAACTTGTTCAATATTCCGAAGACCAGGTCGATCTTTGCCAAGATGAAAGAGCAGACAGTTCAAATAATACGATATTTAAAATAATAATAATAGCAATAAAAAAAATAATAAAAATAAAAATAATACTTAACAAATAATTTAAAATACATTAAACAAATCTCATATTTCTTTATACCTACAAACAAATCTCATATTTCTTTATACCTACAAACAAATCTCATATTTCTTTATACCTACAAACAAATCTCATATTTCTTTATACCTACAAACAAATCTCATATTTCTTTATACCTACAAACAAATCTCATATTTCTTTATACCTACAAACAAATCTCATATTTCTTTATACCTACAAACAAATCTCATATTTCTTTATACCTACAAACAAATCTCATATTTCTTTATACCTACAAACAAATCTCATATTTCTTTATACCTACAAACAAATCTCATATTTCTTTATACCTACAAACAAATCTCATATTTCTTTATACCTACAAACAAATCTCATATTTCTTTATACCTACAAACAAATCTCATATTTCTTTATACCTTATATAAATCTAATATATCTTCATACAATAAATAAGTCCCACATTTCTTTACACCTCCACATAAATCTCATATTTCTTTATATCTACAAACAAATCTCATATTTCCTTAAATCTACAAACAAGTCTCATAAATCTACAAACAAATTCCATATTTCCTTAAATCTACAAACAAATCTCATATTTCTTTATATGTACAAACAAATCTCATATTTCTTTATATGTACAAACAAATCTCATATTTCTTTATATGTACAAACAAATCCCGGGAGCCGCGATAGCTCAGTGGTTAGTGAACTGGACTACAAAAGACAAGAGGTAGGGTTCGATCCCAACCGACTCACGACGTGGTACTTTACTTTTTTTTACAAACAAATCCCACATTTCTTTAAGTCAACAAACAAATCCCATATTTCTTTATACCTACAAACAAATCCCATATTTTTTCATACATACAAACAAATCCCACATTTCTTTAAGTCAACAAACAAATCCCATATTTTTTTTATATCTAAAAATAAATTTCATATTTCTGTAAGGCTACAAGCAAATCCCATATTTTGTATGCCTACGTATAATTCCCCATATTTCTTTATGCTTACAAATAAACCTCATATTTCTGTAAGGCTGCAAGCAAATCCCATATTTTGTATGCCTACGTATAACTCCCCATATTTCTTTATGCCTATAAATAAATCTGGAATCTGCCAGCTGAAAATCTGACAAAACTGGTACACCAGTTCAGCAATACAGCAGGCAGCAACACTATAAATAGCAAAATAAATAAAAAGAGACCACACAAAGGTGAAATGCTCAATGAATGGGCAATGAGCAATGGGCAATGAGCAATGGGAACGTTAGAAAGACAGGACTTCATCTGTTTGATAAAACCTGACCAGAACAGGTCACTATCTTTGCTTCTCATGCTGAACTTGTAAAAATAAATGACTTTGTGGTAAAGATAAATAATTATAGATACATAGATCTATTATAAAGATAACACTGATAAAGGTAAATTAATCTCTGATTAAAATAAAATACAGCTGGTAAAGATAAATGAAGCTTTGTGATAAAGATTTTTAAAAACTTACGACAGTGGTAAACAAAAATTATGTTTAAAAACTATTTTAAGGCTAAAGATAATTTTTTTTTTACCAAGGATAAATTAATGACAAGGCAGACAAAACTACTGCTACATTTGTCGATGGAAGATTTGCGACGGACAGAAAGCAAATGATAAACTCACCTGGAGAGAGCAGCACAACAGCCGAGAACAAAGCAATCTCATCGTCAACTAGGTACATTTTGTTGAGACGTTCCGCAAAGTCAAACATAGAGTCCAGGAGAAAACCAGCATTTGTGTTCATCTGTGACAAAAGAAGCAATGAATCACAAGGAAGTGATGGAAGGAAGGGTTGTATCATAGACATAATAGTCAAGTATCAGAAACAACTATAAAGCAAATACAAAGGGACAACAAAACTGTTGAGTTGTGCAACTGCTACCTCTGCTACATCCTCATATCTTTCTTTCTAGTCCCAGCAGTTTTGTTTGATTTCTCTTCTGATGCTCACTTCACTTTTCTACCTCTCAATTCACTTATCTTGTCACTTTTCTCACTTCACTTAGTCACAATTCACTTATGTTATCCTTTTTCTCACTTCACTTACTCTCAATTCACTTATTTTGTCTTCCCTCACTTCACGTCCCCTCTTTAGATTACATGCCTAATGTAAAAGTGCAATGTAATTTGCAATCCTGATATCAAATTCACATAACACTATTCTAATGTCACAAAGCACATACAAACACTACTCTAATGTGATGAGTACAAAAACACTAGTTTCATGTCCCAAAAAAGCACACATAAACACTATTATGATGTCATAAAGAACATAAACACCCATTCTGATGTCACAAAATACACTAAAATAAAATCAAAATGACTGTGTCAGTCGCTGGACACTTCAAAAAATTGCTGAGAGGGGGATCTGAGCGCCTATGGACATGTTCAGAGTGCAATGATGACCCGCAAAATAACTCAATAACAATAACTCAATAACAATAACTCAATAACAATAACAATAACTCAATAACAATAACTCAATAACAATAACTCAATAACAATAACTCAATAACAATAACTCAAAATGACAAGAAAAATGATGGTAGTAAAACTCACAGCCGATGGTTGCCTCTTGAATAGCTTGCCTCCAGTAAACATCATCGTGTTCGAGTGTGGATCAAACAAACAGGCCAGGCGCACAAGCAACACTTCAAATGTGCCAGCCTACAGTTTAAAATGGGTCATATCAATATTTAACATACGTTTGATTCTGTTTTTTTATTTCTAAATTAAAAGTTGATGGACCATATCATTTCATCGCATTCAAATGTGAAAATGGTAAAGTATGGCCTAGCAAGTAGTTCTTCTTACAGTATAGCTATTTGAAGGTCCCGGTATCACAGCAAACAAATTAAAATCCATAATTGCTCAACCGCCCATGCCAGTGGAATCATTCGAATTAACATCACTAAAAACATCTAATTGAATATTCACACAAAGAAAAGTAGCTGCAGTCCCCATCATATCCGCTACAGCACACGTCAAAAGACATAAGGGAAAACGGTACCGAAGTAAACGCAGCTGAACTGTCCTTCATCATATACCATCATTCATCGTAAACAATCTAAATATAGAAACATGATCCGGGTGAAAAACACAGCTCATGGTGTGCACAGAGCACTAAACTCAGTAGCTCCGGCAGCAAGCTAGACTTGGAATATGAGGAAACTGCAACAAGAAACAGAGCCTCAATGGTTCCTGTCACCTATCCACCATATTGACTGGAAGTCTCTCTTCTTCTTCTTTATTTCAAATCCCTGTGGAGTTTCGGTCTTTAGCACTTTCAAAGCAATCCTGCCTAGAGCCTTTCTTTAAAGAGTACTCCATGTCTTCCCCATTATCTTCAGTTCTGCATTCACCTCCAAGAATATTTTGGTCGTCCCCATTGTCTCTTCCCCTGGGGATTCCAAAACAGGGCCTGTCGTATAATACTCTTTGTTGGCTTCCGCAGTTTGCATCCTATCCAGCTTCTTTGTTGTATCTCTTTCTTCTTCTTCTACCTTTCAGTTCCCTGTGGAGTATAGGTCTTCAACAAACACTTTCCAAGCCATTCTGTTTCTTGCCATTATTTTAAGTTCATTCAATGTCTTCCACATCATCTTCATCTCTGCTTCCATCTGTCTTCTCCAAGAATATTTTGGTCTTCCTCTTTATCTCTTCCTCTGGGGATTCCAAAAAAGGGCCTGTTGTGTAATACTCTCAGTTGGCTTCCACAGCGTGTGTCCTATCCAGCACCAGCACCAATGTCTTTGTTGTACCTCTTTGTCCACTGGTATTTGACTGGTACTTTTCCATAACTCTACGTTACTGATCTTGTCCTGCCATCTCCATGCTTCTGCACAAGCATCCATTCATGAAAGTCTCTGGCATAGTTACATTTGTATTATCATTGTTAGCAACAATACCATAAGCACCATTTACGTATGATAAATTTCTAGTTCTCAAAATATTTGAAAAATTTGTAATTTGCATGTTGGGATTGTTGAAGGTCTTAAAATTTACCACAATGTGTTGCGGCAGGAAAAAAAGTTACTGTTTATCGTCCCAGTATAACTAACAACTTCTGTCTATGGTCAAGACGTTAAATTATTTTCTACTGTCTTCTTATAGTAATACCACTACATAGAATTTTGTTTATTTTTCCACATTTAATTAAGCTCTACAGCAGCCTTACATATAAGGTGCCTATCTCTAGTTTTATTAATTCTAATTCAAAGCTAAGAATAAGCAAATAAAATTTCGAGTATCTATTCCACACTTCTGTCCTAGTACAGAAACATGGACATTTAACAGAGAGTATGATGATATACTTCAAACACTTGAAATGTTGACTGTGGTCAGCAGATAACATTAGTTTAGATATCTTATGACAAAGAACAGTTCAGCTGTGTTCACGTTCGGTGCTGCTTGGCCTTTTGTCTTTTGGCATGTGCTGTAGCTGCAATGATGTGTACTGCAGCTGCTTTTCTTTGTTTAGATACTTCAATGAGATGAGTTTTAATTCGGATGATTCCACTGGCACAGGTGGTTGAGCAATTATTGATTTTAATTCATTTACCGGATGATATTGGGTTTACCCAGTGATACCGGGGCCTTCAACAAATCATAAACATTTGTTTAGATAAATTTTTGCAGAACAAGATAAGATAATGAAGGTACAACAAAGTGCATCCAAAAGTGCACAGTGAGGTAATAGAAATACTTTCAACTGTTGTATGCGGTAACAGAAATACTTTCGACTGATGTATGTGGTAACAGAAATACTTTCAACCAATGTATGTGGTAACAGAAATACTTTCAACCAATGTATGTGGTAACAGAAATACTTTCAACCAATGTATGTGGTAACAGAAATACTTTCAACCAATGTATGTGGTAACAGAAATACTTTCAACCAATGTATGTGGTAACAGAAATACTTTCGACTGATGTATGTGGTAACAGAAATACTTTCAACCAATGTATGTGGTAACAGAAATACTTTCGACTGATGTATGTGGTAACAGAAATACTTTCGACTGATGTATGTGGTAACAGAAATACTTTCGACTGATGTATGTGGTAACAGAAATACTTTCAACCAATGTATGTGGTAACAGAAATACTTTCAACCAATGTATGTGGTAACAGAAATACTTTTGACTGATGTATGTGGTAACAGAAATACTTTCAACCAATGTATGTGGTAACAGAAATACTTTCAACCAATGTATGTGGTAACAGAAATACTTTTGACTGATGTATGTGGTAACAGAAATACTTTCAACCAATGTATGTGGTAACAGAAATACTTTCAACCAATGTATGTGGTAACAGAAATACTTTCGACTGATGTATGTGGTAACAGAAATACTTTCGACTGATGTATGTGGTAACAGAAATACTTTCGACTGATGTATGTGGTAACAGAAATACTTTCAACCAATGTATGTGGTAACAGAAATACTTTCGACTGATGTATGTGGTAACAGAAATACTTTCAACCAATGTATGTGGTAACAGAAATACTTTCAACAGTTAGGGTTTTAGCTCAAGTTACAAGAGACATGGACTGAGCTGGAAAATGTAGCCAAATAAAGGATGACAGGAAATGGGATGAAAGATAAAAAATGGGATGAAAGATGAAAAATGGGATGAAAGATAAAAAATGGGATGAAAGATGAAAAATGGGATGAAAGATGAAAAATGGGAAGAAAGATGAAAAATGGGATAAAGTATGAAAATAAATTAAAAAAACAAAAAACAGACACACACACAAGTAAGAACTGCAAGTGTAGGTAGAAAATAACATGATGCAGCCAAGAATACTTGCCTTAAGCAACGTGACCTGATCATCCTGGTTGAGAAGCACAAACCCTGGGATCCCCTTGGCAAAGTCTACCACTGACTTAATTGCTGGTGTAAAACTTTCAGAGAAATCACTCAAATTATTGCGGTTGGCGTTTGTATCCATAGCAATCTCATTGTTCAATGGGCATGCCTAGGGAGAAGTAAACAATGAAAGTTTGAATCGTGACGACAAACTGGCAAAACAATAAACTTGAATCAACTCTACGATTGAACATCACAAAGTAAAAACAATTAAATGTGGAGAAAATTCTAACAAAAATCGATTAAGTAAAAGTAACTAAATACGCATTCGAAAATAAATGTCTAAGGAAAATACTTGGTATAGCGTGGAACGAATTCAAAACAAATGAGGAAATTAGAGAAATCACCAATCAACCACTAATATCTTCAGTAATAAAGAAAAGACGATGGTCATACGTTGGACATGTGATGAGAAGAGATAATAACCGAATAGCAAAGCAGGCCCTCATATGGGAAACAACAGGTAAGAGAAAAAGAGGAAGACCCAGAGAGACACTGAGAAGAACATTGATGTGAGAGGCAAGAGCAGCAGGATTTGGCTCCCTCAATGAGATAGAGCTGCTTGCACAGAACAGAGACAAATGGCAAAATTTGATAAAATATCTTTAAAAGAATTTAAAACTGCTAGAACAGAAATTCAGATAAGAGAAGGAGTATCTTGGTCTACGCCCTATGGGCCGGCTACGGCTCGAAAGGTCAATAGATAGATAGATAGATAAAATTAAATAAGAGCCAAATATGAACAAGAATATATGTGGAACTTTATAAGATGGAAAGACATTGGTCATGTGCTGAGAATGAATGAAGAAAGACGTCCCCGTCAGGCATTCATGTGGATTTAATGACAAAAAAATGGACATCTTATGAGCAACTTGTTGCACTAGTGGCTGGGATTTAATAACAGAAAAATGGACATCTTATGAGCAACTTGTTGCACTAGTGGCTGGGATTTAATAACAGAAAGATGGACATCTTATGAGAAGTTTGTTGCACCAGTGGCTGGCATTTAATGACAGAAAAATGGACATCTTATGAGCAACTTACATTTTCTCCAATTATTTGTTGCTTCACTCCAAAATGTCAAACCAAATACATTTTTTCAACTTGTTATTTCACTCCAAAATGTCAAACCAAATACATTTTCTCTGATTATTTGTTATTTCACTCCAAAATGTCAAACAAAATACATTTTCTCCAATTATTTGTTATTTCACTCCAAAATGTCAAACCAAATACATTTTCTCAACTTGTTATTTCACTCCAAAATGTCAAACCAAATACATTTTCTCCAATTATTTGTTACTTCACTCCAAAATGTCAAACCAAATACATTTTCTCAACTTGTTATTTCACTCCAAAATGTCAAACCAAATACATTTTCTCCAATTATTTGTTACTTCGCTCCAAAATGTCAAACCAAATACATTTTCTCAACTTGTTATTTCACTCCAAAATGTCAAACCAAATACATTTTCTCCAATTATTTGTTACTTCACTCCAAAATGTCAAACCAAATACATTTTCTCAACTTGTTATTTCACTCCAAAATGTCAAACCAAATACATTTTCTCCAATTATTTGTTACTTCACTCCAAAATGTCAAACCAAATACATTTTCTCAACTTGTTATTTCACTCCAAAATGTCAAACCAAATACATTTTCTCAACTTGTTATTTCACTCCAAAATGTCAAACCAAATACATTTTCTCAAATTATTTGTTACTTCACTCCAAAATGTCAAACCAAATACATTTTCTCAACTTGTTACTTCACTCCAAAATGTCAAACCAAATACATTTTCTCAAATTATTTGTTACTTCACTCCAAAATGTCAAACCAAATACATTTTCTCAACTTGTTACTTCACTCCAAAATGTCAAACCAAATACATTTTCTCAAATTATTTGTTACTTCACTCCAAAATGTCAAACCAAATACATTTTCTCCAATCATTTGTTACTTCACTCCAAAATGTCAAACCAAATACATTTTCTCAAATTATTTGTTACTTCACTCCAAAATGTCAAACCAAATACATTTTCTCAACTTGTTATTTCACTCCAAAATGTCAAACCAAATACATTTTCTCAACTTGTTATTTCACTCCAAAATGTCAAACCAAATACTTTTTCTCCGATTATTTGTTATTTCACTCCAAAATGTCAAATCAAATACTTTTTCTTCAATTATTTGTTATTTCACTCCAAAATGTCAAACCAAATACATTTCCTCCAATCATTTGTTATTTTCAAGCACAGAAAGAAATCTACGCACCATGTTCGCTGGACAGTTAATATACTCCTGCTTGTGAAGAGCTATATCTCTCATTTGATGAGCTCGGAACTGGGTGATATCGCATGTCTGATGATGGGCCGTCACCACGGCCTGCACGACATCAATGTCATTAGACAAGAGACTATTCAGTTCGCTTGCCTGGGACGTCAAACTCTTTTTCTGCATCTGTTCTATGATTCTCGCTTTCTCCTTCTTGGGGACACGGCCAAATCGAACAGCTAAAAATAGAGAATTTAAACAAAATTAAACTCTCCGTGCATCTGCATTTATTTAAATTTGTGTCTTAACTTATTTAAATTAAATTTTAATTAAAAAACAAGATTTATAATTTATACTTTGACTTGACTGACTGTTATTTCTCGTTATTGATGCCTTTATCTGCTGTGACTATCACATCTAGAGACTGGTATTCTAGATTATTTAATAATGTTTGCTTCCATGTCAGTGTTTCATCGTTACATACAATTTCTCTACATAAGGTGGTATTTGTGGGACATGTTCTTCTACATAAGGTGGTATTTGTGGGACATCTTCTACTGCAGGTGGCATTTGTGTGACATGTTCTTCTACTGAAGGTGGTATTTGTGTGACATATTCTTCTACTGAAGGTGATATTTGTGTGACATATTCTTCTACTGAAGGTGGTATTTGTGTGACATATTCTTCTACTGAAGGTGGTATTTGTGTGACATGTTCTTCTACTGAAGGTGGTATTTGTGTGACATGTTCTTCTACTGAAGGTGGTATTTGTGTGACATATTCTTCTACTGAAGGTGGTATTTGTGTGACATATTCTTCTACTTTTTGTCACCAAAGGTTGATGGCTGTGGATGGTCTTGACTCACGTGCACTCAGTCACGCGGTCTAGAACCCGTTTTCACATTATAGACTGGCCAACTGCAGCTCTTTGGCATGTGGATACACCATAAGTTTTTTTATTCTCTTCATTAATATATGTAGCGTCACCTTTGTCTATGCCCCTGTCCATGCAGGTGTACAGGGAAATGAAAGAGTGGACATCCTCCACCACAACATATGACCCACTCCATCTTCTTTTCAACATTAGCAAGTAGTTGGATTTCAACATTCCATTTTCTTAAAATAATTACCAAGTTTTGTGTTTAGTTAAAAAAAACAACAACAGAAATACAGCTACAAAGAGCCAACAAAATACTTAGAACTAACAAACAATTTAATGGACACAACATCCAACAAAATACAAACGAGCAATGAATGAAACACGTACCATCTCTGGACATCCCAACTGATATACATTTTTTTAGCCTGTCAAAATAAAATCGTAATCAGTGTGATGACAAATTTCAAACAGGAAGATCAAAACAGAAAAACTAGAATTGTTATGTTCAGGCTTCATATGTTGTTATATAAACCATTAATGTCCGTCCGTCCGTCCATCTATCTATTTATCTATTGTCCTTTCGAGCCGAAGACGGCACATAGGGCAGAACCACAATCTCAAAAACAGAAACCTTGCGTGCCAAAATGGCACATATTGCAGAGATCACTGCTCTAAAATATATGGCGCTGTTTCCATAACAATACTTTTTACAATGACAGCTTGTCAAGCCATCGATTAACCTCCTTAGTCGCCTCTTACGACATGCCTGGACGGTCACAGTGTCACTATTCTTTACTTCCCTCATAATGAGGCCCCGGTAACACACTGGGAAATGTAATCTACCGTAGTCAAATTATTATAATCTTGATGGGAAGAAGACGATAGCGCTGGATAAGACACACACTGCGAAGGCCAAATGAGAGTATTTACATAACATGCCCTTTTTTGGAATCCCCAGGGGAAAAGACAAAGAGGAAGACCAAGAAATTCTTGGAGAAGACAGACAGAAGCAGAGATGAGGATGATGGGGAAGACATGGAATGATCTTAAAAGAATGGCAAGAAACAGAACGGCTTGGAAAGTGTTTGTTGAAGACCTATGCTCCACAGGGAGCTGAAAGTGTTTGTTGAAGGCCTATGCTCCACAGGGAGCTGAAAGTGTTTGTTGAAGACCTATGCTCCACTGGGAGCTGAAAGTGTTTGTTGAAGGCCTATGCTCCACAGGGAGCTGAAAGTGTTTGTTGAAGACCTATGCTCCATAGGGAGTTAGAAGTGTTTGTTGAAGACCTATGCTCCACACGGAGCTGAAAGTGTTTGTTGAAGACCTATGCTCCATAGGGAGTTAGACGTGTTTGTTGAAGACCTATGCTTCACAGGGAGCTGAAAGTGTTTGTTGAAGACCTATGCTCCACAGGGAGCTGAAAGTGTTTGTTCAAGACCTATGCTCCACATGGAGCTGAAAGTGTTTGTTGAAGACCTATGCTCCATAGGGAGTTAGAAGTGTTTGTTGAAGACCTATGCTCCACAGGGAGCTGAAAGTGTTTGTTGAAGGCCTATGCTCCACAGGGAGCTGAAAGTGTTTGTTGAAGACCTATGCTCCATAGGGAGTTAGAAGTGTTTGTTGAAGACCTATGCTCCATAGGGAGTTAGAAGTGTTTGTTGAAGACCTATGCTTCACAGGGAGCTGAAAGTGTTTGTTGAAGACCTATGCTCCATAGGGAGTTAGAAGTGTTTGTTGAAGACCTATGCTCCACACGGAGCTGAAAGTGTTTGTTGAAGACCTATGCTCCATAGGGAGTTAGACGTGTTTGTTGAAGACCTATGCTTCACAGGGAGCTGAAAGTGTTTGTTGTAGACCTAAGCTCCATAGGGAGTTAGAAGTGTTTGTTGAAGACCTATGCTCCATAGGGAGTTAGAAGTGTTTGTTGAAGACCTATGCTCCATAGGGAGTTAGAAGTGTTTGTTGAAGACCTATGCTCCATAGGGAGTTAGAAGTGTTTGTTGAAGACCTATGCTCCATAGGGAGTTAGAAGTGTTTGTTGAAGACCTATGCTCCACACGGAGCTGAAAGTGTTTGTTGAAGACCTATGCTCCATAGGGAGTTAGACGTGTTTGTTGAAGACCTATGCTTCACAGGGAGCTGAAAGTGTTTGTTGAAGACCTATGCTCCATAGGGAGTTAGACGTATTTGTTGAAGACCTATGCTTCACAGGGAGCTGAAAGTGTTTGTTGAAGACCTAAGCTCCATAGGGAGTTAGAAGTGTTTGTTGAAGACCTATGCTCCATAGGGAGTTAGAAGTGTTTGTTGAAGACCTATGCTCCATAGGGAGTTAGAAGTGTTTGTTGAAGACCTATGCTCCATAGGGAGTTAGAAGTGTTTGTTGAAGACCTATGCTCCACAGGGAGCTGAAAAGTAGTAGTAGAACAAGAAGAAGAAAAAGACCTTAGTCAAATACAGTCAAAGGTTAAAACTGTGTCCAGTGAAAAGTGCAGATTTAGATGACTTGAGTCGTGTCCATGTGACATGTAAAGATGCTGGAATATAGTCATTATGTGCCATAAGAGTTGTCATAGGCAATTATGTCCTCTCACAATTCTCTGTCTACAGAACATTGTATCAATTCTGTACATCAGTTTCCTAACTTACTGACTCTTGTCTAAACTTACTGACTCTTGTCTAAACTTACTGATTCTTGTCTAAACTTACTGACTCTTGTCTAAACTTACTGATTCTTGTCTAAACTTACTGACTCTTGTCTAAACTTACTGACTCTTGTCTAAACTTACTGACTCTTGTCTAAACTTACTGACTCTTGTCTAAACTTACTGACTCTTGTCTAAACTTACTGACTCTTGTCTAAACTTACTGACTCTTGTCTAAACTTACTGACTCTTGTCTAAACTTACTGATTCTTGTCTAAACTTACTGACTCTTGTCTAAACTTACTGATTCTTGTCTAAACTTACTGACTCTTGTCTAAACTTACTGACTCTTGTCTAAACTTACTGACTCTTGTCTAAACTTACTGACTCTTGTCTAAACTTACTGACTCTTGTCTAAACTTACTGACTCTTGTCTAAACTTACTGACTCTTGTCTAAACTTACTGACTCTTGTCTAAACTTACTGACTCTTGTCTAAACTTACTGACTCTTACATTCTCCTCCTCAGTGACAACCTGACGCATGTTGTGCAGGACAGCAACCTAATATTTCCACAATTATCAGTCTATGACCATTCCCTGCTGGGTGCTCTATGTCTGGACCACACTGTTCCCCGCTACCTATCATTCACCCCAATATGAAATCCCCTACAACAGCTCTTCAGACCATTTCTGAATCGTGTCTGTGTACGCAGCCTCTCCAGCCCAACATCCTCCCTTATCTCTTCTTTACCTGTTATCCACTTTCAGGCAGCTTTCTCTTTACTTTTTTTTTTAATTCTAGGAATTGTCCTTCTATATTTGTTATTGTGTAACAAGTTGATAATCTGCTACAGAAGATAGCCAATGCATTAAAATATAATAACATAGTGTTTTTCTTCTTTACTTGTCTTTCAGCGTCAAGGGGAAATATACTTTGCTCTTCAATTTGTTTCTATTGCTGCTATTTCCTAGTGTTTCTATCTATCTATTGACCTTTCGAGCCGTAGCTGGCCCATAGGGCGTAGACCCAGATACTCCTTCTCTTACCTGAATTTTTGTTCTAGCAGTTTTCAATTCTTTTAAAGATATTTTATCAAATCTCGCCATTTGTCTCTGTTCTGTGCAAGCAGCTCTATCTCATTGAGGGAGCTAAGTCCTGGTGCTCTTGCCTCTCTCATCAATGTTCTTCTCAGCGTTTCTACTGTTCCATAAATCCAGCTTTTTTTTCGTCTAATATCCCATCAATCCAGATTTTTCTGGTCGACCCTTGGGTCTGATGTTTTCACAACGTTTGTTGAAGGCTCGTTGTGTTGTGTTTTGATCTTTCTACCTTATCACGTGACCAAACCATTTTATCTGTTGTTTCATTTTGTATTCTATATTCGTCTTCTTTTTTCCTTCCTCATTTGCCTTTCAGCATCGAGGGGAGATATAATTTGCGGTCTTTTGCTCTTCTGTTCGCCTCTGCTACTGTTATGTTTCCTAGTGCTTCTAATATTCCATCGATCCATCTTTTTCGTGGTTGACTCTTGGGTCTGGTGTTCTCACAATGTTTGCTGAAGGCTCGTTGTGTTGTGTTTTGATCTTTCTGCCTTGTCACGTGGTCAAACCATTTTATCTGTTGTTTCCTTATATATTCTATGGCGGGATTTTGTCAGTGCTTCATATAGAGGTATGTACAAGTGGAGGAAGACACGGATGACATACCTGCAGTACTGACACCTGTTTCTGTTGACACGTTGTATGTTGCATTGTTGGTTCTTCAAACACGGACGGTACTGTATCTTTTGTTGAATCGAACGTCGAAAGAATCCCTTAATAGGCAACAACAAAATTATTTGTATTACAAACATGAAAAATATTAATATATGTATATATGTACACAATATGTACACAGATAAAGTGATAGAACGAGGCAAAAGTAAAAATGTATGGAGAAGATACACTCATTCATTTTTTTTGCTCGTGCCAAATAAGGTAGAAGTAATCAAAGTTCTTCACGAATTACGATCTGCTACTAGTTCTTGGTTGTTCCTTAGTTCCATGGTTGATGATCTGCTACTAGTTCTTGGTTGTTCCTTAGTTCCATGGTTGATGATCTGCTACTAGTTCTTGTAGTTCTTGGTTGTTCCTTAGTTCCATGGTTGATGATCTGCTACTAGTTCTTGGTTGTTCCTTAGTTCCATGGTTGATGATCTGCTACTAGTTCTTGTAGTTCTTGGTTGTTCCTTAGTTCCATGGTTGATGATCTGCTACTAGTTCTTGTAGTTCTTGGTTGTTCCTTAGTTCCATGGTTGATGATCTGCTACTAGTTCTTGTAGTTCTTGGTTGTTCCTTAGTTCCATGGTTGATGATCTGCTACTAGTTCTTGTAGTTCTTGGTTGTTCCTTAGTTCCATGGTTGATGATCTGCTACTAGTTCTTGTAGTTCTTGGTTGTTCCTTAGTTCCATGGTTGATGATCTGCTACTAGTTCTTGTAGTTCTTGGTTGTTCCTTAGTTCCATGGTTGATGATCTGCTACTAGTTCTTGTAGTTCTTGGTTGTTCCTTAGTTCCATGGTTGAGCCTTCCCTAGTAATTGTTCTGTGTAGCGATTCTTTTGGTCTGCCTTGTTTCCTATTACCAGATGATTTCCAAATGAATGCCTGACTTTCTTCATTCATTCTCAGCACATAACCGATGTGGGAGCCGCGATAGCTCAGTGGTTAGTGAACTGGACTACCACGGACAAGGGGTAGGGTTCGATCCCAACCGACGGCTTCCGGGTTCATCCAGCCTTAAATGGGTACCGGGTTTTTTTTTTTTCTGGGAAAGTAAAGCAGCACGGGCGTAATACTGACCACATTACCCCATAAATCATGTGCTGAAGGTCTGTAAAATATAGGGTCACTAACACCATATTATTCGAAAATAAATGTCTAAGGAAAATACTTTGTATAGAATGGAACGAATTCAAAACAAACGAGGAAATTAGAGAAATCGCCAATCAACCACTAATATCTTCAGTAATAAAGAAAAGACGATGGTCATACGTTGGACATGTGATGAGAAGAGATAATAATCGAATAGCAAAGCAAGCCCTCATATGGGAAACAACAGGTAAAAGAAAAAGAGGAAGACCCAGGGAGACACTGAGAAGAACATTGATGAGAGAGGCAAGAGCAGCAGGAATCGGCTCCCTCAATGAGATAGAACTGCTTGCACAGAACAGAGACAGATGGCGAGATTTGATAAAATATCTTTAAAAGAAAACTGCTAGAACAAAAATTCATATAGGAGAAGGTGTATCTTGGTCTACGCCCTATGGGCCGGTTACGGCTCGAAAGGTCAATAGATAGAACAACAATTTACAACACAAATAATATACAACAATTTACAACACAAATAATATACAACAATTTATGACACATTTGTAATTTTACAAAAATCTGAACATAAGATATGTACAGGAAATGTGGAGATATAACTTATTTATAGCTAAGCTTCTCGTAGATAAAAGATATGTGTAAGTTGTGCGCGTGTGTGTGCGCGCACCTTGTCGTCTCTGCTACACGAAAATGTCATTTAAATTATCCGCTTTAGAGAAAAAAAAATCAAATATGAACAAAAAAAGACATTAAAAATAAACAATAAGATAGGACATTAATGCTCTGTATGATAGAATCTCGATTTTTAAATATTCCGAAACAAAAAGCTCAGTTCTAAAAGCAGATGAATCTCCATGTCAAGGTCTATATCGTTTTCGTAATTCCATTTCTCTGTGACGCGAATAAAACATGACAAATGCCAAGAATGATGTCAGAATTCGTGTTTTCGAAAGCATTACAATAAGAGTGTTACAGTAGCAGGACACTAAAAGTGCAAGACACGAAGCAGGTAACAGGTTAACACAATCAATAGGTTCTGGTTCAGGTAGAGGAAGTACAGTTACCGTACTTCTCTCTTTATCTGAGACAGCGATCTGAGCTCTTTGTGAATTTTGTATAATTATCATCAAGTGCCAAAGACCTCGGGGGTTGAACCAGAAAGAAATCACCGATTGGAAGTAAACAAATTCATGTGGCGTGGGCGATCATGTCCTTCCACAACCTTCTACCCACAGTGCATTGTATCAATTCTGTTGTTGACTGCTTCCTGTGCCGTGACACCAAGCTATCTAGTATTTTCTCTCTTTGCCGTCCGCTATCTCTCTTTATTTTGCAGTTGTAACCAAGTATTCCTACTTTCCTCTTCTCATGATGTGCCCGAAAAATGTTGATTGTTTCTTTCTGATGTTTTTCAGGAGCGCCATTTTAATGTTGGCCTCTTTGAGAATTTCCTCATTGGTCTTTTTAGCTGTCCAGGGAACCTTAATCATTCTTCTGAAAAATCCCATCTCTGTGCCTCTAACTGTCTTTCATTTGTTTGTCTACTGTCCATGATTCGCTTCCATAGGTCAGAACTTGTTCAATCTTTTATAGTAAAGTTATTCACGTTCTGGCAGAACATTATCAACAAGTTCTTCTACTTCATGAAACTTTCTCAACCTTTGTGTGGGTCTCCAGCCAGTCTTCTTTCTTCCTACATTTCAGAAATAGAGGCTGTTCAAGTTAGCATCATCACTGCACACCGGACGATCCCACAGGTGCTTCGATATCCCCCTCGAGGAAATCCCAGGATAATCCTGTCCCACGTGCACGAACTCTCTAGCACGGCCTGGGATCCGCGGAGTGGGTAGGTTTTGGCTGTCAATGGCATTCTTACCCTGGCATGTACCCTGGCATATACCCTGTCATGTATCCTGGCATATACCCTGGCATGTAACCTGGCATGTACCCTGGCATATACCCTGGCTTGTATCCTGGCATGTACCCTGGCATGTACCCTGACATGTACCCTGGCATATACCCTGTCATATACCCTGGCATGTAACCTGGCATGTACCCTGGCATGTACCCTGACATGTACCCTGGCATATACCCTGTCATATACCCTGGCATGTAACCTGGCATGTACCCTGTCATATACCCTGGCATGTAACCTGGCATGTACCCTGGCATGTACCCTGGCATGTACCTTGGCATGTACCCTGGCATATACCCTGGCAGCGGTCATATTTATGGCTTACTCATTTCTATTCTGACTTCCAAACGTTCTTTAACGTGTTCGAGTGCACACACATAGCCGTTATCCGAGAAGGCTAGACATCGGATCTCACTACCCAAGAGATCAGGGGAGGGTGTACCGTCAAAAAAAAAAACAGGAATTAATTGTTTTCCTATTTTTGAAAAATCACCAACGCTTCTGGGGGGGATTTGAACTCCGGTCCTTCCTGTATGAGGCCGACGTGGTAGCTGTAAAACACCCACTCCCACTCGCTATCAATCACACACTGAGATGAGCATGCAGGATGGGCAGCAGAACATCACACCGCCTATTCTTCGTAAAATTCCACACAGAACCTAATATTACATGGTTCTGTTCTTTGATGTTGCTCATGCTGATATTCTGGAGGTTTAAACATCAAACATCAGTCAATGTCAGTGTAAACATCAAACATCAGTCAATGTTAGTTTATATATCAAACATGAGTCAATGTTAGTTTATACATCAATCAATCAGTTCATGCCATTTAAAAAAAAAACATGAGTCAATCAAACATCAAACATGAGTCAATCAGTCAGTGTCAGCCGGCATCAGAAACGTAGAAATAAATACATCAAACATGAGTCATCAAATATATCTGGGGTGACCTGACTTTCGCTGACATTGTAGTAGAGCAATACGGGTAATTAGAACCACTACGTCATGTTCGTGTACACAGATAGTACCGATCATTAGAACTACTACGTCATGTTCGTGTACACAGATAGTACCGATCATTAGAACCACTACGTCATGTTCGTGTACACAGATAGTACCGATCATTAGAACCACTACGTCATGTTCGTGTACACAGATAGTACCGATCATTAGAACTACTACGTCATGTTCGTGTACACAGATAGTACCGATCATTAGAACTACTACGTAATGTTCGTGTACACAGATAGTACCGATCATTAGAACCACTACGTCATGTTCGTGTACACAGATAGTACCGATCATTAGAACCACTACGTCATGTTCGTGTACACAGATAGTACCGATCATTAGAACTACTACGTCATGTTCGTGTACACAGATAGTACCGATCATTAGAACTACTACGTCATGTTCGTGTACACAGATAGTACCGATCATTAGAACTACTACGTCATGTTCGTGTACACAGATAGTACCGATCATTAGAACTACTACGTCATGTTCGTGTACACAGAACTATCATTCACCTCCCCCCCCCCCCCAAAAAAAAATGGTTTTGTTTACTGTCTCGACTACCTGATGTACTCGTACTTTCTACCTCGATGCATCCGTCAACCAACCTAGGACACTACGTACCTTGCATCCCTCGCAAGCATGCACGCCGTAATGGAAGCCACTGGCTCTATCTCCACAGACACGACACAGCACTGTCTCTCCGTCAAATTCTGTTTAAAATAAATAAATAAATAATCCACAATTTCATTTATTTTATATCATGTGTCTAATATATCATAAATAATGCAATTAATAAGAAGAATATTAACAATAACAATATTAACAAAACAACTACACACGACGCTGAACTAACATAGCAACCATAACAGATACAACACACATGTTGCCATGGAAATATACAAAACAATTCCATGTTTTCCCATCCGGTTCACTGATCGTGGACTATTGCTACTGTAGAGTCAAGTTACCAACCTACGCACAGCTTATTTGGACGGCTGGTTACTAAACATGGGGAAACACTATGACCCATGCTATATATCAGTGCCCTGTTCTCCATCGGCTTACTGTAGAGTAAATCCATGTTTCAAATCCAGCAGATCCACTAACCCAATCTAGCTCAGATCCACAAACCCAATCTAGCTCAGATCTATTAACCCAATCGATTACATATCCGGCAGCCGCGATAGCTCAGTGGTTAGTGTAAACTGGACTGCAAAGGACAAGAGGTCGAGTTCAATCCTGATCGACGGCTTCCGGGTTCACCCAGCCTTAAATGGGTACCGGATTTGTTTCTGTGAAAATAAAGCGGCACGGTGGTAATACCGACCACATTACCCCAAAAAATCATGTGCCGAAGGTCTGTAAAAATGATGGTCACTAACACCATATTCCCTATACGCCACTTGGCGTGACAGGGCTCTTTACTTTTTTTTTACTTTACATATCCATTATTCAATTCCAACACAAACCCGATCCAGTACATATCCATTTATTCAATCTAATCTAAAACAGATGCATTCATTAACCTAATCCATTACATATCAACTAATCCAACCCAGCTGACATTGTGAACACTAATCTCACTTTATCGCCATACCCCAACTGTGCCCCCAGCCCCCACCTTCCACAAACTGCCCCCCCCACCCCCAGTGAGCGACATAAAACAAACGGACGATTTTAGAGTATTGTATTAACACAAACGGAGACAAGACACCTTGTTGAAGACCTTTCTTGAGGATAAGGAGATCGCTGTCGATGCGAGATGGGCAGGAAAGAGATGGTCCAACCTAAACGATCAGAACAGTACTCACAGGATAGCAGTACGATATAGATGGGAGAGGCACATCAACATATGGAGTGTAACCGTCTGAGAGCGTGTACCAACACGACACGAAGATGGCTCAACACGACACGAAGATGGGTAGATGACACTTTCTGTTAGCGTGTACCAACGCGAGACGAAGATGGGTAGATGACACTTTCTGTTAGCGTGTACCAACGCGAGACGAAGATGGGTAGATGACACTTTCTGTTAGCGTGTACCAACGCGAGACGAAGATGGGTAGATGACACTTTCTGTTAGCGTGTACCAACGCGACACGAAGATGGGTAGATGACACTTTCTGTTAGCGTGTACCAACGCGACACGAAGATGGGTAGATGACACTTTCTGTTAGCGTGTACCAACGCGAGACGAAGATGGGTAGATGACACTTTCTGTTAGCGTGTACCAACGCGAGACGAAGATGGGTAGATGACACTTTCTGTTAGCGTGTACCAACGCGAGACGAAGATGGGTAGATGACACTTTCTGTTAGCGTGTACCAACGCGACACGAAGATGGGTAGATGACACTTTCTGTTAGCGTGTACCAACGCGACACGAAGATGGGTAGATGACACTTTCTGTTAGCGTGTACCAACGCGAGACGAAGATGGGTAGATGACACTTTCTGTTAGCGTGTACCAACGCGAGACGAAGATGGGTAGATGACACTTTCTGTTAGCGTGTACCAACGCGACACGAAGATGGGTAGATGACACTTTCTGTTAGCGTGTACCAACGCGAGACGAAGATGGGTAGATGACACTTTCTGTTAGCGTGTACCAACGCGAGACGAAGATGGGTAGATGACACTTTCTGTTAGCGTGTACCAACGCGAGACGAAGATGGGTAGATCACACTATGTGTTAGCGTGTACCAACGCGAGACGAAGATGGGTAGATGACACTTTCTGTTAGCGTGTACCAACGCGAGACGAAGATGGGTAGATGACACTTTCTGTTAGCGTGTACCAACGCGACACGAAGATGGGTAGATGACACTTTCTGTTAGCGTGTACCAACGCGACACGAAGATGGGTAGATGACACTTTCTGTTAGCGTGTACCAACGCGAGACGAAGATGGGTAGATGACACTTTCTGTTAGCGTGTACCAACGCGAGACGAAGATGGGTAGATGACACTTTCTGTTAGCGTGTACAACGCGACACGAAGATGGGTAGATGACACTTTCTGTTAGCGTGTACCAACGCGACACGAAGATGGGTAGATTACACTTTCTGTTAGCGTGTACCAACATGACACGAAGAATGAGGGCAAAATGACATTTTCTGTTAGCAAGAGCAGAAAGACACAGAAAGACACAGAAAGACACAGAAAGACACAGAAAGACACAGAAAGACAGAAAGAAAACAAGATGAGTTAGCGTGTAGCAGAAAGACACAGAAAGAAAACAAGATGAGTTAGCGTGTAGCAGAAAGACACAGAAAGAAAACAAGGTGAGTTAGCGTGTAGCAGAAAGACACAGAAAGAAAACAAGGTGAGTTAGCGTGTAGCAGAAAGACACAGAAAGAAAGCAAGATGAGTTAGCGTGTAGCAGAAAGACACAAGATGAGTTAGCGTGTAGCAGAAAGACACAGAAAGAAAGCAAGATGAGTTAGCGTATAGCAGAAAGACACAGAAAGAAAACAAGATGAGTTTGCGTGTAGCAGAAAGACACAGGAAGACACAGAAAGACACAGAAAGACACAGAAAGACACAGAAAGACACAGGAAGACACAGAAAGACACAGAAAGACACAGAAAGACACAGAAAGACACAGGAAGACACAGAAAGACACACAAGTAGAAACCAAAACTCCAAGAGTTAAAAGTTCACAAGTTGACCCTGACATGTCGGCTACCCTGACCTGACTGGGAGGGTTAACACAACCGAATACTTTCAGGTGTGTGGTTAAATCAACTCGTCATGTCACAACCTGCGCTAATTAATTAATTAATTAACAGCCAAAGTGACAAGCCGTCAAAGCAAACCACGTGATACACATGAGCCAGGTAGGTTTCACTACTAGATTTAATTTGACACGATTAAATCACTAAATACATCACACAGCGAAATATTACACTGGGAGATACACACTGACATCAAGTAAACAACATATTAAATAATATGCGTGGCCGCGTGTATAGCTACAGAGACCAAACAAAGATTTAAAAATATTTTTTTTTAGATCTGTGTTATGTTTTTTGGCTTGGATTTATGTGTTTAATTTGTTATAGTTTGTTTGTTATAACTGATGAAGGTTTTTGCCGAAACGTTGTTGTTTGTCTTGTCTTTCTGTTAGTTTAACTGCTGGATACTATTTTATGTTTATTTTCTTTGCGAGTGTAATGATGATAGGATGAGTGGTTGCCTTCACGGTTGCCTATCCAGACAGAAGAAGTGCTGAAGGCAGGCACTTATTCTTCTTCTACCTTTCAGCTCCCTGTGGAGCATAGGTCTTCAACAAACACTTTCAGGTCCCTGTGGAGCATAGGTCTTCAACAAACACTTTCAGCTCCCTGTGGAGCATAGGTCTTCAACAAACACTTTCAGGTCTCTGTGGAGCATAGGTCTTCAACAAACACTTTCAGGTCTCTGTGGAGCATAGGTCTTCAACAAACACTTTCAGGTCTCTGTGGAGCATAGGTCTTCAACAAACACTTTCCAAGCAGTTCTGTTTCTTGCCATTCTTTTAAGATCATTCCATGTCTTCCACATCATCTTCATCTCTGCTTCCATCTGTCTTAAAGAGGAAAACCAAGGAATTTTTGGAGAAGACAGATCTGACCTGATGACTTGACATGTGGCAGACTGAGAGATTTAGACAGACAGAGAAGACATATCTGACCTGAAGACTTGACATGTGGCAGACTGAGAGATTTAGACAGACAGAGAAGAGAGATCTCACATACGTATGTATATCTGGCATACAAAGCGAGAGATAAGTTCAGTCAGTAGACAGAGAAAACAGGTCTGATTACAGCTCTGACGTAACTAAACAGCTTATCGAGGTCAACATAACAGCTTTCGCTCCACATTCCAGAACCTTCGCAGCGCACTGTTAGCACAAGCCATACCTAGGGGCAACAATCGAGGCCTGGGATTTGAAGGGGATTAATCGAGGCGATGACATTAAAAGTGACCATAATAGACGATATAAGTTACATTTGTTGCATTTATCGTAGAAAAGACTTGTAACAATCAACGAAATGGAACTGATTCATGCAAGCACACACACACACACAAAACCCTCGCCCTGTCCTCGGCTTGTCCCTTCATTTCCGTTACTTAACGCCAAATAAAGATGGACAACTAAAAGAAGTGGAGGAATTTCAATATCTAGGAAGTCTAGAGACAAACGATAATTCGGAAGCAGCAGAAATAGACTCAAGATGCAACAAAGCTGGATTATTCTCCTCAGGCATTATTTGGTCTATACGCAATAATTTTGATGATTTGTCTCTAGCATTATTTGGTCTATACGCAATAATTTTGATGATTTGTCTCTAGCATTATTTGATCTATACATGAGAATTTGGATGTTTATCCTCTATAGCATTATTTGATCTATACATGAGAATTTGGATGTTTATCCTCTATAGCATTATTTGATCTATACATGAGAATTTGGATGTTTATCCTCTATAGCATTATTTGATCTATACATGATAATTAAAGCTGAGTCCTTTATTTTGCTTTCCTTTACTATAATGTCTAACATTTCTAATTATGTCATAGGACATTAAAAGTGATCATAAGAGACGCTATCAGTTACATGTTTGCATTCCCTATATTACACCATATTCCCTATACGCTACTTGGCATGACGGGGGCTCTGTACTTTACATTTTTTCGACGCTGAAAGGCAAATGAGGAAGGAAAGAGGAAGAAGAAGAAGGATGAGTGGAATGTAGTTCCCTCAGGGCATCATCATTCACACATGTAGGTGACATCCTCATCATTCACACATGTAGGTGACATCCTCATCATTCACACATGTAGGTGACATCCTCATCATTCACACATGTAGGTGACATCACCATCATTCACACATGTAGGTGACATCACCATCATTCACACATGTAGGTGACATCATCACTTACGCATGTAGGTGACATCATCATTCACGCATGTAGGTGACATCATCATTCACGCATGTAGGTGACATCATCATTCACACATGTAGGTGACATCATCATTCACGCATGTAGGTGACATCATCATTCACGCATGTAGGTGACATCATCATTCACGCATGTAGGTGACATCATCATTCACGCATGTAGGTGACATCATCATTCACGCATGTAGGTGACATCATCATTCACGCATGTAGGTGACATCATCATTCACGCATGTAGGTGACATCATCATTCACGCATGTAGTGACATCATCATTCACGCATGTAGGTAACATCATCATTCACGCATGTGAAGTGAATCATCATTCACTCTGTAGCTGACATCATCATTCACGCATGTAGGTGACATCACCATTCACACATTAGGTTCATCATCATTCACGCATGTAGGTGACATAGGTCATTCACGCATGTACTTCATCATTCCACATGTAGGAGCATCACCATTCAACAAACTTTCACTCACCATTCACACATAGGTGACATCAACATTCACACTTTCATCACCATTCACACAGAGGTCATCAACATTCACACTGTCAGCAATGTTTTGTTGACTGTAATTAACATATCACTTTCAGCGGATGTGGAGCAAAATGTCTTATAATGAAGATATGTCGCTCCATGTAAAACATAGGTCTTCTTCTATCTTTCAGCTCCCTGTGGAGCAGAGGTCTTCAACAAACACTTTCAGCTCCCTGTGGAGCATAGGTCTTCAACAAACACTTTCAGCTCCCTGTGGAACATAGGTCTTCAACAAACACTTTCAGCTCCCTGTGGAGCAGAGGTCTTCAACAAACACTTTCAGCTCCCTGTGGAGCAGAGGTCTTCAACAAACACTTTCAGCTCCCTGTGGAGCATAGGTCTCCAACAAACACTTTCCAAGCCGTTCTGTTTCTTGCCATTCTTTTAAGATCATTCAAAGTCTTCCTCATCATCTTCATCTCTGCTATGATCTGTCTTCTCCAAGAATATTTTGGTCTTCCTCTTTGTCTTTTTCTTTTGGGATTCCAAAAAGGGCCTGTTGTGTAATACTCTCAGTTGGCGTCCTCAGTGTGTATCCTATCCAGCGCCATCGTGTTTATGAAGTTTTTTTTCCTTTTTTCATCTTACTTTTTTTTACAGTACAGGATAGCCGGCCCCATGTCCAACCCTCCTTAGTCACCTCTTACGAACACGCCTGGTAGGGAACAGCGCTACAATTCTTGACTCCCTTTTCGAGCCCCAGCAACGCACAGATAAATTAAAACATATTCATGAATAATTTTTTTTAAAAATCAGAACTAAAATACCAGATTGATTAACGCACCCATAAATTGTGCAAATGACGCCCCAAACTGAGCTCAATCTAAAATAATAAAACAAGCCCCCCCCCCCCCCCCCCCTTGCGGCACACGCCCAATTCTCTGGACAGATTGGAATGAAAGAAGAAATGCAGAAAGGTCAAGGCGGAACGACCCTTACTATGGAGGGTTAAGGTCCCATATTCCTGGCAAACATGCGCCGATCAAAAGGTTGCATGACAACGAACTGAGACCCAGGCGATCGGCTTCACCGAGATCTCGACAACGCAGAAAACAGCCGAGGCCAATGACCGACTTAGAGTGGGTTCATCTTACGTGAGAGGTAACTAGGGAACATTCGATGTCCCTGGGTAGGCATCCCCCTATCGGAACTCTAAATGAATGTCTTGGTTTTAATGTCACGGTGAGGTGGGTAGCGATGAGGCGTTGAGGTTACGACGCCCGCACAGTCGCTAATAAAATACGAAATTTGAATCTCGCGTGAAGCAGTTGATCTCCAGCTCCATTCCAGAACAAATTCCTGTTTAAATCGAGTACCTAGTCCAATCGAACACGGAGGTTAAACGAAGGCTCTGCATTCATAATGGGCAAGTAAAGGCATTTGATGTTTCTAGGATCACTGACGCAAACCACTATGGTTTGGCCCAAACCTCTAGGTTCACTGACGCAAACCTTTAGTGTCACTGACGCAAACCTTTTGTGTCACTGACACAAACCTCAGTGTCACTAACGCAAATCTCTGACGCAAACCTCTAGTGTCACTGACGCTAACTTCTAGGGTTACTGACGCAAACATTTAGTGTCACTGACGCAAACCTCTAGGGTCTGACCCAAACCTCTAAGATGACTGACCCAAACTACTAGGGTCTGGCCCAAACCTCTAGGGCCACTGACCCAAATCTCTAAGATGACTGACCCAAACCACTATGGTCTGACCCAAACCTCTAAGATGACTGACCCAAACTACTAGGGTCTGGCCCAAACCTCTAGGGTCACTGACCCAAACTTCTAATCTCTACCCCCTGATAGCCACATCTACTGCTATGTGACGCTGTCTCCAGATCTGGTCAAATCTGGCGTCTACCTACTTCACCCCCCCCCCCCCCCCCGTTAACGATGCGTGTAGAGCACAGCGCAGAGAATGGAAGTTTTGAAACGTGGATGGGTCGGGAATTGGGTGGATGGAAAAGAAGACAAGAAGGAAGTTGTGAATCAGCTGAAAATTGGAAACAAATTTACTGAACACAACTCGAACAAGACAACTGAACACAGCTCGAACAAGACAACTGAACACAGCTCGAACAAGACAACTGAACTTTGTGGGTCATGTGAAGAGACATAACACCCTTCTAAAGGTCATCTAGGAAGGCAAGGTACAAGGTAGACGAGGCAGACCAAGACTAAAGCGGAGTAACTAAAGTAAAGTAGTCCCCGTCACGCCAAGTGGCGTATAGGGAATATGGTATTAGGGACCATACATTTTACAGACCCTCGGCGTATAATTTTTGGGGTAATGTGGTCGGCATCACGCCCGTGCCGCTTTACTTTATCAGAAAAAAATTCCTATTCTTTGTTTATTTCAATTTTGCATTTTCCATCACTGCTTATAGTATGTCCCAGGTAGTTGTAGCTCTGGACTGTCTCCAGATGTTTTCCCTTAACTGTGATATTTATTTGTAGGTCTTGAGAATTTCCTTTGTTTATGATCATAGTTTTAGTCTTGTCCATATTGGTTGCTTGTTATGTTTCTCCAGTAAAAGTGCCGGCAAGGCCCAGAAAGCTGTTAAAGCCCGCCACACTCGATGAGTCAAAGCTCTTCTGCTAGTCGTGACGTCAATACAGCAAACACCCCCCCCCACCACCACCACCACTCTCTGGGAAGGGATCACGCCAATCCCCACCCCTCCCATGAAGTTGACACTTGCTATAATGACGTCACTAACACTGGCCACATTTAGTAAAATATCAGCCAGATACAATTGTGTATAGGTTGTCTTTACCTTTCACAAAAACCTCTCACACAAACCTCTCACACAAACCTTTCACACAACCTCTCACACAAATCTTTCACACAAACCTCTCACACAAACCTTTAACACAAACCTCTCACACAAACCTCTCACACAAACCTCTCACACAATCTTTCACACAAACCTCTCACACCAACCTCTCACACAAACCTCTCACACAAATCTTTCACCAAACCTCTCACACAAACCTCTCACACAAACCTCTCACACAAACCTCTCACACAAACCTCTCACACAAACCTTTCACACAAACCTCTCACACACCTCTCACACACCCCTTCACACAAACCTCTCACACAACCTCTCACACAAACCTCTCACACAAACCTCTCACACAAACCTCTCACACAACCTCTCACACAAATCTTTCACACAACCTCTCACACAAACTTTCACACAAACCTCTCACACAAACCTCTCACACAAACCTTTCACACAAACCTCTCACACAAACTCTCACACAAACCTCTCACACAAACCTCTCACACAAACCTCTCACACAAACCTCTCACACAAACCTCTCACACAAATCTTTCACACAAATCTCTCACACAAACCTCTCACACAAACCTCTCACACAAACCTCTCACACAAACCTCTCACACAAACCTCTCACACAAATCTTTCACACAAACCTCTCACACAAACCTCTCACACAAACCTTCACACAAACCTCTCACACAAACCTCTTACACAAACTTTCACACAAATCTTTCACACAAACCTCTCACACAAACCTCTCACACAAACCTCTCACACAAACCTTCACACAAACCTCTCACACAAACCTCTCACACAAACCTTTCACACACAAACTCTCACACAAACCTCTCACACAAACCTCTCACACAAACCTCTCACACAAACCTCTACACAAACCTTTCACACAAACCTCTCACACAAACCTCTCACACAAATCTTTCACACAAACCTCTCACACAAACCTTTCACACAAACCTCTCACACAAACCTCTCACACAAACCTCTCACACAAACCTCTCACACAAACCTCTCACACAAACCTAACCTTATCAAAACTGATCCTTGCCGGAAAGGGGGGGGGGGCAATATCTATGTAGACAGTAACTTCTTTTCGTCCTCATTTACCTTACAGCGTCGAGGAACATAGACAATAACAAACACTAAGGATTCCATGGTCCCCCCCCCCCACGAGCTATAAATAGACCAGTCCACGCTAGCAATGTCCATGATTAACGTCCAGGTCGTACGGCTATCGATTAAAGAGAAGGACAAAAATAACGTGTGCTTCTATTGATGAACACGATATGTAGGGGAAATGCCTACAGCTTGTGCTGTAATGGTCAAACAAGATAGATCACTGTAGAAAGAAACCAATTTGCTGCCTTCATCAAGGTTGTTTTCCTTGAAGAACCACCGCTGGAGACAAGCAACTGCTGCTTTATAGAATGGTTTATGAAAATAAAAAATAAAGGCGTCAGTAAAATAAAAGAGTCAGTAAAATAAAAGAGTCAGTAAAATAAAGGCGTCAGTAAATAAAAGCGTCAGTAAAATAAAAGAGTCAGTAAAATAAAGGCGTCAGTAAAATAAAGGCGTCAGTAAAATAAAGGCGTCAGTAAAATAAAAGCGTCAGTAAAATAAAAGCGTCAGTAAAATTAAAGAGTCAGTAAAAAAAGAGTCAGTAAAAAAAAGGCGTCAGTAAAATAAAGGTGTCAGTAAAATAAAAGAGTCAGTAAAATAAAAGAGTCAGTAAAATAAAGGCGTCATTAAAATAAAGGCGCCAGTAAATAAAAGAGTCAGTAAAATAAAGGCTTCAGTAAAATAAAGGCGTCAGTAAAATAAAGGCTTCAGTAAAATAAAGGCTTCAATAAAATAAAGGCTTCAGTAAAATAAAGGCGTCAGTAAAATAAAGGCGTCAGTAAAATAAAGGCTTCAGTAAAATAAAGGCGTCAGTAAAATAAAAGAGTCAGTAAAATAAAGGCTTCAGTAAAATAAAGGCGTCATTAAAATAAAGGCGCCAGTAAAATAAAAGAGTCAGTAAAATAAAGTAAAAAAAAGTAAAGTACCCCCCGTCACGCCAAGTGGCGTATAGGGAAATATGGTGTTAGTGACCCTATATTTTACAGACCTTCAGCACATGATTTTTGGGGTGATGTGGTCGGTATTACGCCCGTGCTGCTTTTACTTTCCCAGAAAAAATCCGGTACCCATTTAAGGCTGGGTGAACCCGGAGCCGTCGGTTGGGATCGAACCCTACCCTTGTCCGTAGTAGTCCAGTTCACTAACCACTGAGCTATCGCGGCTCCTACTAATTTTTAGGGAATTAGTAAAACCCAGGTGTCCTCGCCAGGATTACGAAACCCGGCTGTTGCCGTGGTAAGCCAACCGAGTAAAATAAAGGCTTCAGTAAAATAAGGGCGTCAGTAAATAAAGGCTTCAGTAAAATAAAAGAGTCAGTAAAATAAAGGCTTCAGTAAAATAAAGACTTCAGTAAAATAAAGGCTTCAGTAAAATAAAGGCTTCAGTAAAATAAAGGCGTCAGTAAAATAAAAGTTACTCCCGCTCCCTTGCTTGGCGTATGGGGTATTACGGTGTTTGTGACATATGTTTACATCACAGGGCACATTTTCAATGATGTGGTCGGCATCACGCCAGACCGCCTTTATTTTCTAGAAATATATCTGGTACTTATTTTTAGAGGCCGGGTGAACCTCCGTAGCTTTGTCGGTCGGAAAAAAAATCCACCAGTTTTGGGGATTTAAGCTAGGAGGATAGGGAAGAGAGGACACCTGGCATGCGACGGGACCGCATGGTGCATGACACCGTGCAGTGCAACGAATGAACAAGCTAACGAGGACGACGGAAGTTACGTCACAAAGCTTGATTAAACTATGGAAAGATGGGAAAGAACTGTGATCAAAACAAAGAGCTAATTATCTTATCTTGATCGTTCCATCGCTGCTAGACGTCACATCCGCTGACATCACATCCGTTGACGTCACATAGGCTAAGAGTGTTTTCCGCCAAACCCTGGGCGAAATGATCGATCTATCTAATGAATCTATGCCTGCCACCTTTGCTTCCCTTATCAGTGTTCTCTTCGGTGTCTCTCTAGGTCAGTGGTTCTCAATGCGGTGCCACCGCGTGTTCTCTTGATGCCCACCGCGTGTTCTCTTGATGCCCACCGCGTGTTTTCTTGGTGCCTGCCGCATGTTTTCTTGGTGCCTGCCGCATGTTTTCTTGGTGCCCACCGCATGTTTTCTTGGTGCCTGCCGCATGTTTTCTTGGTGCCTGCCGCATGTTTTCTTCGTGCCCACCGCATGTTATCTTGGTGCCTGCCGCATGTTTTCTTGGTGCCTGCCGCATGTTTTCTTGGTGCCCACCGCATGTTTTCTTGGTGCCTGCCGCATGTTTTCTTGGTGCCTGCCGCATGTTTTCTTGGTGCCTGCCGCATGTTTTCTTGGTGCCCACCGAGTGTTTTCTTGGTGCCACAACGCACAATAAAGACAAGTGGAACTATTGAAACAGGTAAAAACAATTTTAATATCTGAGAACATAGTTAACCTCAGATGGAAGATGTACAACACAGGTGAGATGTAGAATGGCTCAGGCAAAAGCTGCTTTCCAAAAAATTAAGAAGATAGATACTATGCAATCCATTTTTGACAATAGAATTAAAATATTATGTAGAACCAGTCTTAACATATGAATGTGAGTCGTGGACAATATGACAACAGACAAGAAAATTACTGGAGGCTGTAGAAATGTGGTTTTATAGAAGAATGTTGAGAATACCATGGACAGCTAAGAAGAGTAAAGAAAAAGTTCTGAATATTTTTGGCCATGTAATGAGAGGGGAACAGCTGGAACATATTGTGACAGCTGGGAAAATTAAGGGGCAAAGAGATAGAGGGAAGCAAGAGAAAAGATACCAGACAGCTTAAGAGAATCGAGAGCCGCGATAGTTCAGTGGTTAGTGAACTGGACTACAATGGACTAGAGGTCAGGTTCGATCCTGATCGACTACTTCCGGGTTCACCCAGCCTTAAATGGTACCTGATTTTTTTCTGGGAAAGTAAAGCGGCACGGGCGTAATACCGACCACATTACCCTAAAAATCATGTGCCGAAGGTCTATAACAAGTATAGTCCACTAACACCATATGCCACTTGGCGTGACGGGCCACTTTACTTTTTACTTTAAGAGAATGACTTGGCAGACGGTCAACAACAGAAACGATAAATAACAGCCGGGATCGAGTTGTGGTGAGACATGATCACCTACGCCAGCAGGCACGGCACGTGATGATGAATGTCCTATACTAGATCCCCCCCCCCCCCCCTGGGGCACACGATGATGACGCTAGTACTACAATGTCTGCCACGTGACGCTGCCGTCAGTTACACGCTAAAACCCTAACAACAGTCGCGCCAACGACGTTATCAACTGTCAGCATTCAACCCCAAAGTTGAATAAATGTTCAACAGTGCACACTGACCTGCTACCAACCTCCAGGTCTTCATGGATCCCGCCCCTCCCAACCCAATTCTATTCGCTGCCCCCTCCACCAGTACCAGCAAACCCGCTTGAAGATTAGTCCCAGCGTAACCGGTCTACCTCATGGTCGCCTTAGAGCGGAAGATATCCCGTTCTCGCAGGGAAGTCATAAAGCAGGCCAGGTTGAATGAGGGCGCCATATGTTGTTTACGTGCTCTACTTCTCTCCCCTGGGCTATCTAGTGACCCAAATATGGCTGGCCCCAACAGCACAAGGCAAGTCAGAATATCGTCATTAGGGTCAAACCCTTGATCTCTGGTCTACAAGGCTCTTTGGCTTCTCTTAGTGGCTAGTAAGATCACAGCTGTTCATGCTCTTTTTTGTAGAATAGGCTACATGGGATTTGTTGTTTAGACCGTTCCTCTCATGACATCATATATTTTATGTTTTTTTCTTGTAGCTATGTGACATCATATATCTATGCTCTTTCATGTAGCTATGTGGCATCATATATTTATATTCCGTTCTTTCTTGTAGCTATGTGACATCATGTATTTTATGTTCTTTCTTGTAGCTATGTGACATCATGTATTTATGTTCTTTCTTGTAGCTATGTGGCATCATATATTTGTTGTCTTTTCTTGTAGATACATGACATTATATATATATATATATATATATATATAATGTGTGTTCTTTCTTGTAGCTACATGCCACCATATATTTGTTGTCTTTTCTTGTAGCTATGTGCCATCATATATTGTTGTCTTTTCTTGTAGCTACATGACATTATATCTATATATAAAATGTGTGTTCTTTCTTTAATAAACGTTTCGAGAACACCAGACCCAAGGGCCGGCCACGAAAAAGATGGACTGACGGAATATTAGAAAGACTAAGAAACATAACAGCAGGAGAGTCCACAGAAGAGTGAAGAATAGATTGAAGGAATATTGGCAGTCATCTTAGGGGGTGGAAAGAGGGGGTAATACAGTCAGCATTACGCCAGTAACGTTTTCTTTCCCAGAAAAAAATCCGGTAGGCACTTAAGGATGGGTGTACCTGGAATCCGTCGGTCAGGATCAAACCGGACCTCTTGTCCTTAGTAGTCCAGTTCACTAACCACTGAGCTATCGCGGCTCCCAGATGATGCACACGGCAAATAAAATGGTGTGTCCACCAGGTGGAAAGATTTGTTTGTTTGCTCTTGTTCCCTAACTCTAAATATCTAGCGAAGTTACGAGAGACAATTTTGCGTGAATTTCACTTATTCCAACTTTCAACACTGGCTGTGTGTTCATGTGTCCCTCGCCATACAAGCAGATTTCCTCGACTTCAGAGGCACTCTAAAAATGTTATCGTCGAGAGTTTTCACATTTCGGTTATATTGTTTACCAGATAGCGATCATTTTGGCCTACTCTTTTACATTTCCAACTATCAACAGTTCGTTAACGTGCGCATAATGCACACGAGCCCTTATATGTTTCGCCGCTATCTGAGAAGACTACACAAAGGATCTCACTACCTAGAGAGGACTAGACATCGGATCTCACTACCCAGAGAGGGCTAGACATCGGATCTCACTATCCAGAGATGGGGTTTACATCGAATCTCACTACCAAGAGAGGGCTAGACATCGAATCTCACTACCCAGAGAGGGCTAGACATCGGATCTCACTACCAGAGGGGACTAGACATAGGATCTCACTGCCCAGAGAGGGCTAGACATCGGATCTCACTACCCAGAGGGGACTAGACATAGGATCTCACTACCCAGAGATGGGGTTTACATCGGATCTCACTACCCAGAGAGGACTAGACATCGGATCTCACTACCCAGAGAGGACTAGACATCGGATCTCACTACCCAGAGATGGGGTTTACATCGGATCTCACTACCCAGAAAGGACTAAACATCGGATCTCACTACCAGAGATGGGGTTTACATCGGATCTCACTACCCAGAGGGGACTAGACATCGGATCTCACTACCCAGAGAGGACTAGACATCGGATCTCACTACCCAGAGAGGACTAGACATCGGATCTCACTACCAGAGAGGACTAGACATCGGATCTCACTACCCAGAGAGACTAGACATCGGATCTCACTACCCAGAGAGGACTAGACATCGGATCTCACTACCCAGAGAGGACTAGACATCGGATCTCACTACCCAGAGAGGACTAGACATCGGATCTCACTACCCAGAGAGGACTAGACATCGGATCTCACTACCCAGAGAGGACTAGACATCGGATCTCACTACCCAGAGAGGACTAGACATCGGATCTCACTACCCAGAGAGGACTAGACATCGGATCTCACTATCCAGAGAGGACTTGACATCGGATCTCACTACCCAGAGAGGACTAGACATCGGATCTCACTACCCAGAGAGGACTAGACATCGGATCTCACTACCAGAGAGGACTAGACATCGGATCTCACTACCCAGAGAGGACTAGACATCGGATCTCACTACCCAGAGAGGACTAGACATCGGATCTCACTACCCAGAGAGGACTAGACATCGGATCTCACTACCCAGAGAGGACTAGACATCGGATCTCACTACCCAGAGAGGGCTAGACATCGGATCTCACTACCCAGAGAGGACTAGACATCGGATCTCACTACCCAGAGAGGACTAGACATCGGATCTCACTACCCAGAAAGGACTAGACATCGGATCTCACTACCCAGAGAGGACTAGACATCGGATCTCACTACCCAGAGAGGACTAGACATCGGATCTCACTACCCAGAGAGGACTAGACATCGGATCTCACTACCCAGAGGACTAGACATCGGATCTCACTACCCAGAAAGGACTAGACATCGGATCTCACTACCCAGAAACCAGGGCAGGTAAAGCCACGACGAAAGCACGGATTCCATTTGTTTACCGCCGTCTGTGGTGGGATAATTAAACTCGGAACCCTCGTGTCTACAGGCCGACGCCTTACCTCTAGACCACCCAGCTGGTACAACACTATGACTCTGAACCTTTACATCCACAATTGTGAATCCACAAGATGACACGCAGAGTCAGGTGGAGTCAGGAAATTGTACATACACTAAACAGAGTCAAATGGAGTCATAAAATTGTACATACACTAAACAGAGTCAGATGGAGTCATAAAATTGTACATACACTAAACAGAGTCAGATGGAGTCATAAAATTGTACATACACTAAACAGAGTCAGATGGAGTCATAAAATTGTACATACACTAAACAGAGTCAGCGTCACTTAACAATGTCTGACGGTGTTAGAGAAGTCATAACTAAACTATGCATCTCCCTCAGCGTTCAGAAAAATATAAGAGAAAGTCTAGAATAATATTCATAATAATAAACTATCAATAAGAGTCATTCTGGTCGTTTCTTAGAAATCTTCACCTGTCTCTTGTGTTCTCGTTCATTCTCTTATCTTCTATGTTAAGACTTCATTAAACGTATTGTCTGCCTGACAGAATTGATAACCTTTCTCAATTCCAGAATTGCACTGTCCACCTTCCCTCTGCCCCAGGCAAGCGTTATCTGTGGTGGCCTTGAGAAACCTGGTTATCGCCAGTTCGGTAATTCGGTTAGCTGGTGTCAGCAAAACAACAGGCTTGTCTGCTGATACTGGGACTTGTTTTTGCTGCAGAACCTGCTACCTGCATATCGGTCGTTGTGGGTGCTATCGGGATGTCGTTATAGGTCACGATGTTGGGTTGCCACTGTGGGTCACGATGTTGGGTTGTCACTGTGGGTCACGATGTTGGGTTGCCACTGTAGGTCACGATGTTGGGTTGCCACTGTGGGTCACGATGTTGGGTTGTCACTGTGGGTCACGATGTTGGGTTGTCACTGTGGGTCACGATGTTGGGTTGCCACTGTGGGTCACGACGTTGGGTTGCCACTGTGGGTCACGATGTTGGGTTGCCACTGTGGGTCACGATGTTGGGTTGTCACTGTGGGTCACGATGTTGGGTTGCCACTGTGGGTCACGATGTTGGGATGTCATTGTAGGTCATGATGTTGGGATGCCACTGTAGGTCATGGTGTTGGGATGCCACTGTAGGTCATGATGTTGGGATGCCACTGTAGGTCATGGTGCTGAGATGCCATTGTAGGTCATGATGTTGGGATGCCACTGTAGGTCATGGTGCTGAGATGCCATTGTAGGTCATGATGTTGGGATGCCACTGTAGGTCATGGTGCTGAGATGCCATTGTAGGTCATGATGTTGGGATGCCACTGTAGGTCATGGTGCTGAGATGCCATTGTAGGTCATGATGTTGGGATGTCATTGTAGGTCATGATGTTGGGATGTCACTGTAGGTTATGGTGCTGAGATGCCATTGTAGGTCATGATGTTGGGATGTCATTGTAGGTCATGATGTTGGGATGCCATTGTAGGTCATGATGTTGGGATGCCACTGTAAGTCATGATGTTAGGATGTGATTGTAGGTCATGATGTTTAGATGCCACTGTAGGTCATGATGTTGGGATATCATTGTAGGTCATGATGTTGGGATGTCATTGTAGGTCATGGTGTTGGGATGTGATTGTAGGTCATGATGTTGAGATGTCACTGTAAGTCACAATGTGAGGAAAATTCCTCGGCGTTTAGTCTAAATCTTATTCCAATCCGAGGAGAATCCTGACCCACGTGCATGGACTCTGTAGCACGGCCTGAGATCTACGATGTGGGTAGGTTTCTGTAGACAATGTTGCCCTGGCAGCGGCACACATTTATGGCCTACTCATTTCGACTATAAATGCCAAAGGGATCTTTAACGTGCGCGAGTGCACACGTGGCATCATGTTTATTGCTGTTATCTGAGAGGGCTGAACATCGGATCTCACTATCCAAGAGCATCTCACTACACAAGAGGATCTCACTACCTAAGAGGATCTCACTACACAAGAGGATCTCACTACCCAAGAGGATCTCACTACACAAGAGCATCTCACTACACAAGAGGATCTCACTACACAAGAGGATCTCACTACACAAGAGCATCTCACTACACAAGAGGATCTCACTACACAAGAGGATCTCACTACACAAGAGCATCTCACTACACAAGAGGATCTCACTACACAAGAGCATCTCACTACACAAGAGGATCTCACTACACAAGAGGATCTCACTACCTAAGAGGATCTCACTACACAAGAGGATCTCACTACCTAAGAGGATCTCACTACACAAGAGGATCTCACTACACAAGAGGATCTCACTACCTAAGAGGATCTCACTACACAAGAGGATCTCACTACCCAAGAGGATCTCACTACACAAGACGATCTCACTACACAAGAGGATCTCACTACACAAGAGGATCTCACTACACAAGAGGATCTCACTACACAAGAGGATCTCACTACACAAGAGGATCTCACTACACAAGAGGATCTCACTACCGAAGAGGATCTCACTACCGAAGAGGATCTCACTACACAAGAGGATCTCACTACACAAGAGGATCTCACTACACAAGAGGATCTCACTACACAAGAGGATCTCACTACACAAGAGGATCTCACTACACAAGAGGATCTCACTACCGAAGAGGATCTCACTACACAAGAGGATCTCACTACACAAGAGGATCTCACTACACAAGAGCATCTCACTACACAAGAGGATCTCACTACACAAGAGGATCTCACTACCCAAGAGGATCTCACTACACAAGAGGATCTCACTACACAAGAGCATCTCACTACACAAGAGGATCTCACTACACAAGAGGATCTCACTACACAAGAGGATCTCACTACACAAGAGGATCTCACTACCGAAGAGGATCTCACTACACAAGAGGATCTCACTACACAAGAGCATCTCACTACACAAGAGGATCTCACTACACAAGAGGATCTCACTACACAAGAGGATCTCACTACCGAAGAGGATCTCACTACACAAGAGGATCTCACTACCCAAGAGGATCTCACTACACAAGAGGATCTCACTACACAAGAGGATCTCACTACACAAGAGGATCTCACTACCCAAGAGGATCTCACTACCCAAGAGAAATCTCACTACCCAAGAGGATCTCACTACCCAAGAGGATCTCACTACACAAGAGATCAGCAAAAGGTAACAAAAACCCACGGAACAATTTTTCCTATTTTTGACAAAATCACCACCGCTTCTGGTGGGCTTTGTGCCCAGATCCTTCCTGTCCTAAGGCTGACGTGCTACCTCTAGACTACCCAGTCCGTGTTGGACTGGTTAATTAAACTAAACCACTTTCTGTAAAGCTGAGTTTATTTTATTTTGTTTTAAATGGACGCATTAGCTTCTTGCAGCTGCTATCTGCCATGGAAATAATTTAGCAAATTTCACGCTTGTATAAAGGTAACATAGACCAAGAACAATAAGAACAAAGAAGAAAGTCGTAGAATGCAACAGAGAAATGACAAGAATGAAACATTAACATGACTATACCTGCTTCTGTTGAGGGAACACTCGTTCTGATTGGCTGGTTACTGGTGACGTTCAATCATGGATGATGACGTAGACAGCAAATTTTCCATCATTTACAGATGCCAGGAAAATTAATTAATTATTCACAAAACTCGGCGAACGAATAATGAAACGACGAGGGTTTGAATCAGATGAAATGACAATTATTACGTACTGATGACACTTCGTTTCCTTGAAAGATCATTCGGTATCACCGGAATATATTAAATGCATAGGCTGCCGTTTGAATTGATGGACTCGCAAATTGATGTAATATCGTATCAAGAAAAAAAAAGACTTTAATTTGATGAAAACAAAAAGGCTGTAAACATGTAAATAAAACGATAACAAGATTCACCGGGATAACAAAACACTTGTTGATGTAAAGTTAATTACATGTTCAGGGTAACAAACGTATTCATGTTGGTAATAATTCAGTCAAATTGTTCCATCTCTCCACGCTCACATTATAAATAACGTCTTCATATTAATGTCTGACGTCTACAATACCTGTTGCACATAATAAACCACTCAATTATATATACATAAGGGACATGCCTGGAATAACAATTGGAGGTCATAATATAAATAATCTAAGGTATGCTGATGATACAGTCTTTACAACCGCTAAGGATGAAAATGAGTTACAAGAAATGTGAAAACAGATCTATACCCATGTTTCATAGATTACACCAAAGCATTTGATAAAGTAAAGCACCAAAGAATAATAATACACATTTTAGAAAGCATAAACGTAGACAGCAAAGATCTAAGAATAATAAAGAACATGTACTGGCAACAAACAGCGGCCATAAGAACTGGAAACCAATTGGGAATGTTTCAACAAATAAAACAGGGTGTTAGACAAGGTTGTGTGCTGTCACCAGATTTGTTGAATATTTATAGTGAGATTATTTTAAGATCCACAAGGGGCATGCCTGGAATAACAATTGGAGGTCATAATATAAATAATCTATGGTATGCTGATGATACAGTCTTAATTCTAATAGACTTCAGTTGATGTAGCAAGAATTTAAGTTGTAGACTTCAGTTGATGTAGCAAGAATATAAGTTGTAGACTTCAGCTGATGTAGCAAAAATATAAGTTGTAGACTTCAGCTGATATAGCAAGAATATAAGTTGTAGACTTCAGCTGATGTAGCAAGAATATAAGTTGTAGACTTCAGCTGATGTAGCAAGAATATAAGTTGTAGACTTCCGCTGATGTAGCAAGAATATAAGTTGTAGACTTCAGCTGATGTAGCAAGAATTTAAGTTGTAGACTTCAGTTGATGTAGCAAGAATATAAGTTGTAGACTTCAGCTGATGTAGCAAAAATATAAGTTGTAGACTTCAGCTGATATAGCAAGAATATAAGTTGTAGACTTCAGCTGATGTAGCAAGAATATAAGTTGTAGACTTCAGCTGATGTAGCAAGAATATAAGTTGTAGACTTCAGCTGATGTAGCAAGAATATAAGTTGTAGACTTCAGTTGACATAGCAAGAAAAAAAAAATATCCGAGCTACAGGCACTTTCTTTTCCTCAGCGTTTAGTCTAAATGTTGCAGAGATGATGAGAGAAAAGTTGAGTCTGAATGTTGCAGAGATGATGAGAGAAAAGTTGAGTCTGAATGTTGCAGAGATGATGAGAGAAAAGTTGAGTCTGAATGTTGCAGAGATGATGAGAGAAAAGAAAAGTCTGAATGACAAAATGTAGTTTAGTTTACAGACATTTCATCTTCACTGCACAACGCACTCCATAGTACCCAGATCCGATCCTCAGAACGTTCCCCAGAATGAAGCCCGCCAACCACAACGCAATGAAAGCACTGAAGATGGCTTCAACTCAGATGTACAAATCCGTAGCATCGGCGAGGACCTTGTCTGCAAACTTCCTTAGAAGCCACTTACGACGGGCGTGACAGCAGCTCTATTCTTCTCTCCCCTCACCGCAGTCAGTGCCCTGGTAGCCACACAGACATGGCAGGTGACAGTAGCTCTATTCTTCTCTCCCCTCACCGCAGTCAGTGCCCTGGTAGCCACACAGACATGGCAGGTGACAGTAGCTCTATTCTTCTCTCCCCTCACCGCAGTCAGTGCCCTGGTAGCCACACGGACATTCCAGGTAACAGTAGCTCTATTCTTCTCTCCCCTCACAGCAGTCAGTGCCCTGGTAGCCACACGGACTGGCAGGTAACAGCAGCTCTATTCTTGTCTGCCTCACCGCAGTCAGTGCCCTGGTAGCCACACAGACATGGCAGCTGACAGTAGCTCTATTCTTCTCTTCCTCACCGCAGTTAGTGCTCTGGTAGCCACACAAACATGGCAGGTGACAGTAGCTCTATCTTCTCTCCCCTCACCGCAGTCAGTGCCCTGGTAGCCACACAGACATGGCAGCTGACAGTAGCTCTATTCTTCTCTTCCTCACCGCAGTTAGTGCTCTGGTAGCCACACAAACATGGCAGGTGACAGTAGCTCTATTCTCCTAATCGCAGTCAGTGCCCTGGTAGCCACACGGACATGGCAGCTGACAGTAGCTCTATTCTTCTCTCCCCTCACCACAGATAATGCCCTGGTACCACACGGACATGGCAGGTGACAGTAGCTCTATTCGTGTCATCCTCACCTCAGTTAGTGCCCTGGTAGCCACACGGACACAGCAGCTGACAGTAGCTATATTCTTCTCTCCCCTCACCGCAGTCAGTGCCCTGGTAGCCACACGGACACGACAGCTGACAGCAGCTCTATTCTTCTCTCCCCTCACCGCAGTCAGTGCCCTGGTAGCCACACGGACATGGCAGGTAACAGTAGCTCTATTCTTCTCTCCCCTCACCGCAGTCAGTGCCCTGGTAGCCACACGGACACGACAGCTGACAGCAGCTCTATTCTTCTCTCCTCTCACCGCAGTCAGTGCCCTGGTAGCCACACGACATGGCAGGTAACAGTAGCTCTATTCTTCTCTCCCCTCACCGCAGTCAGTGCCCTGGTAGCCACACGGACATGGCAGGTAACAGTAGCTCTATTCTTCTCTCCCCTCACCGCAGTCAGTGCCCTGGTAGCCACACGGACACGACAGCTGACAGCAGCTCTATTCTTCTCTCCCCTCACCGCAGTCAGTGCCCTGGTAGCCACACGAGTGTCTCTATAGACTTGTAGTTATTATCTCTCTCCAACACGTCCCAGAAAATCTAGCACATCATCACCTGATGGCTACTTCTTCATGTTCTGCCAATGACTGTCCAATTCACTGCCAGGATCCTCGCTTTACTTTCCTGATTATCCGGCTGGTCTCTCCGGACTATCGACTATACGGGCTGTTCCACTCTCTGGTTAAACGGGCTGTTCCACTCTCTGGTTAAACGGGCTGTTCCACTCTCTGGTTAGCCATCGGGCTCTTCAACTCTCAGGTTAAACGGGCTGTTCTACTCTCAGGTTAAACGGGCTGTCTACTCTCTGGTTAGCCATCGGGATCTTCAATTCTCTGGTTAAACGGGCTGTTCCACTCTCAGGTTAAACGGGTTGTACCACTCTCTGGTTAAACGGTCTGTTCCACTCTCTGGTAAACGGACTGTTCCACTCTCTGGTAAAACGGACTGTACCACTCTCGGTTAACGGACTGTTCCACTCTCTGGTTTAACGGGCTGTACCACTCTCTGGTTAAACGGGCTGTAAACTCTCTGGTTAAACGGCTGTTCCACTCTCTGGTTAAACGGGTTGTACCACTCTGGTTAAACGGGCTGTACCACTCTCTGGTTAAACGGACTGTTCCACTCTCTGGTAAAACGGACTGTACCACTCTCTGGTTAAACGGACTGTTCCACTCTCTGGTTAAACGGGCTGTACACTCTCTGGTTAACGGACTGTTCCACTCTCTGGTTAAACGGACTGTCCACTCTCTGGTTAAACGGACTGTTCCACTCTCTGTAAAACGGGTTGTACCACTCTCTGGTTAAACGGACTGTTCCACTCTCTGGTTAAACGGACTGTTCCACTCTCTGGTTAAACGGGCTGTTTCATTCTCCGGTTAAACGGCAATTTCTGAGAACTGGGTAGCAAGTTCTATCTGAAATGGCGTGGTCATCTCGGCATTCTGGTGAGTGAGAAGTTGGAAGTTGCTCCATCATTTGCTCCATCCTGTACTTTTTTTCCAAGACCACGTGATTTCGAATGAACGGCAAACATGCTCGCTCGATATTCCGAGGATAACTGTCCAGTTATCGTTGTCCTACATGAAGTTGTCTACATAGATTCAGTATTCCTTGTTCTAGATGATGTTGGCTACATAGATTCAATATTCTTTGTTCTAGATGATGTTGTCTACATTGATTCAATATTCCTTGTTCTAGATGTTGGCTACATAGATTCAATATTATTTGTTCTAGATGATGTTGACTGCATAGATTCAATATTCTTTGTTCTAGATGATGTTGGCTACATTGATTCAATATTCTTTGTCCTTGATGATGCTGGCTACATAGATTCAATATTCTTTGTTCTAGATGATGTTGGCTACATAGATTCAATATTCTTTGTTCTTGATGATGCTGGCTACATAGATTCAATATTCTTTGTTCTAGATGATGTTGGCTACATTGATTCAATATTCCTTGTTCTAGATGATGTTGGCTACATTGATTCAATATTCCTTGTTCTAAATGATGTTGGCTACATTAACTCAATATCCTTGTTCTAAATGATGTTGGCTACATTAACTCAATATTCCTTGTTCTTGATAATGCTGGCTACATTGATTCAATATTCCTTGTTCTAAATGATGTTGGCTACATTAACTCAATATTCCTTGTTCTAGATAATGTTGGCTGCATAGATTCAATATTCTTTGTTCTTGATGATGTTGGCTACATAGATTCAATATTCCTTGTTCTAGATAATGCTGGCTACATTGATTCAATATTCCTTTTCTAGATGATTTTGGCTACATTGATTCAATATCTCTTTGTTCTGGATGATGTTGGCTACATAGATTAAATATTCTTTGTTCTTGATGATGCTGGCTACATAGATTCAATATTCTTTGTTCTTGATGATGCTGGCTACATAGATTCAATATTCTTTGTCATAGATGATATGCTATTGGCTACATAGATTCAATATTCTTTGTTCTTGATGATGCTGGCTACATAGATTCAATATTCTTTGTCATAGTTGATATGCTATTGGCTACATAGATTCAATATTCTTTGTCATAGATGATATGATATTGGCTACATAGATCCGATATTCTTTGTTCTAGATATTGGCTACATAGATCCGATATTCTTTGTTCTAGATGATATGGCTACATAGATCCGATATTCTTTGTCCCTTCTCATTTCTTCCATATTTTTTCGCTGCATGTGGTCAAGGAGCTCTGTACACTTTCGTCTGTTGGTACCCACCCTAGAGTTGAAGTCTCCCCATTATGTAAAAATGTCTTCTCCTACTTTATCACATCGGGCAGCTCCATGAAGAAATCATCTTTTGCTCTTAGAATCATCACAGCAAAGTCACAGAATGTTCTTCTCCATTTGTTTTCACACAGATCATTCTCTCTCTCTCTCTGGGTATTTGTTGTCTAGTTGTCATGTTTTGATGTATGTGGAAACATACTGTATTTTTCAATGCATGATTGGATATAAAAAGATTTATGAACAACGATTGTATATCAGAATGTTGTTTTAGGTAAAAAGATTTACACAGTAAAATGTTACTAACAAGATTGTAACAGAAGGTTTTCATTAACGTAAAATATGGTTGAGTTAATAACGAACATATGGTTTGAGTTAATAACGTAATATGGTTGAGTTAATAACGTAACATATGGTTGAGTTAATAACGTAACATATGTTTGAGTTAATAACGTAACATATGCTTGAGGATTTCTGTGAAAGATGTCTTTGTGTTCTGAGTGATAGAGTAAAGATGTTGTGTTCTGAGTGATAGAGTAAAGATGTTGTGTTCTGAGTGATAGAGTAAAGATGTTGTGTTCTGAGTGATAGAGTAAGATGTTGTGTTCTGAGTGAAAGAGTAAAGATGTTGTGTTCTGAGTGATAGAGTAAAGATGTTGTGTTCTGAGTGAAAGAGTAAAGATGATGTGTTCTGAGTGATAGAGTAAAGATGTTGTGTTCTGAGTGATAGAGTAAGCTCTAGGGTTTGAGTGATAGAGTAAAGATTGTGTTCTGAGTGATAGAGTAAAGATGTTGTGTTCTGAGTGAGAGAGTAAAGATGTTGTGTTCTGAGTGAGAGAGTAAAGCTCTAGGTTTGAGTGATAGAGTAAAGCTCTAGGGTTTGAGTGATAGAGTAAAGGTCTAGGGTTTGAGTGATAGAGTAAAGCTCTAGGGTTTGAGTGATAGAGTAAAGATCTAGAGTGTGAGTGATAGAGTAAAGATCTAGGATCTGAGTGATAGAGTAAAGATCTAGAGTGTGAGTGATAGAGATAAAGATCTAGAGTATGAGTAATAGAGTAAAGATCTAGAGTCTGAGTGATAGAGTAAAGATCTAGGATCTGAGTGATAGAGTAAAGATCTAGGATCTGAGTGATAGAGTAAAGATCTAGGATCTGAGTGATAGATTAAAGATCTAGAGTCTGAGTGATAGAATAAAGATCTAGAATCTGAGTGATAAAGTAAAGATCTAGAGTCTGAGTGATAGAATAAAGATCTAGGATCTGAGTGATAGAGTAAAGATCTAGAGTCTGAGTGATAGAATAAAGATCTAGATCTGAGTGATAAAGTAAAGATCTATAGGTAGAGTGATAAAGTAATGAGCTATATCAGTGTAACAAAATAAAGATCTGGGGGCAAGATAATAAGTAAAGATCTACGGTAGAATGATTAAGTAAAGATCTAGAAGAGAATGATAGATTAAAGATCTACGCGTACAGTGATAAAGTAAAGATCTAAGGAATGAAAGGTAAAAATCTAGATGAAAATTATCATCAAGTAAATATCTTAGGACAGGAGTATAAAATAAAGATCTATCTAGGATAGAATGATACAGTCAGTAATTGTGATGGTAGTTCCGATCATTTCCTGACGCATAGAACTAAACGTTTGAGAGTGAAGTCCGCTGGTAGGTAGAACACTGATAGTGAAATGATAGATGACGGGGGCTGAAACTAGAACCTAACTAAAGAGAGGAAATCAAAGGGGAAGTGAGTTAACTACTAGCCACACGTTTAACACACGTATACAGGGACACATCAACATGAAGAAATTATCTGGCACTCGTTTACACATTGAGTGACCACCCACGCACTGGGTCCAACTAGATATATTCCGAGAACCGTTCTTTGATTCCGAAAAGAATTTTTGTAAAGAGAAACACAATCTGACATCCTGTGTCATCTAATTAAATGTGGATTAGAGCCCCAACTGTGCAATGCCTAGCTCAAATTAAAATGTCACAGAGTAGGGATTATATCACGTCAACTAAAACAGATGCAGGATTTCTGTTTCCAGTATTAGTCATTACATGAATAATCATTACAATGACACTGATACTACCACCGTAGCAGGCTAATTAAACGATATCCCGAATAATACACATCCACATGATTTTTAAAATCTATTTGTATGAATAATAATATCCATTGGGAAACATGGCTACCACAGGAATGGGGGGAAAAAAGGGAAACCGTGATGAAACTGGTTATTTCCTTGAGAATTACAAAGCAATACTGTGTCCCGCTGTACAACAAACCTTAGCGATGACTGGCACACGAAACGCCAGCCCGTTTGAGGCCAACTAACGCGACTCCAGGTCGAGTGAACTAGGCCTTGCCGACAAAACATTCGTGAAATTAGGCCTTGGGGTGAACTATCTTTAGCACACCCGGAAATGTAGGTTGATTACCCAACAACAGGGTCTGTCATGGAATCGTCCAGGGTGAGACCAAGCAAAAGGTTAAAGAAAGTTGTGTAATAAAGGTATCGTTAAGGGAGAGAAATACAAACTTAAAGACAGTTGTGATATATCAAGGGAGAGATTAAATACAAACTTAAAGACAGTTGTGATATATCAAGGAAGAGATTAAATACAAACTTAAAGACAGTTGTGATATATCAAGGGGAGATTAAATACAAACTTAAAGACAGTTGTGATATATCAAGGGAGAGATTAAATACAAACTTAAAGACAGTTGTGATATATAAAGGAAGAGATTAAATACAAATTTAAAGACATTTGTGATATATAAAGGAAGAGATTAAATACAAACTTAAAGACAGTTGTGATATATCAAGGAAGAGATTAAATACAAATTAAAGACATTTGTGATATATAAAGGAAGAGATTAAATACAAACTTAAAGACAGTTGTGATATATCAAGGAAGAGATTAAATACAAACTTAAAGACAGTTGTGATATATCAAAGAAGAGATTAAATACAAACTTAAAGACAGTTGTGATATATCAAAGAAGAGATTAAATACAAACTGAAAGACAGTTGTGATATATCCTTAAAGACAGTTGTGATATATCAAGGAAGAGATTAAATACAAACTTAAAGACAGTTGTGATATATCCTTAAAGACAGTTGTGATATACCCTTAAAGACAGTTGTGATATATCAAGGAAGAGATTAAATACAAACTTAAAGACAGTTGTGATATATCAAAGAAGAGATTAAATACAAACTTAAAGACAGTTGTGATATATCCTTAAAGACAGTTGTGATATATCAAGGAAGAGATTAAATACAAACTTAAAGACAGTTGTGATATATCAAAGAAGAGATTAAATACAAACTTAAAGACAGTTGTGATATATCCTTAAAGACAGTTGTGATATATCAAGGAAGAGATTAAATACAAACTTAAAGACAGTTGTGATATATCAAGGAAGAGATTAAATACAAACATAAAGACAGTTGTGATATCTCCTTAAAGACAGTTGTGATATATCAAGGAAGAGATTAAATACAAACTGAAAGACAGTTGTGGTATATCAAGGAAGAGATTAAATACAAACTAAAAGACAGTTGTGATATATCAAGAAAGAATTAAATACAAACTTAAAGGCAGTTGTGATATATCCTTAAAGACAGTTGTGATATATCCTTAAAGACAGTTGTGATATATCCTTAAAGACAGTTGTGATATATCAAGGAAGAGATTAAATACAAACTTAAAGACAGCTGTGATATATCAAGGGAGAGATAAATATAAACTTAAAGACAGTTGTGATATATCAAGGAAGAGATTAAATACAAACTTAAAGACAGTTGTGATATCAAGGGAGAGATTAAATACAAACTTAAAGACAGTTGTGATATATCAAGGGAGAGATTAAATACAAACTTAAAGACAGTTGTGATATATCAAGGGAGAGATTAAATACAAACTTAAAGACAGTTGTGATATATCAAGGAAGAGATTAAATACAAATTAAAGACATTTGTGATATATAAAGGAAGAGATTAAATACAAATTTAAAGACATTTGTGATATATAAAGGAAGAGATTAAATACAAACTTAAAGACAGTTGTGATATATCAAGGAAGAGATTAAATACAAATTTAAAGACATTTGTGATATATAAAGGAAGAGATTAAATACAAACTTAAAGACAGTTGTGATATATCAAGGAAGAGATTAAATACAAACTTAAAGACAGTTGATATATATCAAAGAAGAGATTAAATACAAACTTAAAGACAGTTGTGATATATCAAAGAAGAGATTAAATACAAACTTAAAGACAGTTGTGATATATCCTTAAAGACAGTTGTGATATATCAAGGAAGAGATTAAATACAAACTTAAAGACAGTTGTGATATATCCTTAAAGACAGTTGTGATATACCTTAAAGACAGTTGTGATATATCAAGGAAGAGATTAAATACAAACTTAAAGACAGTTGTGATATATCAAAGAAGAGATTAATACAAACTTAAAGACAGTTGTGATATATCCTTAAAGACAGTTGTGATATATCAAGGAAGAGATAAATACAACTTAAAAGACAGTTGTGATATATCAAAGAAGAGATTAAATACAAACTTAAAGACAGTTGTGATATATCCTTAAAGACAGTTGTGATATATCAAGAAGAGATTAAATACAAACTTAAAGACAGTTGTGATATATCAAGGAAGAGATAAATACAAACATAAAGACAGTTGTGATATATCCTTAAAGACAGTTGTGATATATCAAGGAAGAGATTAAATACAAACTGAAAAGACAGTTGTGGTATATCAAGGAAGAGATTAAATACAAACTGAAAGACAGTTGTGATATATCAAGGAAGAGATTAAATACAAAACTTAAAGGCAGTTGTGATATATCCTTAAAGACAGTTGTGATATATCCTTAAAGACAGTTGTGATATATCCTTAAAGACAGTTGTGATATATCAAGGAAGAGATTAAATACAAACTTAAAGACAGCTGTGATATATCAAGGGAGAGATTAAATATAAACTTAAAGACAGTTGTGATATATCAAGAAGAGATTAAATACAAACTTAAAGACAGTTGTGATATATCAAGGGAGAGATTAATTTAAACTTAAAGACAGTTGAGATATATCAAGGAAGAGATTAAATACAAACTTAAAGACAGTTGTGATATATCAAGGGAGAGATTAAATACAAACTGAAAGACAGTTGTGATATATCAAGAAGAGATTAAATACAAACTTAAAGACAGTTGTGATATATCAAGGAAGAGATAAATACAAACTTAAAGGCAGTTGTGATATATCCTTAAAGACAGTTGTGATATATCCTTAAAGACAGTTGTGATATATCCTTAAAGACAGTTGTGATATATCAAGGAAGAGATTAAATACAAACTTAAAGACAGCTGTGATATATCAAGGGAGAGATTAAATATAAACTTAAAGACAGTTGTGATATATCAAGGAAGAGATTAAATACAAACTTAAAGACAGTTGTGTATATCAAGGGAGAGATTAAATATAAACTTAAAGACAGTTGTGATATATCAAGGAAGAGATTAAATACAAACTTAAAGACAGTTGTGATATATCAAGGGAGAGATTAAATACAAACTGAAAGACAGTTGTGATATATCAAGGAAGAGATTAAATACAAACTTAAAGACAGTTGTGATATATCAAGGAAGAGATAAATACAAACTTAAAGACAGTTGTGATATATCAAGGAAGAGATTAAATACAAGTTAAAGACAGTTGTGATACATCAAAGAAGAGATTAAATACAAACTTAAAGACAGTTGTGATATATCCTTAAAGACAGTTGTGATATATCAAGGAAGAGATTAAATACAAAGTTAAAGACAGTTGTGATATATCAAGGAAGAGATTAATACAAACTTAAAGACAGTTGTGATATATCAAGAAGAGATTAAATACAAAGTTAAAGACAGTTGTGATATATCAAGGAAGAGATTAAATACAAAGTTAAAGACAGTTGTGATATATCAAGGAAGAGATTAAATACAAACTGAAAGACAGTTGTGATATATCAAGGAAGAGATTAAATACAACTTAAAGACAGTTGTGATATATCCTTAAAGACAGTTGTGATATATCAAGGAAGAGATTACATACAAACTGAAAGACAGTTGTGATATATCAAGGAAGAGATTAAATACAAACTTAAAGACAGTTGTGATATATCAAGGAAGAGATTAAATACAAACTTAAAGACAGTTGTGATATATCAAGGGAGAGATTAAATACAAACTGAAAGACAGTTGTGATATATCAAGGAAGAGATTAAATACAAACTTAAAGACAGTTGTGATATATCAAAGAAGAGATTAAATACAAACTTAAAGACAGTTGTGAATATCAAAGAAGAGATTAAATACAAACTGAAAGACAGTTGTGATATATACTTAAAGACAGTTGTGATATATCAAGGAAGAGATTAAATACAAACTTAAAGACAGTTGTGATATATCCTTAAAGACAGTTGTGATATACCCTTAAAGACAGTTGTGATATATCAAGGAAGAGATTAAATACAACTTAAAGACAGTTGTGATATATCAAAGAATAGATTAAATACAAACTTAAAGACAGTTGTGATATATCCTTAAAGACAGTTGTGATATATCAAGGAAGAGATTAAATACAAACTTAAAACAGTTGTGATATATCAAAGAAGAGAATAAATACAAACTTAAAGACAGTTGTGATATATCCTTAAAGACAGTTGTGATATATCAAGGAAGAGATTAAATACAAACTTAAAGACAGTTGTGATATATCAAGGAAGAGATTAAATACAAACATAAAGACAGTTGTGATATCTCCTTAAAGACAGTTGTGATATATCAAGGAAGAGATTAAATACAAACTGAAAGACAGTTGTGGTATATCAAGGAAGAGATTAAATACAAACTGAAAGACAGTTGTGATATATCAAGGAAGAGATTAAATACAAACTTAAAGGCAGTTGTGATATATCCTTAAAGACAGTTGTGATATATCCTTAAAGACAGTTGTGATATATCAAGGAAGAGATTAAATATAAACTAAAGACAACTGTGATATATCAAGGGAGAGATTAAATATAAACTTAAAGACAGTTGTGGATATATCAAGGAAGAGATTAAATACAAACTTAAAGACAGTTGTGATATATCAAGGGAGAGATTAAATACAAACTTAAAGACAGTTTTGATATATCAAGGGAGAGATTAAATACAAACTTAAAGACAGTTGGATATATCAAGGGAGAGATTAAATACAAACTTAAAGACAGTTGTGATATATCAAGGAAGAGATTAAATACAATTTAAAGACATTTGTGATATATAAAGGAAGAGATTAAATACAAATTTAAAGACATTTGTGATATATAAAGGAAGAGATTAAATACAAACTTAAAGACAGTTGTGATTATCAAGAAGAGATTAAATACAAATTTAAAGACATTTGTGATATATAAAGGAAGAGATTAAATACAAACTTAAAGACAGTTGTGATATATCAAGAAGAGATTAAATACAAACTAAAGACAGTTGATATATATCAAAGAAGAGAAAATACAAACTTAAAGACAGTTGTGATATATCAAAGAAGAGATTAAATACAAACTTAAAGACAGTTGTGATATATCCTTAAAGACAGTTTTGATATATCAAGGAAGAGATTAAATACAAACTTAAGACAGTGTGATATATCCTTAAAGACAGTTGTGATATACCCTTAAAGACAGTTGTGATATTATCAAGGAAGAGATAAATACAAACTTAAAGACAGTTGTGATATATCAAAGAAGAGATTAAATACAAACTTAAAGACAGTTGAGATATATCCTTAAAGACAGTTGTAATATATCAAGGAAGAGATTAAATACAAACTTAAAGACAGTTGTGATATATCAAAGAAGAGATTAAATACAACTTAAAGACAGTTGTGACATATCCTTAAAGACAGTTGTGATATATCAAGGAAGAGATTAAATACAAACTTAAAGACAGTTGTGATATATCAAGGAAGAGATTAAATACAAACATAAAGACAGTTGTGAAATCCTTAAAGACAGTTGTGATATATCAAGGAAGAGATTAAATACAAACTGAAAGACAGTTGTGGTATATCAAGGAAGAGATTAAATACAAACTGAAAGACAGTTGTGATATATCAAGGAAGAGATTAATACAAACTTAAAGGCAGTTGTGATATATCCTTAAAGACAGTTGTGATATATCCTTAAAGACAGTTGTGATATATCCTTAAAGACAGTTGTGATATATCAAGGAAGAGATTAAATACAAACTTAAAGACAGCTGTGATATATCAAGGGAAGATTAAATATAAACTTAAAGACAGTTGTGATATATCAAGGAAGAGATTAAATACAAACTTAAAGACAGTTGTGATATATCAAGGAGAGATTAAATTTAAACTTAAAGACACAGTTGTGATATATCAAGGAAGAGATTAAATACAAACTTAAAGACAGTTGTGATATATCAAGGGAGAGATTAAATACAAACTGAAAGACAGTTGTGATATATCAAGAAGAGATTAAATACAAACTTAAAGACAGTTGTGATATATCAAGGAAGAGATTAAATACAAACTTAAAGGCAGTTGTGATATATCCTTAAAGACAGTTGTGATATATCCTTAAGACAGTTGTGATATATCCTTAAAGACAGTTTGTGATATATCAAGGAAGAGATTAAATACAAACTTAAGACAGCTGTGATATATCAAGGGGAGATTAAATATAAACTTAAAGACAGTTGTGATATATCAAGGAAGAGATTAAATACAAACTTAAAGACAGTTGTGATATATCAAGGGAGAGATTAAATATAAACTTAAAGAGTTGTGATATTATCAGGAAGAGATTAAATACAAACTTAAAGACAGTTGTGATATATCAAGGAAGAGATTAAATACAAACTTAAAGACAGTTGTGATATATCAAGGAAGAAATTAAATACAAAGTTAAAGACAGTTGTGATATATCAAAGAAGAGATTAAATACAAACTTAAAGACAGTTGTGATATATCCTTAAAGACAGTTGTGATATATCAAGGAAGAGATTAAATACAAACTTAAAGACAGTTGTGATATATCAAGGAAGAGATTAAATACAAACTTAAAGACAGTTGTGATATATCAAGGAAGAAATAAATACAAAGTTAAAGACAGTTGTGATATATCAAGGAAGAGATTAAATACAAACTTAAAGACAGTTGTGATATATCAAGGAAGAGATTAAATACAAACTGAAAGACAGTTGTGATATATCAAGGAAGAGATTAAATACAAACTTAAAGACAGTTGTGATAATCCTTAAAGACAGTTGTGATATATCAAGGAAGAGATTACATACAAACTGAAAGACAGTTGTGATATATCAAGGAAGAGATTAAATACAACTTAAAGACAGTTGTGATATATCAAGGAAGAGATTAAATACAAACTTAAAGACAGTTGTGATATATAAAGGAGAGATTAAATACAAACTGAAAGACAGTTGTGATATATCAAGGAAGAGATTAAATACAAACTTAAAGACAGTTGTGATATATCCTTAAAGACAGTTGTGATATATCAAGGAAGAGATAAATACAAACTTAAAGACAGCTGTGATATATCAAGGAAGATATTAAATACAAACTTAAAGACAGTTGTGATATATCCTTAAAGACAGTTGTGATATATCAAGGAAGAGATTAAATACAAACTTAAAGACAGTTGTGATATATCAAGGAAGAGATTAAATACAAACTTAATGACAGTTGTGATATATCAAGGAAGAGATTAAATACAAACTGAAAGGCAGTTGTGATATATCAAGGAAGAGATTAAATACAAACTTAAAGACAGTTGTGATATATCCTTAAAGACAGTTGTGATATATCAAGGAAGAGATTAAATACAAACTTAAAGACAGTTGTGATATATCAAGGAGAGATAAAATACAAACTTAAAGACAGCTGTGATATATCAAGGAAGAGATTAAATACAAACATAAAGACAGTTGTGATATATCAAGGAAGAGATTAAATACAAACTTAAAGACAGTTGTGATATATCAAGGGAGAGATTAAATACAAACTTAAAGACAGTTGTGATATATCAAGGAAGAGATTAAATACAAACTTAAAGGACAGTTGTGATATATCAAGGAAGAGATTAAATACAAACTTAATGACAGTTGTGATATATCCTTAAAGACAGTTGTGATATATCAAGGAAGAGATTAAATACAAACTTAAAGACAGCTGTGATATATCAAGGAAGAGATTAAATACAAACATAAAGACAGTTGTGATATATCCTTAAAGACAGTTGTGATATATCAAGGAAGAGATTAAATACAAACATAAAGACAGTTGTGATATATCCTTAAAGGCAGTTGTGATATATCAAGGAAGAGATTAAATACAAACTTAAAGACAGCTGTGATATATCAAGGAAGAGATTAAATACAAACATAAAGACAGTTGTGATATATCAAGGAAGAGGTAAATACAAACTTAAAGACAGTTGTGATATATCAAGGAAGAGATTAAATACAAACTTAAAGACAGTTGTGATATATCTTAAAGACAGTTATGATATATCAAGGAAGAGATTAAATACAAACTTAAACACAGTTGTGATATATCAAGGAAGAGATTAAATACAAACTTAAAGACAGTTGTGATATATCAAGGAAGAGATTAAAATACAAACTGAAAGACAGCTGTGATATATCAAGGAAGAGATTTGAATACAAACTTAAAGACAGTTGTGATATATAGGAAGAGATTAAATATAAACTTAAAGACAGTTGTGATATATCAAGGAAGAGATTAAATATAAACTTAAAGACAGTTGTGATATATTCAAGGAAGAGATTAAATATAAACTTAAAGACAGTTGTGATATATCAAGGAAGAGATTAAATATAACTTAAAGACAGTTGTGATATATCAAGGAAGAGATTAAATATAAACTTAAAGACAGTTGTGATATATCAAGGAAGAGATTAAATACAAACTTAAAGACAGTTGTGATATATCAAGGAAGAGATTAAATACAAACTGAAAGACAGTTGTGATATATCAAGGAAGAGATTAAATACAAACTTAAAGACAGTTGTGATATATCAAGGAAGAGATTAAATACAAACTTAAAACGATATGTCATGCAGCTATTAAAGGTAAGATTAATGTACACATTGTGATGCCTGTAATGAAACCAGTACGGGTGTGAGCATTAAGTACACAGTTAGAGGTTATAAGTGAAGATTATAGGGTGGGACTGTGTACAGAATTGGAGACCTGTAATGTAACCCTCAATTTAAAAAAAGAATAATAATTCACAAAATAAATAAGAGAGTACAGCGACTCGCGTTGACCATGTCGTCCCATTTCTGGACAAATCATGTTGACGTTATTCATCTATGGTTGACTCACCTTGTCTAGCATACCCGGATATTTAATGTCGTAAAGGTTTTACGTTACCATGACTACTTTCAAACATGACAACATTATCGTGTGCCATGCCTACTGGCAGGGGTGATCATGTCTGTTCCAGAAAATTCGATCTCTACAGCTGTTTCAGGAAGTGCCTACTTTCAATCACCTTAAAGATAGGAACCTCTGATGAATGTGACTGTGGCACAGGCGAAATGACTGGTTAACGTCTGCTACAAATGCCTTACATATGGGAACAAAAAGTACGGTCAAATACCAGTGAATAAAGAGATACGGAGAAGACGATGGCGGTGGATAGGACACACATTGCGGACGTCAACTGAGGGTATTACACGACATGTCCATTTTTTGGAATCCCCAAGGAGAAAGACAAGAGGGAACACTAAAATATTCTTGAATAAGACAGTCGAAGCAGAGATGACGATGATAGGGAAGACTTGTATGATCTCAAAAGAACGGCAAGAGACAGAATGGCTTGGAAAGTCTTTATTGAAGACCTATGCTACACAGGGAACTGAAAGTGTTTGTTGAAGACCTATACTCGCAGGGATTTGAAAGTGTTTGTTGAAGACCTATGCTTCACAGGAAGTTGAAAGTATCTGTTGAAGACCTATGATACACAGGGCGCTGAAGTGTTTGTGAAGACTATGATACACAGGGAGCTGAAAGTGTTGAAGACTTCTGCTCCACAGGGCGCTGAAAGTGTTTGTTGAAGACCATGATACACAGGGCGCTGAAAAGTGTTGAAGACCTATGCTCCACAGGGAGCTGAAAGTGTTGTTGAAGACCTATGATACACAGGGCGCTGAAAGTGTTGAAGACTTATGCTCCACGGGAGCTGAAAGTGTTTGTTGAAGACCTATGCTCCACAGGGAGCTGAAGTGTTTGTTGAAGACCTATGCTCCACAGGGAGGCTGAAACAGAAGAAGAAGATTACGATGGACAGATAAGGCTGTTGTGGCTATCACCGCGTACACACCAGGACAAGCTGTATGGATAGGTCACCAACCTTGAGCTGACCAATGATAACTTTGAGCATACTATTGATACTTCAAGTTATGGCCTATCACCAGTACCATGACGAAATAAATCTGGTGACAGCACCTACCCTTGTCGAACATCTTGTTTCATTCCTATTCTTTAGTTTATTTCAGTTGTACATTCTCCCATCACTGGTTATAGTATCTCCAAGGTAGTTGTAGTTCTGAACTGTCTCCAGGTCTGTTCTTCAACTTTGATGTCCACTTATAGGTTTGAGTATTTCTTTGTTATGATTATAGTTTTAGTCTTTTGGTATTCGTATCTACATATCATGTTCGACATTTGATAAACTTAAAGACAGAGCATGGGCCACCACCAAACTAACACTCAGAACCAAGATTAACATTTGCCAAAGTTGTGTGCTTAGTTCACTTCTATACGGATCAGAAACTGGGACTACCTATGCAGGGCAGGAGAGAAGGTTAAACAGCATTTCATGTACGTTGCCTTCGCAAGATTATGAACATCAAATGGCAGGACAAAGTAACTAACTTTAAATGTCTTACAATGAGCCAAACTCCCATCTATCATGGCAGGACAAAGTAACTAACTTTAATGTCTTACAATGAGCCAAACTCCCATCTATCATGGCAGGACAAAGTAACTAACTTTAATGTCTTACAATGAGCCAAACTCCCATCTATCATGGCAGGACAAAGTAATTAACTTTAATGTCTTACAATGAGCCAAACTCCCATCTATCAGGGCAGGACAAGTAACTAACTTTAATGTCTTACAATGAGCCAAACTCCCATCTATCATGGCAACACTTAGGATTCGTAGACTAAGGTGGCTGGGTCATGTAAGAAGAATGGCAAACA